>JACBWV010000730.1:693423-731243 GCA_013435795.1 Chlamydomonas sp. ICE-L | reverse complement strand
TGTCGAAGTGTTTCTTTGTAATCTTGGTGTCGTGTTCCTTTTGTTCGTGTGCGTGTGTGGCGTGTTCTTGGGTCGTCTTTTTCTTGAGAGAGTGTGTATGAGATTGTGTGTGTGTGAGAGGAGCCGTGTGTGTTTGTGTGAGAGAGAGTGTGTGAGAGAGAGGTGTTGTGGGATGTGTGTTGTGGTGGGTGTGTGTGGGGGGGGTCTGAATATGCGTTGGTTATCAGTGGAGGACCATAGGAGGGGGGGGGGGGGGGGGGGGGAAAGAGGCGAAGATCCAATTTGGCGTGGACAGAAGGAATGATGGTGTGTGTGTATGTGTTAGAGGGTGTGTGGTACGAGTTTGTGGTGTATGAGTGTGTATGGGAGGGAGAGTGTGTGTTGTATGAGTGTGTGTGTGTGTGTGTGTGTGTGAGTGTGTGTGTTTGTTTGTTTGTTTGTTTGTTTGTGTGTGAGGGAGAGTGTGTGTGTGTGTGGGTGGTGTGTGTGGGGGGGGGGGGGGGGGGGGGTCTGAGCATGCAGTTTGGTGATCACTTGGAGGCATAGAGAGGGGGGGGAGGGGGGGTGGGGGGGTGGAAGAGGAGGAAGATCCATTTGCCTGGGAAAGAAGGAATGATGGTGTGTGTATGTGTTAGAGGGTGTGTGTGTACGAGTTTGTGTGTATGAGTGTGTATGTGAGAGAGAGTGGGTGTGTATGGGTGTGTTGTGGGGGGGGAGAGTGAGAGGGGGTGAGAAGGAGTGAGTGAGAGTGTATGTGTTTGTGTGAGAGAGAGAGTGTATGTGAGAGTGTATGTGTTTGTGTGAGAGTGTATGTGAGAGTGTATGTGAGAGTGTATGTGTTTGTGTGTGTGTGTGTGTGTGTGTGTGTGTGTGTGTGGGGGGGGGTCTGATATGCAGTTTGGTGATCACTTGGAGGACATGAGGGGGGGGGGGAGGATGGAAGAGGAGGAAGATCCATTTGACTGGGACAGAAGGAATGATGGTGTGTGTGTATGTGTTATAGGGTGTGTGTGTACTAGTCTGTGTGTGTATGTGTGTGAGAGAGTGTGTGTGTGTGTGAGAGAGAGAGAAAGAGAGAGAGAGAGAGAGAGAGAGAGAGAGACGAGTGAGAGAGAGAGAGAGAGAGAGAGAGAGAGAGAGAGAGAGAGAGAGTGTATGAGTGTGTGAGAGTGAGTGTGTGTGTATGAGTGTGTGTGTATGAGAGTGTATGTGTGTGTGAGAGAGAGTGTGTGAGTGTGAGTGTGTGTATGAGTGTGGTTATATGAGAGTGTATGTGTGTGTGAGAGAGAGTGTGTGTTTTAGAGAGTGTGTGTATGTGTGTGTGAGTGTGAGTGTGTGTGTATGAGTGTGTGTATGAGTGTGTGTGTATAAGCGTGTGTGTACGAGTGTGTGTGTATGAGTGTGTGTGTATGAGTGTGTATGTGTGTGTTTGAGAGAGTGTGTGTTTGAGAGAGTGTGTGTATGAGTGTGTGAGTGTGAGTGTGAGTGTATGAGTGTGTGTATGAGTGTGTGTGTATGAGCGTGTGTGTACGAGTGTGTGTGTATGAGTGTGTGTGTATGAGTGTGTATGTGTGTGTGAGAGAGAGTGTGTGTTTGAGAGAGTGTGTGTATGAGTGTGTGAGTGTGAGTGTGTGTATGAGTGTGTGTGTATGAGAGTGTATGTGTGTGTGTTAGAGAGTGTGTGTTTTAGAGAGTGTGTGTATGTGTGTGTGAGTGTGAGTGTGTGTATGAGTGTGTGTATGAGTGTGTGTGTATGAGCGTGTGTGTACGAGTGTGTGTGTATGAGTGTGTGTGTATGAGTGTGTATGTGTGTGTGAGCGGTGTGTGTTTGATTGAGAGTGTGGTATGAGTGGTGAGTGTGGAGTGTGCGTGTAAGAGTGTTGTGTGTATGAGTGTGTGTGTGAGTGTGTTTGTATGCGTGTGTGTTGTGTGTTGAGTGTGGTGTTGAGTGTGTGTGTGTGTGTGAGAGAGAGTGTGTGTTTGAGAGAGTGTGTGTGTATGAGTGTGTGAGTGTATGTAAAGGTGTGTGTGTATGAGTGAGTGTGTATGCGTGTGTGAGTGTGAGTGTGAGTGTGTGTGTATGAGTGTGTGTGTATGCGTGTGTGTGTAGTAGTGTGTGTGTATTGAGTGTGTGGGTTTGGGTGTGTGTGTGAAAGAGGGTGTGTGTGAGAGTGGGGTGTGTGGGGGGGGGTCTGACATGCGGTGGTGATCATTTGGAGGACCACAAGAGGGTGGGGGAGAGCACAAGGAGGTAGATCAATGTTTTTGGGACAGGCCTAGCTGCGGGTTTAGATATTCTGCACAGAAGGTGTGTGTGAGACAGAGAGAGAGAGAGAGAGAGAGAGAAGAAGAGAGCGAGAGAGAGAGAGGGCGAGAGAAGAGAGGAGAGAGAGAGAGAGGAGTGTATGCATTGTGTCGTGTTGGTGGGGGTGGATATGTTTGCGTGTGGGTGGGTGTGTGGATGTGTGTGTGTGTGTGTGTGTGTGTGTGGGTGGGTGGGTGGGTGGGGGGAATAGAGAGGGCGGAGATGCATACACCCAATGAGGAGAAGGAAGATCCAATTTCCCCGGGGACAGGCATAGTATGGGTTCAAACATAGTTGTCAAGGAGGAAGGAATGATGGTGTGTGTGTGTGGTGTGTGGTTTGTGTGTGTGCATGTGCATGTGTATGTGTGGTGTTTGAGAGTGCGCGTGTGTGCTGTGGTGGCAAGTGGGCTGGATGAGGTGTGTGGGGGGGGATGGGAGAGGGGGAGGTTGGGAAAGTTCTTACAGCCTAAGTTGGATACCCTTTGGACTGTACCATCATTTTGGTTTCTGGGTTGCAAGCACAGGCCAAAGAATGTAACATGTGTGTGTGTGTGTGTGTGTGTGTGTGTGTGTGTGTGTGTGGCGGGGGGGGGGGGTGAGGGGTGGGGGGGTATCGCATACATACTAGTACCAATGCGCATCCCTTCTGTGTATCCCTTGTGCCCCTTGGATGGTGTGAATGCATGTGTATGCATGTGTGTATGTGTGTATGTGTGTATGTATGTATGTGTGTATGTATGTATATGTATGTGTGTGTGTATGTGTGTATGTATGTATGTGTGTGTGTATATGTGTGTATGTGTGTGTGCATGTGTGTATATGTGTGGATGTATGAATATGTGTGTATGTGTGTATATGTGTGTGCGCGTTTTGCATGTGTGTGTGTATTTAGGTAGCATACATGTGTTTGTGTATGTATGTAGCTGTGTGTATGTATGTAGGTAGTGTGTGATATGTATGTATGTATGTTGTGTGTATATGTATGTATGTTGTATGTATGTATGTATGTATGTATGTATGTATGTATGTATGTATGTATGTATGTATGTATGTATGTATTCATGCAGGATGCTGCTGGTCTGTCTGTCTGTCGTCTGTCGTATGTCTGTCTGTCTGTCTTCTGTCTGTATGCATGCATGCATGGTATGTATGTATGTATGTATGTATGTATGTATTTATGTATGTTATGTATGTATGTATGTATGTATGATGTATGTATGATGATGTATGTATGTATGTGTGTATGTAATGTATGTATGTTGTATGTATGTATGTATGTATGTAGTATGTATTGTATGTATGTTATGATATGTAGTATGTATGTAGGTATGTATGTATGTATATATGTGTGTGTTTCGTATGTAGTGTGGTCTGTTTTTTGTGTTCATGTGTAATGTATGTGTGTGCATGTATGCGAGTATGTGTGTGCCTATGTTTGTGTGTATGTGTGTTTATGTGTTAATGTGCATGTGTGTGTGTTTGTGTGGGGTGGGGTGGGATGGGGTGGGGTGGTGGGGGGTTACCCATTACGTACTACACCCAAATGCCTCCTTTTGTTAAATCCTTGAGCCCCTTGGATGGTGTGCATGTATGTGTGTGTGTGTGCGTGTGTTTGTATGTGTTTGTATGCGTGTGTATGTGTGTGGATGTGAGTATGCGTGTGTGTATGCATGTATGTGTGCATGTATGTGTGCATGTATGTGTGTATGTATATATGTATGTTTTGTGTGTGTGTTTGTGTGGGGTGGGGTGGGGTGGGGGGGGGGGGTGGGGGTGGGGGTGGGGGGGAGGGGGGGGGGTCGCAAACTTACTACCACCAATGCGCACCTTCTGTGTATCCCTTGAGCCCCTTGGGCGCACGACGATTGGTGCCAAACCAGCAGAGCCGCTTGGGGTGATTTTCATCATATCCCTGAAGAGAAGGTGATTTAGGGTGATTTGGGGTGGTTTTGGTGATTTAGGGTGATTTAGGGTGATTTGAAGGTGATTTTTGTTTGTTTAGGGTGATTGCGGTTATTTTATTTGTTTAGGGTGATCTAGGGTGATCTAGGGTGATTTTTGTCACATCCTCTAAGAGAGGGTGATTTAGTGTTATTTTGTGTGGTTTTGTATGTTACGGGTGATTTAGGGTTATTTAGGGTGATCACGGTTATTTAATTTGTTTACGGTGATCTAGGATGATTTTCATCATTTTACGGTGATTTAGGGTGATTTTCATTATTCTAAGGGTGATTTGGGGTGATGTAAGGTGATTTGTATCTGTTTAGGGTGATTCTCATTTTTCTATGGGTGATTTGGGGTGATGTAGGGTGATTTGTATCTGTTAAGGGCAATTTTGTGGTCGTTTTTATCATATCCCTAAATAGATTGTAGGGGGAAGCTGGTCGGCACTTGGGTTTAGGAGGTCTAGGGTTAAGGTGGTCTAGAGGTTAGGGGGGTTAGGGTGGTTTGGGAAAGTATGTGCTGACCAGCTCCCCCCTACCTAAAAAGAGACAAGCAAGAGGACCCCCTAAATAGAGACAAGCGAGCGGACCCCCTGCATAGAGACAAGCGAGAGGTCCCCCTAAATAGAGACAAGCAAGAGGACCCCCTAAATAAAGACAAGCGAGAGGACCCCCTAAATATAGACAAGCGAGAGGGTCCCCTAAATAGAGACAGGCAAGAGGAACCCTAAAAAAAGACAAGCATTGAGACCCGCTACCTAAATAGAGACATGCGAGAGGACCCCCTTAACAGAGAAAAGCAAGAGGACCCCCCTACCTAAATAGAGACAAGCAAGAGGACCCCCTAAATAAAGACAAGCAAGAGGACCCCCTAATTAGAGACAAGCAAGGAGCCCCTGTATAGAGAAGAGCAAGAGGACCCCTCTAATTAGAGGACAAGCAAGGAGGACCCTAGTAAATAGAGGCACAAGGGACCCCCTAATTAGAGACCGAGGGACCCCTACTAAAATATGAGACACAGCGAGAGTAGAGCCACCCCAGGGGGCGGCTTTTCGAATCTAGGGAGGGTCAAATTCGGTCTGCTAGGTGGTTATAGGGTCCCGAAGACCTAAATAGAGACACGCGAGGACCCTAGTATCGCGACACGAAGTGGACTATAACAAGGACAGGTCGGTGGTGATTTGATTGCCTTTTCCTGTACACGTTGTGGCGTCTGTTGCATCTTCTTTTTATTCTTTTTGTGTAATCTGTGTGTAATAGGTGTGTTTTGTAGGTGTGTACAACGACAGTGTAAGACAGAAGGAATGGAGAGAAAGGCTGATTGAGTCGGCAGGGGCAGATGAGGTGGTTGAGTCGGGGGGGGTGGGTACCGGTGGCGGGTTGAGTGGGTTGTCCCTAGGGGCCTGCCTCACACTCAGGGGGGGGCATAATGAGGCTTGGGGACTACTTGAGGTGCCGGTGGGGCTGTCTCACATGACAAGCTGTCCATTTGGACTCATGCGCCTATGGGGCAACGAGCGGGGGATGATAGACAATGCAGTTGTGTGAGTATGTGTGTGGTGTTGGGGGGTGGGTGTGAGGGGGTTGTTGTGTGTGTGTGGGTGTGTGGGTGTGGGGTGGGGGGTGTGCTGGGGGGGGGTGAGAGAGTGTATTGTGTGCAATGTTGTGTGTTTGTTCGGGGGGGCTGGAGGTGGGGTGGAGGGGGAGGAGGGGGTATTCGAGGTTGGAAAAGTCCTAATACCCTAAGTTGGATACCCTCTCAGAGTCTGGTCTGTAACATACATTTAGTTGACAGGTTGTAAGCAAAGGACCCCTTCATGTGGTGCCGTAGACCCCCAAATGTGCAGTCTAAGTATAAGGTTATTATTCGTGGTTGCCACAGGTGTATGCAGCCGTTTCGTTTTTAAATGGAAGTGTATTTTTGTTTTGAAATGTGAGTTAATTTTCGTTTTTAAATGGAAGTATATTTTCGTTTTTAAATGGAAGTGAATTTACGTTTTAAAATGTATCCAGCCTTTTTCGTTTTTAAATGTAATTGTTTTTTTCCTTTTTAAGTGTAAGTGTATGGTCATTGTTCGTATTTACTCTAGGCATATCCAGCCCTTTCGCTTTTAATGTTTTTATAAAAAAAAATGATTTAAAAACTTTACGATAAATGAGATAATGAGAGATATATAGAGAGAGATAGCGTAGACTGTTGCCGCAAAGGGTTCTGCCTGGGCCAATAATATTAGTATTTATATAATGCTTAAATTGAATATATGTATAGAATATATATGGTATATATTAATGTTAGAATGACTTATATATATACTAGAGAGATAGAGTGGACTGTCTTGCCTGCCAAGGGGCTTCCTCCTGGGCCATTAAAAAAGATGAATCTGAAATAATATTTAATAGTTAATCGGAATTAATATAAATATAACTGAGATTTAATGATATATATTATAGATAGAATAGAGTGGACTGCTTGCTGCAAGGGACTTCTGTCCCAGGGGCACAGGCAGATACGTATATGAAATGAATATGTAATTTTTAATCTGATATAAAATTATATATAAGAGATATATGAAGAGATATATAGAGCGAGATAGCGTAGACTGTTGCCGCAAGGGTTTCCTGCTGGGCCGCCAATAATTAGTATTATATACTGCTTTAACATTGAATAATTATATAAATATATGTATATATATGGTAGAATAGAATATATTAGAGAGAGCTAGAGTGGACTGGCTTGCCTGCAAGGGGGCTTCCTGCCGGGCCATACAGATATGGAAGATAATATTTAAATAATATTAACGTTGAGACATAATATAAAATATAATGAGATAATGATATATATTTATATATAGATATAGAGTGGACTGCTTGCCTGCAAGGACTTACCGGTCGGGTGGCATCAACCGTAATATGAAATAATATGTCATATGTAATCAGTTATAAACTATATATTGAATAATGAGAGATATATAGAGAGAGATAGCGTAGACTGTTTGCCTGCAAGGGTTTCCTGCCTGGGCCAATAATATAGTATTATATAATGCTTAACATTGAATAATGTATATAATATATATGTATATATAATGGTAGAATGATATATATATAGAGAGAGATAGAGTGGACTGCTTGCCTGCAAGGGGCTTCCTGCCTGGGCCAATAACAGAATATGAAATAATATTTAATATTTAATCGTGTACATAATATAAAATATAATGAGATAATGATATATATTTATATATAGATATAGAGTGGACTGCTGATGCAAGGGGATCCAGTCCGGGGGCCGGCAATAAGTAACATGAAATTGATGTAATATTTTACATCATGTATATAAAATATATAATGCTAGGATCATGGAGATATATAGAGAGAGATAGCGTAGACTGTACGTGCCTGCAAAGGAGTTCTGCCTGGGCCAATAATATAGTATTATATAATGCTTAACATTGAATAATGTATATAATATATATGTATATATAATGGTAGAATGATATATATATAGAGAGAGATAGAGTGGACTGCTTGCCTGCAAGGGGCTTCCTGCCCGGGGCAATAACGTAATATGAAATAATATGTAATATTTTAATCATGTATATAAAATATATATAATGAGATAATGAGAGATATATAGAGAGAGATAGCGTAGACTGTTTGCCTGCAAGGGTTTCCTGCCTGGGCCAATAATATAGTATTATATAATGCTTAACATTGAATAATGTATATAATATATATGTATATATAATGGTAGAATGATATATATATAGAGAGAGATAGGTGACGCGTGCGCAAGGGGCTTCTGCCTGGGGTAATAATTAACTGAAAATTAATATTTAATATTTCATCATGTATAGTATATATTATATAATGATATAATGATACATACATATATATAGAGAGAGTGGACTGCTTGCCTGCAAGTGGCTTCCTTCCTGGGCCAATTATACAATATAATATAGTATTTAATAATATATATAATAAAATATATACATTTACATATATATATAGAGAGAGAGTGGACTGCTTGCCTGCAAGGGGCTTCCTGCCCGGGGCAACTGAGCTGGGGGTGACTGCGCCTTAGGGTCAATGCTAAGAGGAGGCGTGGGCACATAACCCCCCTTGTTCCCTCCCAAGGACCGGCGGAGGTCCACCACGTTTCCTGGCATGGACCGCCGCAGGTGCTCCCTATTTCCTGGCAAAGACCGCCGGAGCTCCACCGCATTTCCTGGCATGGACTGCTGATGGTCAGCCCAAGTGTCAGTGCCAAGGCCAGGGCTAGCCCTAGTGCCGGCTCCAGTGTCAGAGCTTGGACTCGCCAAGTGCAGTGTCATGTCAACCTGTAGGGGAACTCCCCCATCAATAGGGGAAACGACCATTACGGTGTTTCTTATGCTCGCCTACGGTATAAGCTAGAAAAAAAGAGTGACGGAGGTCTAGCAAGGTAAGAACCCAAGAGCTGTTTTGCGATAGCGGGCTCCAGCACCTTGAGGCAGGGTAGGAGCATTGGGGTGGGTGGCAACACCCGAGACGAAATGAATGATAGTGAGGGCGTATAGAATTCAGGAGTAGACTCAAGGATGCCCGACCGATGCGCCAGGCCCAGGTTTACTCAAGGACCCGAGGTCCAGTACAGATCTTGACCTTGATGGTTCCTCGACCTGACGGCCACAGGGAGTACGATTTCTGTGCTGAGAGTTTTGGATAGACTGTAGCTCATTGCAGTTGTTTGTGTGGATGTATGTATGTATTCTATGATGATGTAGAATTGTATGTATGTATGTATGTATGTAGGTATGTTGTATGTATGTAGGTTGTATGTATGTATGATGTATGTAGTAGATGATGTATTGTGTGTATGAATGTATGTATGTGGATACATGTAAGTTGTATGTATGTAATGTAGGTATGTAGGTTATGTATGTATGTATGTCTGTATTGTTGTGTATTGTATGTATTGTATGTATGTATGTATGGGGTGTATGTGTGAGTATGGTATGATCGTATGTATGAATGTATGTATGTATGTATGTATGTAGTATTATTGGTATGTAATAGGATGTATAGTATGTATGGATGCCTGCATGTAATAGTATGATGTATGTATGGACGTAGTATGTATGATGTATGTATGTTGGATGTATGTATGTATGTATGTATGTATGTATGTATGTAGGTATGTATGATATGTATGTATGTATGTACTGTATGTGTGTGTGCGGGGTTCGGGTGTGTGTGTTCGTGTGTGTTGTATGTGTGTGTTATGTGTGTGGTTTTTGTTTGTGTTGGTGTTGTGTTAGCAGGTGCTGTGGGTTAGCAGAATATTGATATAATCGCCGTTGCTGATTTGCCACTGCTCTATCCTCGTCTGTATGACGAGCGAGCTTGCCTATTCCCTGTGCGAAGAGCTTGCGGTTGGCTGTATTCGCCACCCTTAGCCTATATTGATTGGTGTGCGCATGATGGTTGCATGAGAGGCATAAAAGATTATCGACGATGGCTCTGAGCCGACTACATAATGATCTGAAATGGGCGCCCAGAAAGAATTGGCACTCAGGATGAAGTGAGCGCCCAGAACGAAATGGGCGTCAGAACGAAATGGCGCTAGAAACGAAACGCGCGGAGGAGACAAAGAATAATACGGATAAGCTTATTAGCGATTGTGCTCCGACAATTTCAACTTCGGGTGGGTTGGGGGGGGTGGTGGTTTTTGTTGGGGGGAAAGTCGCACTGTTAAGGGCGCATGCGCTCTGGCAATTTTGATTGAAATTGTGGTCGGGTGGGGAAGGCGGTACAGTTGGATTCGCTGTGGTTCCCTGACCCTAACGTTTTTTTTTTTAATAAACGAGAGCCAGCTCCTATAGGAACAATATCCATGTATGGTTACAATATATATAAGATGTATGTTGTATGTATGTTGCATGTATGTAGTATGTTGTATGTATGATTATGTATGTATGTATGTATGTATGTATGTATGTATGTATTGATATGTATGTATGGTCGATGTATGTATGTATGTATGTTATGTATGTATGTATGCTATGTATGTTGTATTGTATAAACCTCAGCCCCAACCTACGATAGGGCTTATAATATTAAAGGGTCTTCTTATATGCGTTAGTTAATATTAACTATGGTTTAATAAGGGAATAGTTCTAATTTAAATTGAGGGTTCTGAGTTAAGTCTTACTTTGTCAAAAAAGCAAGAATCAGATGCCCTGGAGAGCAGCTCGACAGTCCTATGCAGCGTCGCAAGCGACGCGAAAAATTGGCGGCTTATTGGCAAAGGAACGAAAGGTGGCACGCATTGGAGCTGACCAAGCGCAGTTGTTATGCGAACCGTTTTGGTGAACGTGTCGGGGTTCAATTTTGTTTTTTCGGGTGGACAAAACGGAAAGGGGGTAACATGGGGGCTCCCACCCTTGAGGGGAGCAGAACGACCAAAATTCATACCTTGTCAAAAAAGCCAGAATCAGCTGCCTGAGAGCAGCTTGAAAATCTTTCAAAAGAGGGAACATCTAAGGTGGCCGAATCTGGGGGAACCCAGTTGCCGGAGTTCAGTTTGGATGAGCTGGGACTTGAAAGGCAGCGGGGACCTGGGGAAAGAAAAGGGGATGCACACGAAGGTCGTGTTTATGTATGATACCATAGGGATTCCAAAATTAGTTCCTTGTCGATGTGCACAATTTAAATACGGCAACAGAATTCAAATTCGGATCCCACACTGCCCATATTGATAGTTATTGCGCCCTGGTGACGGGCTAATCTATATCGGAAAGTTCATGGTGCTCGCGGGAGGGCGTGGTGGCGGGGTGGTGGTTGGCGGGAAACGTTGACATGTGGAAAGCTAACTAAGGGGTTGCGTATTCAGGGCGCGGCGAAGTTGTTGTATGCCCAAAGGCCTTTAATGCTAGAGCAATGTTTAGGAGTGAGTACATGAGGGTAAGGCCTGTGGCTACCAACAATGACATGCAGAATAGATCCAAGGGGGGTTCTCAGGTGCGAGGGGGATGTTCATGGGTGTGTGGTTTGGTGGTGTGGGGTAGAAGTGATCATGCAGGTTAGTACATGGCCACCACAGCATGGATTGGCAAAATTTCTGTATGTTTCATACGAGGGATGTATGACTCACCATGCCCACGGTAAGATATGCCAATCAAGAAAGCGTCCATGGGTTCATTGGGGGGTTCCTATTTTGGTCTGTTTTTGATGTGTTTTGCGACATGTTTTTGTATTGAGTCATCAGGAAGGAGAGAGGATCCTCTCTAGATTTGGACTGGGCCTGGGGGTCGGCATGTGCAACATGGCCAGGGACGTGCCATTGCACCAATGCATGGTTGATGTTCATACAAGAAATAAATGTGAAAAATCCATTTGTAAGGGCTCTAAGTTAATTTTGAGCCCACCCCCCCAACCCACTAATAGTCAGTCCATGGGTAGTGTTAACAGATTGAGCGCAGGTGTTGTGATGTTACAGTCAGGGGTTTAGGCCACATAGGGCTAAAGGGACTTGCCCAACCGTGGATAGAGAAACGGCTTTAACTTAAAAATAAAAAGCACTGACGAACTGAACCCCAAACAATCATTCGACCGACAGGGGCCCTAAGTTCGTGCTACAGTGATCATTTAATTCTACAACATAATTGACAGGTTGACGAGTTCAAAAGAGGGAACAGAATAGGACACTCATTCCCCAATTGGGGTTGTTGGAGTTTGAAATGGATGAGTGCAAACTGGATGAGCCACGGGATTTGAAGGGTGCAGCTTGACAAGTGTTCAAAAGATGGGACAGATTAGGACACACATATTCCATTTGGGGTTGTTGGAGTTCGAAATGGATGAGTTCAAACTGGATGAGCCACGGGATTTGAAAGTTTGGGGGCTGAAAAGGAAACAAGGGAGTACGGGGATGGACTGCCTGCATCTTTGTTTGTGAAGTTAGTGGGGGTTGTTGATGCTTCTCTTACGAGGAAATTCAAAAATAATAGTACAGATCATACAAAACAAGTCCTATGAGGGTCGCAAAGCCGACGCGGAAAATGGAGGACGGTTGGGATGGCAATCAGAAGAAACGGTTCGGTAACGATGGTGGGACTGACCGAAGCGAGTTAGTTACGCGACCGTTGGATGACGTGTGAGGCTTAAAGTTGTTTTCAATCTTTTGGTCGGACAAATGGACAAATGGGTAACCCTGGGGGCTCCCGCCCCCCTGATGAACGACGGGGGCACCGCCCCAAAAACGCAGCACAGATGGCTGCTGATTTGTTGTGCAGGACAGTGGGGGAGTTGTTGAGTAGTTCCTTCAACAAGAGGAGTACAAATATAGTGTACGATAAATACCAAACATTAACGTGCAGCACCATGACTGACCTGCATCTCTTGTTTGTCAGTAGCGTTGGTTCGTTAAGACCGCCTTGTTAACAAGATGGGAATACAAAAAAAAAGAACAGTACAGATAATTCAAACATAAACTGTGCAGATGACTGACCTGCATCTTTGTTTGTCAGTAGCGTTGGTTCGTTAAGCTCCTTTAACAAGAGGGAATACAAATAAGTGTACAGATAATACAAACATAAACTGTGCAGATGACTGACCTGCATCTTTGTTTGTCAGTAGCGTTGGTTCGTTAAGCTCCTTTAACAAGAGGGAATACAAAAAGAACAGTACAGATAATTCAAACATAAACTGTGCAGATGACTGACCTGCATCTTTGTTTGTCAGTAGCGTTGGTTCGTTAAGCTCATTTAACAAGAGGGAATACAAAAAGAACAGTACAGATAATTCAAACATAAACTGTGCAGATGACTGACCTGCATCTTTGTTTGTCAGTAGCGTTGGTTCGTTAAGCTCCTTTAACAAGAGGGAATACAAAAAGAACAGTACAGATAATTCAAACATAAACTGTGCAGATGACTGACCTGCATCTTTGTTTGTCAGTAGCGTTGGTTCGTTAAGCTCCTTTAACAAGGGGGAATACAAAAAGAACAGTACAGATAATTCAAACATAAACTGTGCAGATGACTGACTTGCATCTTTGTTTGTCAGTAGCGTGGGGTCGTTGAGTTCCTTCAAGAAGAGGGAAGCCTCTGGTCCCATATCATTGAGCATGGATCTAAAAGGAGCTTCAGAGATATGGTTGTTGAGCAGCTGGCGACCAATCAGCTTGTTGCTTGGTGTCGTCTTATTTCCACCTGCAAGTGTTAGGGCGATAATGTATCTTATACATGAATCAAATATATAACGTATCTGATACAGCAATTGTACATATTTATATATATATATATATAGAGAGAGAGATATTACCTTAAACAGGAATCCTAACAGGAATTGTATATATATATAGAGAGAGTATCATTAGGGTGCAGAAATATACCTTTATGGCCCCAACAAACACATATATACGTATTCCTGTAAATAAACACACATATGTAAATTATAACAAAAAACAGAAAATAGACAGGACGACAGACAGACAGACAGCAGACAGACAGACCGACAGACAGACAACAGACAGACAACAGACAGACAACAGGCAGGCAGCAGACAGACAGACAGAACAGACCGACAACAGACGACTGACAGACAGACAGACCGGCAGGCAGACATACAGACAGACGACAGACAGACAGAATACAGCAGACAGACAGACAGACAGACAGACAGGCAACGACAGACAGGCAGCGGCAGGCCGATGCAGCAGACCAACCGACAGACAGCAGATCAGACAGACAGCCAGACAGACGACATACAGACAGACAGACAATCAGCCAGAATAAGACAACAGACAGAAGACAGACAGACAGACAGACAGACAGACAGACGACAGACAGACAGACAGACAGACAAACAGACAGACAGACGGACAGACAGACAGACAGACAGACAGACAGACAGACAGACAGAGACAGACAGACAGACAGACAACAGACAGACAGACAGACAGACAGACAGACAGACAGACAGACAGACAGACAGACAGACAGACAGACAGACAGACAGACAGACAGACAGACAGACAGACAGACAGACAGACAGGACAGACAGACAGACAGACAGACAGACAGACAGACAGACAGACAGACAGAGACAGACAGAACAGACAGACAGACAGACAGACAGACAGACAGACAGACAGACAGACAGACAGACAGACAGACAGACAGACAGACAGACAGACAGACAGACAGACAGACAGACAGACAGACAGACAGACAGACAGACAGACAGACAGACAGACAGACAGACAGACAGACAGACAGACAGACAGACAGACAGACAGACAGACAGACAGACAGACAGACAGACAGACAGACAGACAGACAGACAGACAGACAACAGACAGACAGACAGACAGACAGACAGACAGACAGACAGACAGACAGACAGACAGACAGACAGACAGACAGACAGACAGACAGACAGACAGACAGACGCCTTGACCTTTTTTTATCCTGTTGGCAATCTGGTTGTTTGCCATGTATGCGGCAAGCATGTCCTCCTGGTTGTGGATACCCCTTTTTCCAGCCATGGATCGGCCGACGAACATCTCAGCCTGCATGACATCAGTTTTCATTTACGCCTAAGCTTATCGTGGCCACCCCTGTTTCCAGCCTTGAGTTGCTTGATAAGCATCTCAGCCTATGAAGCACTATTTTTCATTGTATGGTGAAGCTTATCGTGGCCACCTCTGTTTCTAGCCATGAATTGACTGATAAGCATCTCAGCCTATGCAGCACTATTTTTCATCGTATGGTGAAGCTTATCGTGGCCGCCCCTATTTCCAGCCATGAATTGACTGATAAGCATCTCAGCCTATGCAGCACTATTTTTCATTGTATGGTGAAGCTTATCGTGGCCGCCCCTATTACCAGCCTTGAATTGACTGATAAGATATAACATACATATAACATACATATAACATACATATAACATACATATAACATACATATAACATACATATAACATACATATAACGTACATATAACGTACATATAACGTACATATAACATAC
This sequence comes from Chlamydomonas sp. ICE-L, assembly GCA_013435795.1. Classification (NCBI taxonomy): domain Eukaryota; kingdom Viridiplantae; phylum Chlorophyta; class Chlorophyceae; order Chlamydomonadales; family Chlamydomonadaceae; genus Chlamydomonas; species Chlamydomonas sp. ICE-L. Next base: position 715,985 of record JACBWV010000730.1, on the reverse strand, counting down.
ATATAACATACATATAACATACATATAACATACATATAACATGCATATAACATACATATAACATTACATATAACATACATATAACATACATATAACATACATATAACATACATATAACATACATATAACATACATATAACATACATATAACATACATATAACATACATATAACATACATATAACATACATATCACATACATATCACATACATATCACATACATATCACATACATATAACATACATATAACATACATATAACATACATATAACATACATATAACATACATATAACATACATATAACATACATATAACATACATATAACATACATATAACATACATATAACATACATATAACATACATATAACATACATATAACATACATATAACATACATGTTCACAATACAATACAAATGTTTACAAATGGTTGAGTATGTATTTTGTATTTTAATTGTTTGGATTTTGTATGGATTTTAATTGGTTGGATTTTAATTTGTAAACATACATATTAAAAACATTGTGAACTGGTACTCAACCAATTGTACGCACCCCTTCAGTATAATGATGATTTGAGGTTCACTTTATCAATGCTTTTTCTTTTTAGCCCATCCTGTCATGGTTGGGCAACTCCCCTTAGCCTATTTGGCCTACCCTTAGACTGTAACATACATTTAAGTGTCAAGTCTACTTTGCATATTGTAGGAGTGGCACCACCATTCGAACTGAATCTTCCGTGTCGCTGGCTTGTGTCAGGAGACCCACCTCCTGGGGTGAACGTCCTTTCACAACTAAAAAAAAAAAAAGTTGCAGGCAAGATCAGGCAGTGCAACAAGCGAAGTGCACAGAGCAGGTATGTGCCCATGCAACTGTGCTCGTATCAATGAGGCCTGGTTGAGATGTCTGCAGGTGTAGAATACCGGTTCACCGACAGACAACGGCCTCAAATATAATGCCCCATGCGTCCTTGGGTTGATGCCGAGGCACCATGCAAATGCCAATGGACGTGCAAATGCAAGCAGGACAACTTATATGCAGCGTCACATGCTAAACATTGGCAGAGAGTGTTCGCGACGGAGCGACAGGTGGCAACGGAAGCGATTTAGTTACGAGGCCGTTGGCTGACGTGTCAGGATTCGACTCGGTCAGACGGTCGTACACACGCATGGACAGATGGGTAACCCTGGGGGCTCCCGCCCCCTTGAAGAGGGGGCTCCACCAACCAACCAAGGATTCCAGGCGACCGCTGTAGAAGAGCCTGAAAGAAAAATCCTTGAACACAAAAAGAGGTGTAAAAGGTGCCTGATGTCGAGAAAAGCACACGCAAGGGTAGCTGAACGGATGTATTAGCTACTAGAAGAGGAGAAGACGATTTCCAGGCGGCCTCTGTAGAAGGTCTCAAAAGAAAAATCCTTGAACACAAAAAGAGGTGTACAAGGTGCGTGGACTTGTTCGACTCCCCCTTCGGTTGCTCTTGGCATTGCAGGTTGTTGTCAACCGCGATGGTAGCTTTTCCAGTTGAGGTAGGAGACCGCTCCCCACCCGCCTACGACGGGCTCCCTTAACACCACGCCCCACCAGGCGTTATCATTACCTTTTACGTGGACTTGCATTAAAAGCTCACACAAGAGTACATACAAGCATGATGCCCATGATGGAGGACCTGACTTCAAGTGTAATACAGATATTGTGATGAAATGTTTATCGAGGGAGGGGGGGGGGGGGGAGGATAAATTCCCGATCCATATCGATGATGCAGTACAAAATATGTTTTCCTGACACCCCTAACTTGTATTATCCACTCATCACACTTCTTTCACCACACTTATTTCCTCTGTATCCCTTAACTTGTATTATCCGTTCATCTCACTTATTTTATCCGTTCATCACACTTATTTTATCACACTTATTTTTCCTGCCACCCCTAACTTGTATTATCCGTTCATCACACTTCTGAATACATTTGACCGGATACTAGATACGTCCACCCGGATCAATGTTTGGGATGAAGCCCCCCCCTTCTGGGGGGTGGGAGCCCCCATAGTCACCCCATCATCCGTTTGTTCGTTTGTTTGTTTGTTTGTTTGCTTTTGTTTGTTTGTTTGTTTGTTTGTTTGTTTGTTTGCTTGTTTGCTTGTTTGTTTGTTTGTTTGTTTGTTTGTTTGTTTGTTTGTTTGTTTGTTTGTTTGTTTGTTTGTTTGTTTGTTGTTTGTTGGTCCATCACGTTGCAAACCTGGACCTTGGCTTAGTTGTAAACCCTGGATTGTTCTGCTTCACTCGTTTCCAGTACCACCTGTAGCTCCGATAGCCAACACTCTCCGCCAATTTTCCACGTTACTTGCGACGCTCGTTGGATTTGATCTTTTCGGCTATTTGCAGCAGCTTCTAGGCACCAGCTTCAAGGTGCACTAGGTTGATTTAGGTTTCGCTGATTGGCCAGCCAGGGAAGCTGCCTAGAAGCTGCTGTTTGTAGCCGGAAACAAAAGTTGTCCTATCACCTGATACCAGATTCTTCTATCCTTGACAAAACTGAGCAGTGTTTTTCCGGCTACAAGCAGTAGCTTATAGGCTGCCCCTCTGCCTAGCTGAGAATCCCAAATCGAGGAAATCCTTGAGCATCTTGAAGCTGACATAATCAGCTTTCCAGAACTGCTGGACTAGTTATGTGCAGCTAAGTGGTTGGCTCAGGGAGCTACCTAGAAGCTGCTATGAAAATCAAAAAAGAAAACCCTATAGTGTTTATTTCTCTTCAATAATCTTCCAGCGGATATGAAAGTGCTTATCGTTGTATGTGTGTATTTTACAGTCCAGGGGTAGGCCAAATAGGCTAAAGGGACTTGCCCAACCGTACAGGAAGGGCTTAAAAAGAACAAGCACTGATGAACTAAGCCCCAAACAATCATTTAACCGACAGGGGCCCTGAGTTCGTGCTACAGTGATAATTTTATTCTGCAATATTATCGTTATTGGCATAATCAGCATTCCAGAATCACACAGAAGACACACAGAACACACACACAGAAGATGCACCAGATTACACAAAGAAGATGCAGCATAACACACACACAGAAGACACAACAGAACACACACAGAAGACACACAGAAGACACAACAGAACACACACAGAAGACGCAACAGAACACACAAACAGAAGAAGGAGTCCGATTGTGCGATTGTCACAATGTTTTCTACCCCCTCTGGGCATAACGTGTAAAATTCTGTTTCAGTTGAGTCAAAAGCGCAACCCAAAAGGAGGCAGTTTCGTTAAAAGCGCAACCCAAAATGACAAAATGTAATACCCTGGTTGCACTCAGCCCTCGGCAATGTTGTCCTAAACCTCAAACTTGTTTTCACATAACACAATTATTCGACTTCAAAGCCTCAGGGCCAGAAATGAAAAAATGTAGTACCCTGAGACGCACCTCCATGATCAGAGCACACACACAGAAGATGGATCCTGACTGAGCGATTGAGGCACCCCCCTCTGGGCACGACGCGCAAATTTCCGTTTTCAGTTGAGTCAAAAGCGCAACCCAAAAGGAGGCAGTTGCGTTAAAAGCGCAACCCAAAATGACAAAATGTAATACCCTGGTTGCACTCAGCCCTAGGCAATGTTGTCCTAAACCTCAAACTTGTTTTCGCATAACACAATTATTCGACTTCAAAGCCTCAGGGCCAGAAATGAAAAAATGTAGTATCCTGAGCAGGGTACTACTTCTTGCCAAATGGGACAGCGCTGAAAGGGCACTAACGTCAAATTGGTCAGCGCTTTTTAGTGCAAAAAGCGCAAAAACTGCGCGCTGCGCCCACAGGGAGTTGAAAAAATGCGCGAAACGCGCAGAGGGGCTCAAAAAGGCAGCGCGGCACCGCGCTGCCACGCGCGCTTAGTAGTACCCTGATCCTGAGACGCACCTCCATGATCAGATCTTGACGTAGAGGTGTTGTCTCCCCATACTTGAGGCCCACCATCCTTCGCACGAGAAGTACCTTTTCCAGGCTTGAAGAATTAGGACCAGGTACCCTCTTCTTGAGGCTCGCAAGAAAAGCCTGCACATTTTGGTTCATGTTGTATGTGTGATTTTTTGTTTGTTTGTTTGTTTGTTTGTTTGTTTGTTTGTTTGTTTGTTTGTTTGTTTGTTTGTTTGTTTGTTTGTTTGTTTGTTTGTTTGTTTGTTTGTTTGTTTGTTTGTTTGTTTGTTTGTTTGTTTGTTTGTTTGTTTGTTTGTTATCGTTTGATTCCGTCCCTTTTTGTTTGTTTGTCTGTAATGCACAATACAGACAATCACTTTCATATCCATCGGTGAAAGGTTGAAGAGAAAGCAGAACTCGCAATAGATCACTTCATATCCCCCATAAAGCCGTTCTATCTGAGTGAACCTACCCACCCAGGCACCTCCAACACACAATCTCTCTCACACACACACAGCTCCCCCCCCCCCCCCCCCCCCCCCCCCACCCCAAACACACATCCCCTCACACACATACTCATCCCCCCCCCCCCCCCCCCCCCCCCCGCCCACATCCCCCACATCCCCTCACACACATACTCATCCCCCCCCCACCCCCACCCCCCCGATATATCACTTCATATCCTCTATAAAGCCAGTGAGCAGAATGGACACTGATTGGTACTGCTGTTCCACAGGACCCAAGGCACATACAAAATAAATAAATGATATTTGGTAAAATATCAAATAAAACAGCACACACAGCAGAACAACTCAAATCCATATCCGTTTTTATAATACAAAAATGTAAAATATCAAATACAACTGCACACACAACAGAACACTCCATATTCATATCCATTGGTATAATAAATAAATAATAATTGGTAAAAGATCAAATACAACTGCAACAGAACAGAGCACTCCTTATCCATATATGTTGGTATCATACATAGATAAGAAAACACATAAATGAAGGCATACTAGGTTTTAATAGATCAAAGAGAAAGCAGCACTAACAACAGAACACTTCATATCTTCCTTGAATCCAGTGAACACCGCATGGTACTGCTGTTACACAGGACCCAAGCTATACATTTGTATATACGATACCCACCAGCACTTTTGTATCTGTTGGCAAAAGGTTAAAGAGAAAGCAGCACTTACAACACAAGACTGCATATCTGGAGTTTCATTTAATGAAGAAATACTTAATAGTTGGTAAAAGATCAACACTCACAACAGAACACTGCAAATCTGTACTTTAATTTAATAAATAAATACATGAATAATATTTGTTAAAGGATCAAATAAAAAGCAGCACTCACAACAGAACACTGCATATCTGTACTGTAATTTAATAAATAAATACATAAATAATATTTGGTTAACGATGAAATAGAAAGCAACACCCACAACAGATTAACAGAACACTACATATCCACGGTTACATTCGAATACCTGGGTACATTTAATAAATACATACGTAATAGTGGGTCAAAGGATGATGAGAAAGCAACACTCACGACACAACACTTCATATCCTCCTTGAATCCAGTGAAAACCGCATGGTACTGCTGTTCCACAGAACCCAAGCTATATATGAATATTTCAATACCCACAAGCAATTTTGTATCTGCTGGTAAAAGGATGAAGAGAGAGCAGCACTCACAATTAGGGGGCGGCAAATAGATCTATATTGCCCCAAAATATAGATCTATATAGATCTATATATAGCAAATATATATATTGTGTATACCTACAACATATGCAGTTATGTAGCATCAGATAGACACCGGAAAATCTAGTTGAAGCGCCTGCAATATGATGTGGTGCCCTATGCCGATTTTCAAAAATCCAGCTTCGCCAATATAGATTTATGTATATATATATATAGATCTATCTCTATATAGATCCATGCCTCTCCCTACTCACAACAGAACACTTCATGTCCTCCTTGAATCCAGTGAACACCGCATGGTACTGCTGTTCCACAGGCCCCTCCAAGGACATCAGCATGATCACTAGGTCAAGTAATGTTGGCGCAACCTGAGTAGCAGTAACGGATGGTGAGCACATAAGTAACGAATGGTGTGCACAAAAGTAAATAATGGTGTGCAAAAAAGTAACAAATGATGTGCAAAAAGTAACGAATGATGTGCAAAAAGTAACGAATGATGTGCAAACAAGTGATAAATGGTTTGCAAAACGTAACAAATGGTGTGCAAAAAGTAACGAATGGTGTGCAAACAAGTGATGAATGGTGAGCAAAAAGTAACTAATGATGTGCAAACAAGTGATAAATGGTGCGCAAACAAGTGATAAATGGTGTGCAAAAAGTAACGAATGGTGTGCAAACAAGTGATGAATGGTGAGCAAAAAGTAACTAATGATGTTCAAAAAAGTAACGAATGGTGTGCAAACAAGTGATAAATGGTGTGCAAAAAGTAATGAATGGTGCGCAAACAAGTGATAAATGGTGTGCAAAACGTAACAAATGGTGTGCAAAAAGTAACAAATGATGTTCAAAAAAGTAACGAATGATGTGCAAACAAGTGATAAATGGTGTGCAAAAAGCAACGAATGGTGTGCAAACAAGTGATAAATGGTGTGCAAAACGTAACAAATGGTGTGCAAAAAGTAACGAATGATGTGCAAACAAGTGATAAATGGTGTTCAAAAAGTAACGAATGGTGTGCATACAAGTGATGAATGGTGTGCAAAAAGTAACGAATGATGTGCAAAAAGGTAAGTTGATTTTTTTGCTGAGCTCTCCCTTCTGGGGGGTGCTAGCCCCCAGGGTCACCCTGTTGTCTGTTTGACCAACTGAATAACGAACCAGTAACGAATGGTGTGCACAAAAGTAGGTTGATTTTTTCTTCTTCTTTTTTCTTCTGGGGAGCGGGAGCCCCCCCTCCAGGGTCACCGTGTTGTCTGTTTGACCGACTGAATAGTAGTAACGAATGGTGTGCACAAAAGTCAGTTGAGTTTGGGCGCAGCCCCCCCTCCATGGCCACCCCGTTGTCTGCTTGGCTGGCTGGATAGCAGTAATGAATGGTGTGCACAAAAGAAAGTTGATTTTTGGTGCAGCCCCCCTTCTGGGGGGCGGGAGCCATCAGGGACGCCCTGTTGTAGTGTTGGCTGTTTGACCGACCAAATGGCAGTAACGGATGGTGTGCAAAACATAATGAGATTGCCTGGTGAGGCGTGGTATTAAGGGAACCTGACATTCGGAGGTAGGGTATGGGCTGCTATCTGACCTGGATATAGCCACCATGGCTGTTGGCAGCGACTGCGCTCAAGCACACCCGAAAGGATTGGAACCGTGCACCCTTCGTTGTTTCGACAATAATGGTGTGCAGGAGGGAGGGAGGAGGGGTTAGGTCGTATGTTTGTGTATGTGTGTGTGTGTGTGTATGTGTGTGTGTTTGTGTGTGTGTGTGTGCATGTGTGTATATGTGTGTGTGCATGTGTGTATATGTGTGTGTGTGTGTCAGTGTGTGTGTGTGTGTGTGTGAGGGAGGGGGGAAGAGGGTGGAAGAAGGGGGAGGGGCATGCCAGCAGGGGATACAGTAAAGGCCTTAAGCAGCATTGCAATAAGCATTGTAGTGCATAGTGCAGAGTGTAGTGCCAAGGTTGCATCCACAATAATAATAATACTTTGCACACAAGTACTACTGACAGGGGGCTCAAATCACTTTACTGGCGTCGCGACGGAAGGCCCAGAAAAACTGCCACACCTGAGCGACTCACCGAGTCGCTGAATTTGCACAGAAAAACTGCCACAGAAAAACTGCACAGAAAAACTGCCACAGTAAAAGTGCACAGAAAAAGTGCACAGAAAAACTGTCACAGTAAAAGTGCACAGAAAACTGCCACAGAAAAACTGCACAGAAAAACTGCCACAGAAAAACTGCACAAAAAAACTGCCACAGAAAAACTGCACAAAAAAACTGCCACAGAAAAACTGCCACAGAAAAACTGCCACAGAAAAACTGCACAAAAAAAAATCCCCAGAAAAACTGCCACAGAAAAAGTGCACAGAAAAACAGCCACAGAAAAACTGACACAGAAAAAGTGCACAGAAAAACTGCCACAGAAAAACTGCACAGAAAAACTGCCACACCTGAGCGACTCACCGAGTCCCTGAATTTGCGTCGCGTAAAATATGGTTGTTATGGCTCACGAACACATGGAATGCAATGCCCAGAAAAATAATGGCTATGTGGATTCAGGCCAAGGATTTAGTGTTTAGGGTTTATCTTTATTTAGGGCTAAACCCTAAACCCTAAACCCCTCACCCTGTTGTCTGTTTGACCAACTGAATAACGAACCAGTAACGAATGGTGTGCACAAAAGTAGGTTGATTTTTTCTTCTTCTTTTTTCTTCTGGGGAGCGGGAGCCCCCCCTCCAGGGTCACCGTGTTGTCTGTTTGACCGACTGAATAGTAGTAACGAATGGTGTGCACAAAAGTCAGTTGAGTTTGGGCGCAGCCCCCCCTCCATGGCCACCCCGTTGTCCGCTTGGCTGGCTGGATAGCAGTAATGAATGGTATGCACAAAAGAAAGTTGATTTTTGGTGCAGCCCCCCTTCTGGGGGGCGGGAGCCATCAGGGACGCCCTGTTGTAGTGTTGGCTGTTTGACCGACCAAATGGCAGTAACGGATGGTGTGCAAAACATAATGAGATTGCCTGGTGAGGCGTGGTATTAAGGGAACCTGACATTCGGAGGTAGGGTATGGGCTGCTATCTGACCTGGATATAGCTACCATGGCTGTTGGCAGCGACTGCGCTCAAGCACACCCGAAAGGATTGGAACCGTGCACCCTTCGTTGTTTCGACAATAATGGTGTGCAGGAGGGAGGGAGGAGGGGTTAGGTCGTATGTTTGTGTATGTGTGTGTGTGTGTGTATGTGTGTGTATTTGTGTGTGTGTGTGTGCATGTGTGTATATGTGTGTGTGCATGTGTGTATATGTGTGTGTGTGTGTCAGTGTGTGTGTGTGTGTGTGTGAGGGAGGGGGGAAGAGGGTGGAAGAGGGGGGGAGGGGCATACCAGCAGGGGATACAGTAAAGGCCTTAAGCAGCATTGCAATAAGCATTGTAGTGCATAGTGCAGAGTGTAGTGCCAAGGTTGCATCCACAATAATAATAATACTTTGCACACAAGTACTACTGACAGGGGGCTCAAATCACTTTACTGGCGTCGCGACGGAAGGCCCAGAAAAACTGCCACACCTGAGCGACTCACCGAGTCGCTGAATTTGCACAGAAAAACTGCCACAGAAAAACTGCACAGAAAAACTGCCACAGTAAAAGTGCACAGAAAAAGTGCACAGAAAAACTGCCACAGTAAAAGTGCACAGAAAACTGCCACAGAAAAACTGCACAGAAAAACTGCCACAGAAAAACTGCACAAAAAAACTGCCACAGAAAAACTGCACAAAACAACTGCCACAGAAAAACTGCCACAGAAAAACTGCCACAGAAAAACTGCACAAAAAAAAATCCCCAGAAAAACTGCCACAGAAAAAGTGCCACAGAAAAGCTGACACAGAAAAAGTGCACAGAAAAACTGACACAGAAAAAGTGCACAGAAAAAGTGCACAGAAAAAGTGCACAGAAAAACTGCCACAGAAAAACTGCCACAGAAAAAGTGCACAGAAAAAGTGCACAGAAAAACAGCCACAGAAAAACTGACACAGAAAAAGTGCACAGAAAAACTGCCACAGAAAAACTGCACAGAAAAACTGCCACACCTGAGCGACTCACCGAGTCCCTGAATTAGCGTCGCGTAAAATATGGTTGTTATGGCTCACGAACACATGGAATGCAATGCCCAGAAAAATAATGGCTATGTGGATTCAGGCCAAGGATTTAGGGTTTAGGGTTTATAAGTAAGTGAAAGTACAAGAATTGAACAACCTGAAACATTTAATTGATTTTTGGCGGATCTCCCCCTTCTGGGGGGCGGGAGCCCCCAGGGTCTCCCCGTTGTCCGTATGACCGACTGACCAACCATCCAACCAACCAACCAACCACCGACCGAGACGAAGCCTGGCATGTCAGCCAACTGTCTAATGACTGATAGGCTTTGGTCCTCCCTATTCTGTTGCCGCATGTGGCTCCAATAAGACTCTCCGCCAATTTTCAAAGTCACTTGCGACACTGCATATGACTTGTTTGTTTAATCGAAACGTCTTAAGACTGAAACAGCAATGCATCAATAAAGAAGCTTTAAGCTAGAGATAATGTATTTACATATTTAGTATTCAAACTGGGACACAAGTGCACATGGCATTTCTGAAGTGGGTGACGCATCAATAAAGGAGACTGATGATCAAGAGTTTCTTTTCTCTTCCATTTATTCATGTATTTATTTAGCTATGTAAGTACGTTTTCATTAATTATGTATTGATTTATTTCTTTATTTTTTGATGATTTATTTATATATTCATTTATTCATATATTTGTTTGTTTATTTGTATATGTATTTGTGTATCTGTTTATTTATTTATTTATTTATCTCATATTTTTATATATATCATTTGTTTTTTATTTTTATTATTGTATTATTGACTTACACTACAGAGCAGCTCCGAATCATCCAGCTGAGCAGGTGTAGGCAGGAGCGGTAATTCACATCCACCATGTCTCCGTTCAAAGAGAACAGCTCCAGCCTGAAAATGGATTTGAAATCATTTGAAAAACGAAAAAATGAAATATGTTGAAACATCTGATATCTCATAATTAGAAAATACAATTTGAAGAGGATTTTATCGTGGTGATAAAATACGATTTAATTTGAAGTGGAGTTTATCGTGGTAATAACATACAATTTAATTTAAGGAGGAGTTTATTGTGGTCTTAAAATAATAATGAAGAGGAGTTTATCGTGGTAATAAAACACAATTTAATTTGATGATGAGTTATCATGCTAATAAAATATAGTTTGAAGAGGAGATTATCGTGCTAATAAAATACAGTTTGAAGAGGAGTTTATCGTGCTAATAAAATACAGATTGAAGAGGAGTTTATCGTGCTAATAAAATATGATTGGAAGAGGAGTTTGTAGTGGTAAGAAAATAAAGTTTGAAGAGGAGTCTATCGTGCTAATAAAATACGATCTGAAGAGGAGATGATCGTGGTAATAAAACACGATATGAAGAGGAATTTATCGAAGTAATAAAATACGATTTGAAGAGGACTTTGTCGAAGTAATAAAATAAGATATGAAGAGGAGTTTATCGTGGTAATAAAATACAGTTTGAATTCGAGGAGTTTTTCTTTGCAACACAATTTAATTTGAAGAGGAGTTTATCGTGCTAATAAAATACACGACTTAGGTTTATCGTATAAATGACTAATAAAAAATAAACAGCTTGGAGAAAGGAGTTTTCGAGGGTCTGAACATAAATACGAGTTAATGAACAGGAGTTTTATCGTGTACTACTAAAATACATTTGAAAAAGGGTATTATAGGAAGCGTGCTAGAACAGTGAAATAAGCATGGATTTGAGAAGAAGGAGTATGTAATGTAGTCACTGGCTAATAAAGGAAATGAAACAGTTTGAAAGGAGTAAGTTACGGGCAAGTGCGAAATACAATACGAGGTTGTGAAAAGTAGTGGCAGTTGTATCGTGCTAAATGAAGCAGGAGTACATTGAAGAACGGCGGAATAAAAAATTTAGTCGAGCTATAAAATAGCAGTAAATTTGGCCACAAATGAGTTTAATGACTGTGAGGAAAAGGGGGCTGGAGACGTAAAATAGCAGTTTGACAAGAAAAGAGTTGTTAAGTGACGTGTCGATAAGTAAAATACATTTGGAACAAAAAGGAGTTTAGTCGGTGCTAAAGGGAGTAAATGCGCCAGTGTTTTTGAAAAGGAGTTATCGTGGATGTCTAATAAAATCCATTTGAAAGGAGTGTGGGATTGATGCGGTGACTGAGTTAATAAAAATACAGTTTGAAAAGGAGTTTATCGTGCTAATAAAATACAGTTTGAAGAGGAGTTTACCATGGTTTTGGGATTGGAATAGAAATGGGATTCACAATTTGATTTGAAATCGGAAGTTGGACTAGAGAAACAAATAGAAATATGAACAGGCATTGGATTGGAGCTGGGAGCATTGTTCACATTCCTTCAAAAGATGAAAAGTAATTGGACTAATGCTGAAAATCTCCAGACAGTAAAGACACCAAACACAGACCAGTATTTTCAGTATCTTGCACATGCACACACACATAAACGCACACATGCGCATGCACAAGCACACATAAACGCACACACGCATATGCACAAGCACAAGCACACATACACACACACATGCACAAGCACACATACACACGCATGCACAAGCACACACATACACACACATGCACACAGACACACCAAAACGCACACACAAACACACACTTACATAATCACAAAACCCTGCTTGATTTCTCCATTCTGAAGCTTCCACATGCTTTGTTGGCACATCTCTAACCAATCTCCACACATGGGGTAGCACACAAGCACACATACACGCACACACACTTACATAATCACAAACCCCTGCCTGATCTCTCCATTCTGCAGCTTCCACATGCTTTGTTGGCACATCATGCACATGAAAAAGCAAACACACTTGCACACATAACACTTCCATAATCACAAACCCCAGCTTGATTTCCCCATTCTGCAGCTTCCACATGCTTTGTTGGCACATCATGCACAAGTACGCACACACGCACAGACACTGGCGGACTGACGCCGCCCCCCCCCCACCCCCCACGACAGCCCCCCCACGACACACAGACCCCACACACACAAACACACCGGCAACACATACAACAAACACTTACATAAAATCAAAAACCCTGCTGTAGAGTTCTCCAGTTCTGCAGCTTCCACAGGATTGTTGGCCCTCTCCACCAATCTCCACTCAGGGGATTGCACATCATCGCTCCTGCTACATCAATCACACCCCTCGGCAGGTAATCCATGCACCATGACGTCAATGTGCGGCCTTAAGTGGAGGAGCAGTGTGTGTTTGCGTGTGTGTGTGTGAGTGTGTGTGTGTGTGTGTATGTGTGCTACAGTCCAGGGGACACAAGCCGCTCAGCTACATCATCACCCAGCAGGTATCCATGCACCATGACGTCAATGTGCATCACTGAAGTTGGAGGTCGAGCAGTTGTGTGTGTTGCTGTGTGTGTGTGTGAGTGTGTGTGTTTGTGGTGTATGGTGCTGACAGTCCAGGGGACACAGACAGGATATCCGCGTCAGCTAACATCCGAACACCCCAGCAGGGTATCCATGCAACACCGATGTACGTTCAATGGGGGTGGCGATAGCCTGAAGGGACGGAGGAGCAGTGTGTGTATATTGGTGTAGGGGTGTGGGGGAGGATGTTTGTGGTTATGGTGTGTGTGTGTGTGTTTTTGTTTGTGTGTGGTGTGGGGGTGTATGTATGTGTTGTGTGTGTGTTTGGTGTGTTGTGTGTGGGTGTGTGTGAGTGTATATGATACTGATGTAGTGACGATGATGTTGATAAATGTTAGGATAGATGTGAAGTGGTGTGGTGCCTAGTAGTGTGGAAAAGGTTGTGAGGAAGATGTATGTGAATTGAGTGTGGGAATGTGATGTAACCGTCTCGTGGAAAACAACCAAACCCCTCCGCTAAATCATCCCGGCAGCGACAGGTTTCGCCTGATCCATATGATATATGCAACTGAATGCAAGCGACATGACTGATTTTTAGAAACATTCAAATGGTCAGAGTTTTAAATTCCAAGCCAGTAGAAGACCGACTGTACGAATCATAATTAAAAGTGATGCGAATAGTGCCTGGTGAGAGTCCTATCAATAAGGACACGTCAGTTGAGCCCAGGTGCCAGACTAACATAGAGAACTAAGTGGGGGACCGTGGGACTGATATGACAATATGCCCATATATTCATATGATGCTGGCAGTCTGACTAGGCTAAAGGTACCATAATATACATATCATATGATACAATTTGTATGATATCATATGATATTATACTCGCCTTTGGTCAACATCATATGACATGTTGGTCCCTAATTATAAAGCATAGATTTCCTTTTCCGCTACGAGCTGCAGCTTCTAGGCAGCACACTGAGGCAGCCACTGGGCTTAGCCCAAAGATCTCAACAGTATTCAAAATATGATTGTGTCAGCTTTTAGATGCACTACGTTGCTATAAGTTTGGCTAGGTAGCAAGCCAGGGGAGCTGCCTAGAGGCTTAAAAGACGAGTTCTATGCAGCGTCGCATGCGACGCTAAAAAATTGGCATATAGTGATCGGGACGAAGCAACAGGTGGCAACGGAAGCGAGTAAGTTACGAGACCGTTGGCTGATGTGTCAGGCTTTGTCTCGGCCAGACGGATGGATGGATGGTCGGTCGGAAAGACAGACACATGGGTAACCCTGAGGGCTCTCGCCCCCTGAAGGGGGAGCTGAGCAAAACAATTTTATGATCGATCGAGCTGAAGCTATGGGCGGGAAAAAAATGTTATTCTGCCTGTGTCGTGTCAAGTTATTTTTGCATGTTATACGCGCAAGCGACCCTGGTTCGACGCTCGGCAGCGTAAACTACGTAGCATAAGGCTAGAGTGGTACAATCCCAACATGCGCACCCAAGGTCAGGTGCACTCTACTCACATCAGAAGTCCTGGCAGGTGCAGGTCCAAGAAACAATAAAAATAAATAAACAAGCTGGGTCTCGGTGCTAGGGTTTTTAGGGTTTTAGGGTTTAGGGTTTTAGGGTTTAGGGGTTTAGGGGTTTAGGGTCGATCGATCCCTAAACCCTTTAAACCCTAAACCCTACAAAACAAGGAATCAAGTTTGGGTCTAGGTTCCAGGATAAAAAAATCAGAACCCAAGGTCAGGTCCACTGTACTCACAGCAGACGGTCTGCCAGGTCCAGGTGCAAGAATCAATACAAAGTAAGAAACCAAGTTAGGGTCTAGGTGCTGGGATAAAAAAAGTAAGAACCCAAGGTCGGGTCCACTGTACTCACTGAGACGTTCTGGCATATCTAGGCGCAAGAATCACTAAAAATCAAGGAACCAAGTTTGGATCTAGGTGCCAGGATCAATAAAGTAAGAACCCAAGGTTGGGTCCACTCTAATCACTGCAGACGTTCTGGAAGGTTTAGGTGCAAGAAATAATAATAAAAAAAACTGAGTCTCGGTGTCAAGATAGAAATGAAGGGTTCAGGTCCACTCTAGTCAATGCAGATGTTCTAGCAGGTCCAGGTGCAAGAATCACTAAATAGCAATCAATCAAGCTGGGTCTAGGTGCAAGGATAAAAAAAGGAAAAATCCAAGGTTGGGTCCACTGTACTCACTGCAGACGTTCTGCCAGGTCCAGGTGCAATAATCAATACCAAGTCAGAAACAAGTTTGGGCGCAGCTGCCAGAATATAAACTAGTAATAACAACCCAAGATCGGGTCCACTCTACTCACTGCATACGTTCTGCCAGGTACAGGTGCAAGAAAGAATAAAAAACAAAGAATCAAGCTCACAAGCTGGGTCTAGGTGCCAGAAACAAGCTGGGTCTAGGTGCCAGAAACAAGCTGGGTCTAGGTGCCAGAATATAAACAAGTAAGATCACAAGATTGGGTCCACTCTACTCACTGCATACGTTCTGCCAGGTCCAGGTGGCGATGGTAGTGGAGGTGTTCCAGAAACTTGACCAAGTTCTCCTTGAGGACACTTTTCTCCAGAGGAACTGCTTTGATGGCGGCCGGCAGTGCTCGACCTTCTTCGTGCTGCGGTACAGTTTTCAGGGTTAGGAGTGCAGGGTTGGGTGTGCAAGGTTACAAGGTTAGGTGTGCAAGGTTACAAGGTTAGGTGTGCAAGGTTACAAGGTTAGGTGTGCAAGATAACAAGGTTAGGTGTGCAAGGTGTGCAAGGTTACAAGGTTGGGTGTGCAAGGTGTGCAAGGTTACAAGGTTAGGTGTGCAAGGTTACAAGGTTAGGTGTGCAAGGTGTGCAAGGTTACAAGGTTGGGTGTGCAAGGTGTGCAAGGTGTGTAAGGTTACAAGGTTAGGTGTGCAAGGTTACAAGGTTAGGTGTGCAAGGTGTGCAAGGTGTGTAAGGTTACAAGGTTAGGTGTGCAAGGTTACAAGGTTAGGTGTGCAAGGTGTGCAAGGTGTGTAAGGTTACAAGGTTAGGTGTGCAAGGTGTGCAAGGTTATAAGGTTAGGTGTGCAAGGTGTGCAAGGTTACAAGGTTAGGTGTGCAAGGTTACAAGGTTAGGTGTGCAAGGTGTGCAAGGTTACAAGGTTTGGTGTGCAAGGTGTGCAAGGTGTGCAAGGTGTGTAAGGTTACAAGATTAGGTGTGCAAGGTGTGCAAGGTTACAAGGTTAGGTGTGCAAGGTGTGCAAGGTTACAAGATTAGGTGTGCAAGGTTACAAGGTTAGGTGTGCAAGGTGTGCAAGGTGTGCAAGGTTACAAGATTAGGTGTGCAAGGTTACAAGGTTAGGTGTGAAAGTTTACAAGGTTAGGTGTGCAAGGTGTGCAAGGTGTGCAAGGTGTGCAAGGTTACAAGATTAGGTGTGCAAGGTTACAAGGTTAGGTGTGCAAGGTTACAAGGTTAGGTGTGCAAGGTGTGAGGTGTGCAAGGTGTGCAAGGTTACAAGATTAGGTGTGCAAGGTTACAAGGTTAGGTGTGCAAGGTTACAAGGTTAGGTGTGCAAGGTGTGCAAGGTGTGCAAGGTGTGCAAGGTGTGCAAGGTTACAAGATTAGGTGTGCAAGGTTACAAGGTTAGGTGTGCAAGGTTGGGTGTGCAAGGTTACAAGGTTAGGTGTGCAAGGTTGGGTGTGCAAGGTTACAAGGTTAGGTGTGCAAGGTTGGGTGTGCAAGGTTACAATATTAGGTGTACAAGGTTACAAGGTTAGGTGTGCAAGGTTACAAGGTTAGGTGTGCAAGGTTGGGTGTGCAAGGTTACAATATTAGGTGTACAAGGTTACAAGGTTAGGTGTGCAAGGTTACAAGGTTAGGTGTGCAAGGTTGGGTGTGCAAGGTTACAATATTAGGTGTACAAGGTTACAAGGTTGGGTGTGCAAGGTTACAAGGTTAGGTGTGCAAGGTTGGGTGTGCAAGGTTACAATATTAGGTGTACAAGGTTACAAGGTTAGGTGTGCAAGGTTGGATGTGCAAGGTTGGGTGTGCAAGGTTACAAGGTTAGGTGTGCAAGGTTACGAGGTTAGGTGTGCAAGGTGTGCAAGGTTACAATATTAGGTGTGTAAGGTTACACGGTTGGGTGTGCAAGGTTGGGTGTGTAAGGTTATAAGGTTGGGTGTGCAAGGTTAGGTGTGTAAGGTGACAAGGTTGGGTGTGCAAGGTTACAAGGTTAGGTGTGCAAGGTTGGGTGTGCAATGCTAGGTGTGCAAGGTTAGGCGTGCATGGTTAGGTGTGCAAGGTTGGGTGTGCAATGCTAGGTGTGCATGGTTGGTTGCGCAAGATTAGGTGTGCAAGGTTACAAGGTTAGGTGTGCAAGGTTGGATGTGCATGGTTGGTTGCGCAAGGTTAGGTGTGCAAGGTTAGATGTACACAGTTAGGAGTGCAAAATTGGCTGGCTTCTTGGTGCAATCAGCCCCTTCTAATACTCTACTACTAGTCTAGATTGTTTGAGGTTGAGCTATGGCAACCGCCATTGCTAAACTTTCTTCATGCTGTTCAGTTGTAAGGGACAAGGTTAGGTGTGCAACCAGTGTTTTTCTCTCTGCCTACACGTACCTAGCTGCTTCTAGGCAGCTGCCCGAGCCAGCCCTTTGGCTAAACCAAAGATTTCAGGAGCGCATGTTTTCCGACAGTCTCAGCTGTCACTATCTTGCGCTAGGTTTGATTTAGTATCTAGGCAGGGGAGCTACCTAGAAGTTGCTGCCTGTAGCCAAAACAAAAGCAGCGCATGTAGCACTGGCAGGCTGGTGGTGGTGATCAGCCCCTCCTGATATTCTTGAAGCAATCTTGATTGGTTGAGGTTAGGCCCTTCATCAAGACCCTTCATCAGAAGTTGGCTACCAGGGTAATTCAAAGCGCGCGCTTTTGCGCTTTTGAGCGCTGACTTTTTGACCCTTTCTGCGCTTGAAGCGCAGTTTTTTGCAACCCCTTGTGGGCGCAGCAAGCAATTTTTACGCTTTTAACACTACAAAGCGCAGTTTTTTTGTTTTCAAGTGCGCTAAAGCACTGTTCAATTTGGCCATTTGAAGTACCCTGTTGGCTACCCCTCCGTCATGCTCTTGTTAATTGTTGGATACCAGATCAACAAGCCCCTCGGCCGTGCTCTTGTGAATTGTTTGGTACCAGGTCAACAAGCCCCTCCTGGTAGTCTAGAACTGTCTTGATAATTGAGGCTGGGTAAGTCCCTCTAAACGTATTGGCTACCCCCTGGACTGTCATATACATTTTGATGAAAAGTTGCCAGGAGAATAAGGCAAAGCAACTTCCATAACAAAACATGTTTGACTAGAACATACATACACACATACATGCATACATACATGCATGCATACATACCAATGCCACTTGATGCATTCCAATAATCTTCAAATGCGTGGAAGGTGGCAACGTTTTCTGGTCCTTTCAGTTCGTCAAAGATACATACGGCTTCAGCCCTATCAAAGCCTGTGGACAAGGGAGGGTTAAGGAAAGAGGTCAAGCTTTGGAACACTGTAAGTCGGAACTAGTTTGCTGGAGTACCCAGCCTCAGCCCCAGCCCCCCCAAGGACCCAAGCACTCAAGGCCCACACCCACACCGCCCACACCACCCACACAGCCCGCACGGCCCACACCGCCCCACGCCCCATGCCCCACGCACACACAGCACATGCCCCAACCAGGGTAATTCAAAGCGCGCGCTTTTGCGCTTTTGAGCGCTGACTTTTTGACCCTTTCTGCGCTTGAAGCGCAGTTTTTTGCAACCCCTTGTGGGCGCAGCAAGCAATTTTTACGCTTTTAACACTACAAAGCGCAGTTTTTTTGTTTTCAAGTGCGCTAAAGCACTGTTCAATTTGGCCATTTGAAGTACCCTGTTGGCTACCCCTCCGTCATGCTCTTGTTAATTGTTGGATACCAGATCAACAAGCCCCTCGGCCGTGCTCTTGTGAATTGTTTGGTACCAGGTCAACAAGCCCCTCCTGGTAGTCTAGAACTGTCTTGATAATTGAGGCTGGGTAAGTCCCTCTAAACGTATTGGCTACCCCCTGGACTGTCATATACATTTTGATGAAAAGTTGCCAGGAGAATAAGGCAAAGCAACTTCCATAACAAAACATGTTTGACTAGAACATACATACACACATACATGCATACATACATGCATGCATACATACCATGCCACTTGATGCATTCCAATAATCTTCAAATGCGTGGAAGGTGGCAACGTTTTCTGGTCCTTTCAGTTCGTCAAAGATACATACGGCTTCAGCCCTATCAAAGCCTGTGGACAAGGGAGGGTTAAGGAAAGAGGTCAAGCTTTGGAACACTGTAAGTCGGAACTAGTTTGCTGGAGTACCCAGCCTCAGCCCCAGCCCCCCCAAGGACCCAAGCACTCAAGGCCCACACCCACACCGCCCACACCACCCACACAGCCCGCACGGCCCACACCGCCCCACGCCCCATGCCCCACGCACACACAGCACATGCCCCAACCAGGGTAATTCAAAGCGCGCGCTTTTGCGCTTTTGAGCGCTGACTTTTTGACCCTTTCTGCGCTTGAAGCGCAGTTTTTTGCAACCCCTTGTGGGCGCAGCAAGCAATTTTTACGCTTTTAACACTACAAAGCGCAGTTTTTTTGTTTTCAAGTGCGCTAAAGCACTGGTCAATTCGGCCATTTGAAGTACCCTGTTGGCTACCCCTCCGTCATGCTCTTGTTGGATACCAGATCAACAAGCCCCTCGGCCGTGCTCTTGTGAATTGTTTGGTACCAGGTCAACAAGCCCCTCCTGGTAGTCTAGAACTGTCTTGATAATTGAGGCTGGGTAAGTCCCTCTAAACGTATTGGCTACCCCCTGGACTGTCATATACATTTTGATGAAAAGTTGCCAGGAGAATAAGGCAAAGCAACTTCCATAACAAAACATGTTTGACTAGAACATACATACACACATACATGCATACATACATGCATGCATACATACCATGCCACTTGATGCATTCCAATAATCTTCAAATGCGTGGAAGGTGGCAACGTTTTCTGGTCCTTTCAGTTCGTCAAAGATACATACGGCTTCAGCCCTATCAAAGCCTGTGGACAAGGGAGGGTTAAGGAAAGAGGTCAAGCTTTGGAACACTGTAAGTCGGAACTAGTTTGCTGGAGTACCCAGCCTCAGCCCCAGCCCCCCAAGGACCCAAGCACTCAAGGCCCACACCCACACCGCCCACACCACCCACACAGCCCGCACGGCCCACACCGCCCCACGCCCCATGCCCCACGCACACACAGCACATGCCCCAACCAGGGTAATTCAAAGCGCGCGCTTTTGCGCTTTTGAGCGCTGACTTTTTGACCCTTTCTGCGCTTGAAGCGCAGTTTTTTGCAACCCCTTGTGGGCGCAGCAAGCAATTTTTACGCTTTTAACACTACAAAGCGCAGTTTTTTTGTTTTCAAGTGCGCTAAAGCACTGGTTAATTTGGCCATTTGAAGTACCCTGTTGGCTACCCCTCCGTCATGCTCTTGTTGGATACCAGATCAACAAGCCCCTCGGCCGTGCTCTTGTGAATTGTTTGGTACCAGGTCAACAAGCCCCTCCTGGTAGTCTAGAACTGTCTTGATAATTGAGGCTGGGTAAGTCCCTCTAAACGTATTGGCTACCCCCTGGACTGTCATATACATTTTGATGAAAAGTTGCCAGGAGAATAAGGCAAAGCAACTTCCATAACAAAACATGTTTGACTAGAACATACATACACACATACATGCATACATACATGCATGCATACATACCATGCTACTTGATGCATTCCAATAATCTTCAAATGCGTGGAAGGTGGCAACGTTTTCTGGTCCTTTCAGTTCGTCAAAGATACATACGGCTTCAGCCCTATCAAAGCCTGTGGACAAGGGAGGGTTAAGGAAAGAGGTCAAGCTTTGGAACACTGTAAGTCGGAACTAGTTTGCTGGAGTACCCAGCCTCAGCCCCAGCCCCCCCAAGGACCCAAGCACTCAAGGCCCACACCCACACCGCCCACAACCAATCACACAGACAGAAAATAAAAATCACCTCCTTGTCCTAGTACATCGACGAAATCTTTCTCACTCAGCGCCTGGCCTGTGCGTTGCATGCGCCTGTTCAGGAGAGTAGGGTTGAGGGGAGTAGGGTTGAGGGTGAGGGTCGGGAGTTGAGGGTTCGGATTTGGGGGTTGAGAGTTAGGGGGTGATGGTTGGGAGTTGAGGGTTCAGGAGAGTAAGGTTGAGGGTTAAGGGTGAGCAGGGTTGAGGGTGAGGGTCGGAAGTTGAGGGTTGAGGGTTTAGAGTTGGGGGTTGAGGGTTTAGAGTTGGAGGATGAGGTTTCGGGTTTGAGGGTGGAGGAGGGAGAGTAGGGGGTTGGGGGTGGGGGGGGGGTGAGGAGTGTGGTTTGGTTCTGTAGGTGCTCGTGTTGGTAACCGATGATGTACCGGCATGCAGCAGACAACAGTCTTACTAACACTGCACCATGGTAGTGGATTTCACCGAATTTAGTTACGCCTTAAAATCGGTAGGCAGGCGGAGGAGGCGAAAACGAACTATCTCTGTTCTTTACTTTTTTGATTCGGCTGTCTGGGACCAACACTGCACCATGGTTACACAGGTAAGAATACTTAACATACATTTGCATAGGCAGAACAATACACTGTGAGCAGTGCAACATGAGCAAAAGAAAATGATTAAGTCAACATAAATAAGTACAAAAATGACAAAAACAACATGAAGACAGGTAAAGGTAAGTAACACACAGGATGCAAATGTGAATGAATACGCCTGTATGTATGTATGTATGTTACAGTCCAGGGGTGGGCCAAATAGGCTAAAGGGACTTGCCCAACCGTTAGGAAGAGCTTAAAAAGACAAGTTCTAAGAGCGTGTCGCAAGCGACACGGAAAATTGCTTTAGCAGTCACCGGCAGGGAGTTTTGGAAGTAGTGGAGAAAGTAGCTACTCGTAGCCGAATAGAGCTACAAATATTGAACAACTTCTGCGAAGGATTTTGACCGCTGCGATGCTGATAACTCTAGTCATGCGCACTCCAACTATGACAAAAAATTGTGGGTGCGGAGGTGGTCGAAATCGTTCAAACACCTGGACATCTGTCGGACAGACGGATGGATAGATGGAGAGACAGACAGACGGCAGAGAGAGACACGGGGGGAACCTAGGGCTTCAGCCCCGGGACCCCTAGGGGGTCCAGAGGGGGCTAAAGTGAAAAAGCACTGATGAACTGAACCCCAAACAATCGATTTACCGACGGGCAGTGTTTTTTATTTCAAAAATCTTCAGGCCAATTTGGTAGCCACAAGGGGCGACCACAGGCTCATCCTGGGACGGTGCGGTAGCACCGTCTGTAGAGCGCAAAGCGCTCGGCCAAAGCGCCGCTCCCTTTAAGGGGAGTCCGGGGGGGGGC
>JACBWV010000730.1:650923-688423 GCA_013435795.1 Chlamydomonas sp. ICE-L | reverse complement strand
ATCATCGTACTCAGCTGGCCTGGTCGGACAAATACTGGCTTAGTAGTCTCTTTAGCCTATTCATACTTTTTATTTATTTACCATGTATTTATTTATTATGCATTTATGTATCATTTATTTATTTATTGTTTATTTATTATTATGATTGTATTATTTATTTATTTATTTATTTATTTATTTATTTATTATTTATTTATTATTTATTTATTATTTATTTATTATTTATTATTTATTTATTATTTGTATATTATTAGCCTAGCCTAACCCTGGACTGTACAAATACAGACCTGGTAGTACGAATCTCAATGCGGAATATGGCCTATGGTACAAGAAGGACCACATCTCGTAGAGGCACCATGCACGAGTGAATACTTCGGCCTGGAGGTCAAGTACCACCAGTGCACCTACGCCATCAGGGTGAGGGTGAGGGTGAGGGTGAGGGTGAGGGTGAGGTTGAGGGTGGGGCTAGTGGTAGTGGGGGTGGGGTGAGGGTGGTGCGGATGGGGTGGTGATGGCGATGGCGATAGCTATGGGGGTGGGGGTGGGGGAGGGGGTGAGGGTGAAGATGGTGGTGGTGGGGGGGGGGTTGGGTGGAGTTGTTCTAGTGTTGCTGCTGGTGCTTTTGGTGCATTTGGTGATAAGGGAGGTACTATTGGCATATGTGTCTGTGTCTGTGTAGGTGCGTCGTCTGTGTCTGTGTCTGTGTCTGTGTCTGTGTCTGTGTCTGTGTCTGTGTCTGTGTCTGTGACTCTGTGTCTGTGACTCTGTGTCTGTGTCTGTGTCTGTGTCTGTGTTGGCTAATAGGGAAGTGTGTGTGTGTCGGGGGGGGGGGGGGGGGGGGGGGGGGGGGGGGGGGGGGGGGGAGGGTTATATTTGTTTCTTTATCCAACGCATAGCAGCTTCTAGGCAGCTTCCTTTCCATGTCCTTGAGCCAAACATGAAGCTAGCTAGTTTATATGAAAGCATGACAAGCATTGCAACGCAGCTGGAAAAAACAATATATGACAGTATATGACAGTTTATGACAGTGTATGACAGATTATGATTATATGACAAGCATTGCAATTCAGGTGAAAAAATTATATGACAGTGTATAGCAGTATATGACAGTATATGACAGTACATGACAATGTATTACAATATATTACAATATATGACAGTAAATGGCAGTATATGACAGTATCCAACAGTTTATGACAGCATATGACAGTATCCGACATTATGTGACGGTATACGACAGTTTATGATTATATGAGAAGCATTGCAATGCAGCTAAAATCTTTGGGGTCGACCCTGTGGCTGGCGGGAAGCTCCCATTAGCAACAGCTAGCTAGTGCGTCTGAAAGCTGATATGAGTATATGACACTGTAGCACGAACTCAGGGCCCCCGTCGGTAAAACGATTGTTTGGGGTTCAGTTCATCAGTGCTTTTTCTTTTTAAGCCCTTCCCATCACAGTTGGGTAAGTCTTTTTAGCCTATTTGGCCTACCCCTGGACTGTAACATACACACGCATACACACATGACAGCCATTCACATGCTGCTGAAAGCTTGGGGCTTACCCCAGTGGCTGGCTATTTTAGCTGGTGCAGAGCTGGCGCAAAGCTGGTGCAACGCTGGTGCAAAGCTGGTGCAAAGCTGGTGCAACGCTGGTGCAACGCTGGTGCAAAGCTGGTGCAAAGCTGGTGCAAAGCTGGTGCAACGCTGGTGCAAAGCTGGTGCAAAGCTGGTGCAAAGCTGGTGCAAAGCTGGTGCAACGCTGGTGCAAAGCTGGTGCAAAGCTGGTGCAAAGCTGGTGCAACGCTGGTGCAAAGGTGGTGCAACGCTGGTGCAAAGCTGGTGCAAAGCTGGTGCAACGCTGGTGCAAAGCTGGTGCAAAGCTGGTGCAAAGCTGGTGCAACGCTGGTGCAAAGCTGGTGCAAAGCTGGTGCAAAGCTGGTGCAAAGCTGCCATGAGTAGCCCAAAATGAAACAGTGAAAGCTATGGCAGAGAGTTCCCACTTGGATAAGTAGTCATGGGGCAGTATGGCCACACATAGTTAGGGAACGACAATATGATATCATATGATGCTGGCAGTCTGACTCAGCCAAAGTTACATATTATATGCAATATCATATGATATCATATGATATCATATGATGCCGGCAGTCTGACTTGGCTAAAGTTATCACTTATGTACACAATCGGATGATACACATTTTATTTTTTAAGTTGTGAATGACTTTCACCCCAGGAGGTGGGTCTCCCCACACAAACCAGCGACCTGGAGGATTCAGTTCGAATGGTGTTGAATCATGTCATCATTTGATATCATTTCATGAGTAGCCCCAATTGAAATAGTGTGGAGGGGGCTCGCCATTTTTGACGTTTATGGCAAGCTCCTTGACACCAGACAAGTCACATACAGCGTTTAGAGATGTGTGGTTTGTGTACATGCCTTGGCTTGGCTTGTGTTGGCTACTAGGGAAATGGGTGGGTCGGGTGGGGTGGAGTGTAGGGTGTGGTGGGGACTCACCTTGCTTGCAGTTTATGGCAAGCTCCTTCACATCAGACAAGTCACACAGATTGTTCAGAGATGTGTGGTGTTCGTACGTGCCTTGGCTTGTGTTGGCTACTAGGGAAGTGGTTGGGTGGGGTGGGGTGGAGTGTAGGGTGGGGTGGGGTGGGTACTTACCTTGCTTGCAGTTTATGGCAAGCTCCTTCACATCAGACAAGTCACATAGAGTGTTCAGAGACGTGTGAGGCGAAAGAGCTACCCAGTCAAACCACACGAAGATGTCTTGCGCGTGTCGATCATCACCGTTGGCTGCGAGGCATTGAAATGTAGTGCAATGTGCTGTACATATGCATTGAAATGTATTACGATGTGTTGTACATATTAAAAAACAAATATGTCTTGCGCGTGTTGATCATCACCGTTGGCTGCGAGGCATTGAAATGTAGTGCAATGTGCTGTACATATGCATTGAAATGTAGTACAATGTGTTGTACATATTAAAAAACAAAGACGTCTTGCGCGTGTCGATCATCACCTTTGGCTGCGAGGCACTGAAAGAGACTGGTCACACTAGAGTTTTTCCGTCACCAGTAGCGACATGTTTTGGCCAAACCTTCCGCTACCATGAGACTCAAATCTTGGCCCCGCCCCCGCCCCCCCTGGACCGGCCCTTTGGGCTGCCTACCCAAATTGCTACTAGGAGCCCAACCTTGGGAGATGCCAAATCCCTAATCGCTGCCAGAAGACCCCCTTTCTAGGATGGACAAGTTCAATGTAGCGTCGCCTGCGACGCTAAAAATGGTGGAGAGTGATCGCGACGGAGCGACAGGTGGCAACGGAAGCGAGTTAGTTACGAGACTTGGCTGAAGTGTCTGGCTTCTTCATATTCAGACGGTCGGTCAGTCGGTCGGTCGAACAGACAAATGGGTAACACTGGGGGCTCCGCCAAAAATCTAAGCATTTGTATCCAAGTATGTTGCAGGGATATTCCAGGCTCAACCCCTGGGTACAGGTTCCTTATATACATATATTTTCCTAGATGTGTGGGGGGGAATGGGTGCGTGGGGGTGGGTGAGGGTGGGTGTGGATGTGGATTGGTGTGTAGGGGGGGGGGGGGGGGGGGGGCGTAGGGGGGATGTGTGTGATATTTGATTCCCTGCCCACCTTTCACTGTTGCCAGAATATAAATTAGTGAACCTACTTTTGTTTTACTAAACATTTTACATGTCATTTGTATACCTCACCTACATTTGATTGCTGCCATAATGTATTGCTCACCCACCACTGCAGATTTAGGGGGTCTTCAGCACCCTTTTCTGAACCCCTGCGGGTCTATTATCACCAAAAATAAACCCAAACTACACTAGAAATATGGCCTTGTAAGCCAAATAAAAGGGTGCCAAAGAACCGCCAAATCTGCTTTGCACCTTTCATTGTTGCCCGGATGTTGTCAATCATTTCAAAAAAGTCTCCGCCAGCGCAGCGCGGCGCAGCACAGCACAGCACAGCACAGCACAGCACAGCACAGCACTGCACAGCACAGCACAGCACAGCACAAGCACAGCACAGCACAGCACAGCACAGCACAGCACAGCACAGCACAGCACAGCACAGCACAGCACAGCACAGCACAGCACAGCACAGCACAGCACAGCACAGCACAGCACAGCACAGCACAGCACAGCACAGCTCACCACAGCTCACCACAGCTCACCACAGCTCACCACAGCACATCAGCATAGCACATCAGCACAGCACATCAGCACAGCACATCACCTCATCACATCCCATCACCACATCCCATCACCACATCACCACACCACATCACCACACCACATCACCACACAACATCACCACACAACATCACCACACCACATCACCACACCACATCACCACACCACATCACCACACCACATCACCACACCACATCACCACACCACATCACCACACCACATCACCACACCACACCACACACCACACCACACACCGCACACCATACACCGCACACCATACACCGCACACCATACACCGCACACCATACACCGCACACCATACACCGCACACCATACACCGCACACCATACACCGCACACCATACACCGCACACCATACACCGCACACCATGCACCGCACACCATACACCGCACACCATACACCGCACACCATACACCGCACACCGGTGTATGGTGTGTATGCAAGACATGAGTGTATGCAAGACATGAGTGTATGCAAGACATGAGTGTATGCAAGACATGAGTGTATGCAAGACATGAGTGTATGCAAGACATGAGTGTATGCAAGACATGAGTGTATGCAAGACATGAGTGTATGCAAGACATGAGTGTATGCAAGACACCATACACCGCACACCATACATGAGTGTATGCAAGACATGAGTGTATGCAAGACATGAGTGTATGCAAGACATGAGTGTATGCAAGACATGAGTGTATGCAAGACATGAGTGTATGCAAGACATGAGTGTATGCAAGACATGAGTGTATGCAAGACATGAGTGTATGCAAGACACCATACACCGCACACCATACACCGCACACCGGTGTATGGTGTGTATGCAAGACATGTATGGTGTGTATGCAAGACACAAGACACAAGACACAAGACACAAGACACAAGACACAAGACACAAGACACAAGACACAAGACACAAGACACAAGACACAAGACACAAGACACAAGACACAAGACACAAGACACAAGACACAAGACACAAGACACAAGACACAAGACACAAGACACAAGACACAAGACACAAGACACAAGACACAAGACACAAGACACAAGACACAAGACACAAGACACAAGACACAAGACACAAGACACAAGACACAAGACACAAGACACAAGACACAAGACACAAGACACAAGACACAAGACACAAGACACAAGACACAAGACACAAGACACAAGACACAAGACACAAGACACAAGACACAAGACACAAGACACAAGACACAAGACACAAGACACAAGACACAAGACACAAGACACAAGACACAAGACACAAGACACAAGACACAAGACACAAGACACAAGACACAAGACACAAGACACAAGACACAAGACACAAGACACAAGACACCACACACCACACACCACACACCACACACCACACACCACACACCACACACCACACACCACACACCACACACCACACACCACACACCACACACCACACACATCACCACACATCACCACACATCACCACACATCACCACACATCACCACACATCACCACACATCACAACACATCACCACACATCACCACACATCACCACACATCACCACACACCACACCACACACCACACCACGTCACACCACACCACACACCACAACACCACGTCACACCACAACACCACAACACGTCACACCACAACACACATCACCACTCCACACCACGCCGCTGCCTGCGTTGAGTGGTCAACTCAGGGTGTACAGCTCACCCACCTTTGATAGTAACCCGAATGCAGTCAATCATTTCAAAGAAGTCTCCGCCATCCCAACACCACATCACACCACAGCTGCAGCACAGCACAGCACAGTACACAGCACACAGCACACCACATCACCACACTACACCACTACCTGTGTAGGGTGGTCAACTCCTGGTGTATAGCTCACCCACCTTTGATTGTAACCCGAATGCTGTCTATCATGTCTTTGAACTCCTGGTGTATAGCTCACCCACCTTTGATTGTAACCCGAATGCTGTCTATCATGTCTTTGAACTCCTGGTGTATAGCTC
The DNA here is from genome assembly GCA_013435795.1 of Chlamydomonas sp. ICE-L. Lineage (NCBI taxonomy): Eukaryota > Viridiplantae > Chlorophyta > Chlorophyceae > Chlamydomonadales > Chlamydomonadaceae > Chlamydomonas > Chlamydomonas sp. ICE-L. Next base: position 682,161 of record JACBWV010000730.1, on the reverse strand, counting down.
ACCCACCTTTGATTGTAACCCGAATGCTGTCTATCATGTCAAAGAAGTCTCCTCCGTCCCAACAGTGGATTATGTGGTAGTCGGGCTTTCCAGTACAATATCTGGGAATCATGTCATGGAACCTGCATGCATTGGGTGGGGTTGGGTGGGGGGGGGTAGGGTTGGGTGGGTGTGGGTGAGTGAGTGAGTGGGTGGGTGAGTGGGTGGGTGCTTGGTGAGTTGATGGATGAGAGTTTGTGAGGAGGTGATGGAGGGTGTGAGTGTTCATGTGGGTCAGTGTGTGGGTCGGTGTGCATGCGGGTGGTTTGTGAGTGGGTGAGCGAGTTGGTGCGTGAGGATATGAGGGTGTAAGTGGGTGAGCGAGTGGGCCAGTCGGTCGTGGGCGAGCGGATGGGTGAGTAAGTGAGTGTTTGAGTGTGGTAGTTCCTGAGTGGGCGAGTGCATGGCATTGCTTACGCACCCTACGACGAATCGGTAGCCCAACCGTCAGACCCGTCCTTGCACCTGCTCACCTCCCCTTTCGCTTTGCAGTCGCTGGAGCTATCACCTTAGCAACCACGCCAGCTGTAGTCTCGTCCTCGAGCCCCATCTCCTCCAGCACAGTTGTGATTTTCACTAAGTACTGTAGGGACACGCCCATAGTTGCGACAGGCGCCTCGCTCGGAGCCTGATCGGGGAACAGGAGCTTGCCGGTAGTGAGGTGTCGCATCCATTCAGAGAAATTCTCCCACGGCTGAACGGGCATGGTGACAACAGTGACGCGCCTGACCGAGCCCCAGCGAACAGGCGTCCCGGTATCTGGCCAATCGTACTAAGTCCTGTCAGCGGTCTGGGCTGGGGTCTGGAATATGCGTGGGGTGGGGGTGGGGGTGGGGGGGGAGAACTACGGAAGCAGTGATGGCCGATACCCAGCTTCGGACCGAGTCCCAGTGATCAGGCGTCCTAGCGTCGGGCCGATCGCCGATTGTACAACGTTCTGGCACCGGCCTGGGCTAGGGGCTAGAATGAGCGCGCGGTTAGGAATGTGGCTAAGTGGCCGATAGAGATAAGCGCAGAGAGTGTTAAGAACTAGGGTAGCAGGTTAGAAGTGTCTTCGCCAAGTATTATGATAAGGCTCCTGACTTGGGTTTTGGAAACCGAAAACAATTCCGGACACTTCACGAACAACCCAACTCAAGCGACGACCATGGTCACCGCCCAGCGCCCAATCAACCAGGCAAATCAACCGACGCCCAAGGGGCGCGCCCAGGTGAATCTCCGTGGAAACCAAGTACGCCTACCTGGACGTACCTAGGCCTACCTGGACTGACCTAAATACTTATATCTGGACAGGTAGGCAAATCTTAGGTAATGCCTCAGATTTGCCTACCTCATGCCTGACTAGAAGTTAGAGGTTGCAACGGAATGGAGCAACTTCATGACCTGTATCCCCCCCCCCTGATCTCGACCTCTCTGGTCATAACAGTGTCGCAGGATTGCAATATGCATGTCATGCCCTGATGTCAAGGATGGGGCTTCTGATCTGTCACCCTAGTTCTGTTACCCTTACCAGCAGGACAGACGACAAGTTACTGGACCTTAAGTGTGAATTCGAACCACCCAAGTGCTGTTCCCAGCAAGACCATTCACGATACAGGACTCAACATCAGAATCATCACCAGGCAGAAGAGCGAGCATGCACAAAGAGACGAAGACGTGAACAGGTCGTTTTTTCGCCTTGTGGCACCCTACCGAACATGCGCGAGCACACCTTGTGTAACGACCGTCCAGACCACTTCTGCACCGCCAAAGAAGCGCAGAGGCATTCGAAACCCCATATGTAAGGAGAATCGTGCAGCCCGATACTAAAATCGTGAAGCCCGATATATCAAGCAGCCCGATACAAACGGTTTCTGTCTTCAGGTGTGGGCATCATGCAGCCCGATTCTAAATGTTCCCGAGCTTTCATCTCCAGGGCGTGTATCTGATGACTTGGTGCTTTAGTAAAAGAAAAGATGATTGGAGAATAGGACCTTCTCCACTTTGTTCCAGTTAACTGGTTTAAGTTTCAGAGGTCCCACAGACCCACACCTCAATGTTAACTGGTGATCAGAGCTTCATCTTGGGAATCTCCCAAAGAGTACAACACGGGGTACTCCATTGGGTCAATTTGGTCAGCCTCTTTCGCGCAACTTCCATTTGTGTAGTCTAAAAAGCGCAACTGCCTTGACAAACTGTACGCTGCCAGAAAAGCGCAACTGCCTTTGAAAGACTCGTTTTTTTGCGCACCTGTTTTTTTGTCAAGTTGGGGGGAGACTGGAAGCTATAGGGCGGCGGAGACCAATGTTACAAACTAACATGTAACCAAGTACAAGGTAGGTATTGTGCTAAACTGCTAGCAACCGGGACTAGCCTCTAAACTCCGTGGGTAGAGCACGAGAGGACTTCGAATTGGTAGAAAGTGAGCTGCTCACAGTTGGCTGTAAAACAACGTAACAAATCAGTATGGGCTCAAACAAATGTACAACTTAACCGGTTAACCCGCAATCCTAAGGCAATCGGTAGGGCATCAGACACATCCTTTCTCCAACAGTCTTTGCGTTCCCTAGCCATATCGAGATCGGCAAGGGCAACACCCCTCATCATACCAGAGTTACTACCGGTATCACAAACAAACAAAAAGCATTTCACAATGAATGGAGTTCCAGAATTCAATAACTGATTTCAACCAGTAATAGTGAATTGGGAATTTACCTGTTTCTTTCAAAGCAATGTATTGGGGGACAGATCGCTTCACTCCTAGGGCACATAAATCCAGCATGCCTCATACGAATATCTGTAGATGCTACTTTGTCTCTGATGTTAGCCCCAAGAAGATAATGAACGGGACCAGAGCTCTATATTTGAGAGCCACACCTTCCAGCAGATAGGGCAAAGGACTGGAACAGCTTAAGCATGGTCTTTGGTCTATCCTTAACTGCATTATATCCACCCATATCTGTAACACGCTTGATCCCGGCAAAAAAAGGTCGAGTTGCGTATTAAGAAGCATGTCTCATATTTTTCACCCCAGGAAGTGGGAGCCCGTACACAAAACAGCACCATCGAGGATTCAGACATAAATGTGTATATGTATTGAAAGGCCAGTCCCTGCCATATACCGGTAGGTACCTTACCCTAACTAAGGTGGATAAAAACATTAAAACCTAGATGGGTCCGTCGGTCCGATACATGAGTCTATTAGTTGAGCCAAAATGTAAGAAATATTGTGCAGGCCGATGTTTTATGTAATCATCTCCTCAAACCCCAGACTGGGGCATCGAGCACTGTCCATAGGTAATGTTTTGGCCCAAAACCTCTGCCGAAGCACTGGTAATGTACCGTTGAGTACTGTAACACATCGTATCTACACATGTCTCAGATGTACGCTGACAGACAGGACCAGTTCGAGTGAGATCTGACTGACAACTGCATCCTCTCCAGTCGATAAGGTCCGGAAAAAAATTGGAACCATTTCTCGATTTGTGCGTGTCATCCTTGCGCAGGGGCCATGCTAATCTTCTCTGTATCGTTTCAATTTTAACTTGTCCGCTCCCAAAGCCAGGCACAAGCACCAAGTTCGCTACTGCTGTGGAATGCCCGTCATGTCAGCTGTCAGGCAAAGCTAGCTACAGGTTTGGCCCAAGGAAGGGGAAAGGGAGCTGCCTACAAGCAGCCATGTGCAGCCCAGAACAGAAACAGCGAGGGCAACCCTCTGTTGGCAACCTTCTCTATCCACTGCTTGTGCGGCCAGGACTCTTAACAGCTTGTGCCGAACGATGTCTTAGCAAGCTGTCCGTATCTGCGCTACCGCAAGTTCGTACTTCAGACCCCTGTCTGACTAGGCGCGAACGAGGACCCGGTTCGTCCCTCCGGCATGAATGTCATCTCCATTTCTCGCACCCTCTGAACTATATTCAAGCAACACACCTACCAATTGGCGCATCCGTTTGTAAAGCATCCGATCTTGAGCTATATTTCCTGGCCTGGAACTCAAGAAATTAATCGCTACGCCAAAGCAACTGCATCCATACTCCTGTCCGTAGTCGACGTCAGGGGTGGCATTAAGCGGGTCGGCCATTTAGCAAAGGCTTCGGGAAGCAAGCAGGCCAGAATTTTTTTGACACGGGGAGGCGCGACAGGGCAGCGAATATTTCTCCAATGTCTACTATGTGAGAATTCGCAGTGGACATGGGTCAGGCCGCTCCGCCCGCCGTGGATGCTGCAACTTAGGGAGAGGATTCGGATGGCAGTTCAGCTTTCTTGCCAACGCATGGGATCGATGAGGAGGAAGCTCCAGAGCAGCTGGCAACCTCAACCCTAGAAGTGATACCAGTGGGTAGTCGGGTACCTCACACCAGCCTCACACTCATGTGCCCCTGTCAGGTGAGAGGGATAAAGTGTGTGTGTGTGTGGTGTGTGTGTGTGTGTGTGTGTGGTGGTGGGGGGGGGGAGGGGGCACCTGGCTGCCACAACCCTTTAAGTGATGCCAGAGGGTACCTAACACTCATACACAAATCTATGTCTCAAGCTGTCTTGAGCGCCCCAATCTATGTTGGAAACATAACGTTAATGGGAACGCAGTGTAACGTTAATGGCCCCTCCCAAATCTGTGCCTGAGACGTGAAATGTAACATTTTGAACAACCCTGACCCCACCCTCCTCAAGGAATACGAAAAGTGCATGAAACATGAAGCATGAGGGGCCATTCTCTCAGACTCTGGGGAGGACATAGCTCGCTCGACTTTTGTTGTTGACAAGGTCTATCAGGAGCAGTGCGACACTGACATTAGATGCACACCCCTGTACAAAACACCAAACGGAGCTGTCCAACCCCCTCCTCACAACACCCATCTGTCACCTCTCCCTCTCTCCATTGCCTGTTCACACAAGGCCAGCTTCAGTTCACCTGTCTTACTGTCCATCACCGCCATGCACAATGGTGACATCAGCTCCAACTAAACTCTATACAGTCCCAGTTAATGAGGGCATGGGCGGACTAGATTTCTCTGACTAAACCCTAACCGCAGTCCCAGTTAATGAGGGCATGGGGGGGCTAGGTTTCTCTGACTAAACCCTAACTGCAGTCCCAGTTAATGAGGGCATGGGGGGGCTAGGTTTCTCTGACTAAACCCTAACAGCAGTCCCAGTTAATGAGGGCATGGGGGGGCTAGGTTTCTCTGACTAAACCCTAACCGCAGTCCCAGTTAATGAGGGCATGGGGGGGCTAGGTTTCTCTGACTATACCCTCGCTTCTCTTCTTTTCAATCAGAGAATCATTTCCTTCGCCCTATGCTTCCTCTGGTTTGTGATGTAACAGATTTACTCCCCTGGTCCTGGCACTACACCATACATAAAATGTCTGGGCTTATGTGGATCACCCGCTACACCCCCACCTGCTGGAAAACCTCCAACACCATCATGAATTACAAGAAAGGAGACCCCACCTAAGCCAACCACGACAGACCTATTGGTCTCAACAACCCCATGGGTAAACTGTGGACTAGCATGGTTACAACAGTGATGTCCAAATACTTTGACCAATACTAAGTCCGCAGTGACTCTCAAGAGGGATTCAGACAGAACAGAAGTCCCCACAGGCAGCTCACCCACCTCCTACATGACATTGAGGATGCGGCCCACTCCAAACGATACCTGTTTGCCGCCTACTTTGACTTTTCCTCTGCCTACAATATTGTGGACCATGACCTTGGAATCCTAGTAGATGTCATTGAAACAGTAAAAGGAATTTACAATGAGGCTACCACCTACATGTACGTCAACAACACCCAAGGCAAACCCATTCAAATCACAAGAGGCACCATTCAAGGTGACACCCTCTCCCCCCTACTCTTCATCATCTTCATTGAAACTCTCCTCGGATGGCTACAAGCCAGGGGCAGAGGATACAAGCAAGGTATAAGCTCAACATCCAATACTGACCAAGATAAAACAGGTAGTCTAAGATATGCTGATGACACCAGTGTGGTCACCAACACAGCGGACAACCTCAAGGTACAATGCCTTAAAGTGCAACAATTCAGTACCTGGTCTGGGATTCTTCTTAACGGGGGTAAATGCATGATCACTGGCATATTGCATGGCTCCCACCCTAATGACCCCTCTAACCCCAATACCCTAACCAGACTTCTCCACTACACCATCCTCAATAACATGGGTGGATAATGTGGGTGGGTGTGGGTGGTATTAATGGGTGGGGGTGAGTATAAGTGCTAAGGCCCCAGCCCCCCCCCCCCCCCTCCCCCCCCAAAAAAGTTTTTGCTATCTTTTTACTCAGACCTCCGAATGACATTCTCAGGCCACCATTTAGATTGTGTTGACAAGGGCAGTTCATTGGCCCAACTTAAGACCCGGGGTGATGAATGGGTGGATAATGTAGGTGAGTATGGGTGGCATGGATGGGTGAATGGGTGGGTGAATTGTAGCTTAACCATGCTGAGAAAACTGTCCCGCTACTGTTTTGTTTGATTTAATGAGAACTCCAGTTTCTGGCCACCTCCTGCGATGTCGGAGGATAACTACCGTACTTGGGCAACCCAAAAGGGGGGGGCAGAACTGAATTTTGACTATCACACAATTCCTGTTTGGAAATTATGAGGATGCCGTTGTGTACGCCATAATGTAAATACCCATTATCGGCCCATAATCCATATATAGTTTTAAGTCGTGCTTCTTATTTATATTTAAAGGGGGCGGGGGGGGGTCAGCCCTCCTCGGGTTTTTTATGTATGGCAGGTCCATTTTTGTACTCCTGCTCTGAGGATAGAAAAATAAGAAGCTGACCATTTAACCTGAATTGGTTGATAAAGACTCCAACATGAAGCTGGTCATGGATCCTGATTCCTGTGAAGGATGGACATATCTTGCAAATGTATTTTTACTACTTAATTATAATGGTAGAATTAAATTATATCTGTAGCACGAAATCAGGGCCCCCTTCGGTAAAACGGTCGTTTGGGGTTCAGTTCATCAATGCCTTTTCTTTTTAGCCCTTCCTGTCACGGTTGGGCAAGTCCCTTAAGCCTATTTGGCCTACCTCTGTACTTACATTACATTACATTACATGTTAAAGTCTACTTGACACCGCGAGGGTGTATTGAGACTCTGTGCTTTAAACAAAAAGAAAAAGCACCCACAAAGCAGAAAAACCCATTACATCAGGGGTGTGACGAGGACAAACAAACCAAGCTCCCAACAACCGTTTTGGTGGCGTAGGTATTAAACCCCCTAGAGCCGGACCCAGATCTCAACCACTTACAGTGGCGGAGGTAAGAAGCTAACAAATGAGAAGTCACAAGAAGAAAGGAAAAAAAGGGATAATAATTACGGTGCCACTAAGCAGTCCAGGGCTTCCTGTCTTGCTCTTCTACAAGTAGAAAGATAGTCGGCTAGGTGGCTCCAGAAAGTCTTAGTGCCATTTCCATTCATAAAGGTTCTGAATGTGGAATCGCAGAATTCCACATTCCATACGGTTAAGTCGGTATCCTCATGGACATGCCTATAAATATCTGTAAACAGCTTCTGGTAGCGGAGGCGAATATCATTATAAAAAGGGCACTCAAACATATGCATTTCATCCTCAGGTTTTTGGAACCCACACATTTGACAGTGTCTCATTGAACGAGGGATGTGTGCTCTATCCACCACCCTCATTCTTTCTGTGTTCAGCCAATGGGAACCCATTCTAAACTGTGCTATAGAACGAATCTGATCCTGCTTATGTAAGGCAGATGTAAAGGGAATCAAGCCATTCTCATCATTGCTGTTGGCTGCGAACCATTTCTGGTATCGGAGGCGTTTAAAGCCAACCCTTCTCTCATCAGGGATGTCTCTGACTGCATTGGTGTCACTTGGGTACTTAAACCTCCATGACTCAAAAACTTCAGACATAATACCTTCGACATCGACAGCCTCCAACATGTTGAGGTTTTCACTGGATCCTAGCTTGTGGAGAGCACAACGTAAGTCATGAACCCAGCCAGTGTTGGAATCAAAAGATTCCTCAAGAGCCATTATAATGAGATCCTCCGGTTCTTTATCTATGGTCTTGTTCCAGAAGCGCAAAGCTTGTTTAAGCCAAGCAAAACACAACGGGGTTCTACCCAGCTCTTCCATGATAATATTAGATGTAGTAGATTGGCAGACACCCAACATTTGTTTACGTATACCTCTATGCCATTTCTCACAAGCATGGTCATTTGAGATAAGTGTGTTGTTCAGAATAGAAGGAGCCCACACCTCACAGCCAAAATTCAGGATAGGTTGTACAAGACAATCAAACAGGTGGGTGAGAATATCAATATTGTATATCTCCATAGTATGGCATCGCCTACGGAGCATGTGGTGAGCCTTTTGGGCCTCAGCGAGCATCCCAGAAAAAGCAGCTTTTGCACGATTGCTTGAGTCACCATCCACAAAGAGGGATCCCAGGTAGATAAAAGATAACTTTGTAGAAAGCTGTGCTCCATCATAGACAAATTTGTAAACAGGATCCATACGTGCCTCGTCACAGAATTGCTTGTTGAAAACGACAATCTCAGTTTTATTTATATTCACAGCCATCTTAGTAGCCTCGCAGAAATCTCTCAGGCAGTTAAGCATCGCTTGCATATCTGCCGGGGATTCTGCCATTATAGCTAGGTCATCAGCATAAAGTAACAATTGCAGAATCTTTTCCCTAAGCTCAGCCCCTACATTTGGGAGCTTGGATTGGAGGAACGATTCAATTCTATCAATGAACAGACCGAATAGGAGTGGGGATATGGGGTACTGTAACATGCACATACTGAATGCTAGTTTGTCCAGAGTTTGTCGGCCTTTTTATTGGATGAATTCTAGTTCTCATTCATCCATTCCCATTTAATACCACATCAAGATATTTGAACTCAGAAACCCTCTCCAGAGTCCAGACTTCGATCGTTCAGACGAAAGTTAAAAGAATGTTCATCATAGATGTAAGGGTTTAAAAACATAACCTGGGATTTGTTCACTTTAACTGTGAGGTTCTTGTCCTTAGCATTTCGGTACACAGCCAATTTGTCCAGCATCTATCTGGAGATCCATAGCACTATAAGCTGAAAGAGTAGGGTCATCTTCATATATCACACTTGAAAAACTGGTGTATTCATTTAATCCAACCCGCGCTCCTTGTTCGTTGGGGAAGCATTGGGGAACATCATTCACACATAGTGAGAAAATAATCGGGCACAAGGGACATCCCTGTTTGACTCCCCTGGCAAGGTTGATCGGCTCCGTACGTTTACTCGCATTTACCAACTCATAAGTATCATCTTCGTAAAGATCTTTGGTTGCCCTTAGAAGAGTATAAGGCATGTTCCCCCTTGAAGGAGTTTCCAAACATGTTGTATGTTTACAGTGTCATAAGCTTGACTTAAGTGTATGAAAGCACAACTGACTTGTTTATTTCTTCTTCTTTGTTTGGCAGCCTGAGTAAGGTGTCTCAAGATAAACCAAGGTTGAAGGGTATTGCGATTTGGGTAGAACCCAAATTGTGTTTCAGGGATTTTGGTCTCCTTAACGTACCACTCAGTCACCAGATCCCGGAGAACATTTGCATACAGACGATATAGAGCAGCAATGACTGCTAGCATTCTGTAGCTGTTGGGGTCGTGCATTAATTCATATCACTCTGCTTATGAAGGTCCGCAATTCTCGCATTCTTCCAAAGTCTGGCGTTTCCCCCAAGTTCTGAACATTTTTCGAGCTCGCCGAGAGTGGGCTGCAAGATGTGCGTGTGTCTACCGTCACTTTTCTTCACTCTGGCATTCTTCATGAAGCCAACAGGTGACACGGGGGGATCTCGCCCCCAGAAGGGGGGGCTCCGCCAAAAACAAAAACGAGCAGCCTGCAGGCTGATACACCCGTGTGATTACTTTCTGTACTTGGGGAGTGTGGTGAAGCAGTGTTTACACTAACCATTGCTTCTCCGCCCGTAGACAGTGGACAGCCCGGAGGCAGATTTACCATGTAACCTAAGCAATCCTTCGAAGGCTGATATACCCTGTGTATGCAAGTTACAGTCCTGGGGTAGGCCAGATAGGCTAAAGGAACTTGCCCAACCGTGATAGGAGGGGCGTAAAAAGAAAATGCATTGCTGAACTGAACCCAAATATACCCTGTATCTAAGCAAACCGAAGCTAAGCATAAGCTGCAACAGCCTAACCTAAGCAATCCTTTTAAGGCTGATATACTCTGTACCTAAGCAAAACGAAGCTAAGCATAAGCTGCAACAGCCTAACCTAAGCAATCCTTTAAAGGCTGATATACCCTGTACCTAAGCAAACCGAAGCTAAGCGTAAGCTGCAACAGCCTACTTTGATCCACTAGAGAGCAAGCTGATGGCTCCATTGATGGCGCACCCAACAAGGGTGAACATGCCGCCGTACATGAGGGGGGCACTGGCTTGGCGGCGATCCGGGTTTCCAGTGGCATAACCCTGCGTGTACAAAGCAGGTAGAAAGAGTTGCGATCATTTGCACGGTTATTGTCATTCCCATAACAAGGAGGAGACTCGATATGGGTCTGGAGGTAGTTGCCACATCACATCCTTGTTCAATGAATGGCTCAATGGCAGAGCTCCTTGAACGGCGTAGGTGCCGGGTTCGAATCCCCATGGGTGCGCTCCAGTGTTTGCAGTCGCTGTCAACCGCCATGGTAGCGTTGTCCAGGTAAAGTAGCAGCCCATTCCCTACCGCCGAAAGACGGGGCTCCCTAAGTACCGTGCCCCACCAGGCGTTATCATTGCTTGTTACATCACGCAAGTTGACTCTAAGGACATCACGCAAATAGACTCGAAGTAAAGGAAAGTAACTAGTACCCGACAATATACCCCGTGGATAGACCACACATGTAACGGCGGCTTTACGCTAACCAACTAACTGACACGACTGGACAGCTGTAGACACACAAATCCCGTCACAGGTGGAGTGAGGAGGGTGGGTTCGATCATGTACACACTTTGTGGACATACCTGGTCGTGGATCATCTACTAGAGGGTTCATCATGCTCCTCCCCCTCCCCCCTCTAACCCACCCACTTCCCTCCCTCTCTCTCTTTCTCCATCTCTGCCTTTGGTGACCGGTATTAGACAACTAAGTGGCGGTCCAGTCGCACCGTTGAAATAAACTCAGTCTCTCTCAGTCCGTCTGCCCCCCCCCCCCCCCCCCCCTCCCCCCCCTGCACAATAAGCTAGTCTCTTTCCTCCCTGCCTGTCTGACCAACAAAAACAGTACGACTTAGTCCATGGTCCTGCCCCAGAAGAGCCTAACTATCACTGCCCCCCCCCCCCCCCCCCCCCCCCCCGCCCTGCACTACAACCTAGTCTTCTGCCTACCTGCCTGATACACTAATACACTGAAACAGTATGACTTAGTCCATGGTCCTGCCCCAGAAGAGCCTAACTATCACTGCCCCCCCCTCACCCCCGTGCTAAAAGCTAGTCTCCTGCCTGCCTGCCTGCCTGATACACTTCAACAGGATGACAAAGTCCATGGTCCTGAAATTTGGACAGTTTAGGGTCCTCTGCAGGAAGACTTAGTCCTGCTTCCATTTCCCTGCCCTAGATGAGCCTAACAATCACTACCCCCCCCCCCCCCCCCCACCCACCCACCCACCCCTGCACGAAAAGCTAGTCTGCTGCCTACCTGCCTGATACACTAATACACTGAAACAGGATGACACAGTCCATGGCCCTGCCTCAGAAGGGCATTATACTCAGGGCCCCCGTTGGTAAAACGATTGTTTGGGGTTCAGTTCATCAAAACCTTTTATTTTTAGCCCGTCCTGTCACGGTTGGGCAAGTCCCATTAGCCTATTTGGCATATCACTTGACTGTTACACACGTACATACACACACATGATTAAAACTGCACTTGCGCACCTCAAAGTACACAATCCTTCCAACCACGTAGCAGGCTCCAGCAATGGAGGCAGTGATGGGGTACTGCAGCATATGAGATACGTACACCATATTAACAGTACATCGAAAGGTGTGAATTTGCTGGCCTATGACTGTGCTTCTATTTATTGTTTTAGTTATGAAAGGTATTTCACCCCAGGAGGTGGGTCTCCCGACACAAACCAGCGACACACACGATTGTGGTGATGATGGGGTTCTGCTGCACATATCAGTGATGTGTACACCAGTTCTGCTGCACAGTGATGTGTACACCATATCAGTGATGTGCACACCATATGTGTACACCAGTTCTGCTGCACAGTGATGTGTACACCATATGTGTGCACCAGTTCTGCTGCACAGTGATGTGTACATCATATGTGTGCACCAGTTCTGCTGCACAGTGATGTGTACACCATATCAGCTGTAGCACGAAAGTTGTGAGGTTGCAGGCATATGACGGTGACTTTGGTGGTGGTGATGGTGATGATGGGGAAGTGCAGCTCATTAGATGCGTGCACCGCATCAGCAGTAGAACGAAAGGTGTGAGGTTGCGGGCCTAGGTGATGGTGACTGTGGTTGAGGTGATGGTGACTGTGGTTGTGGTGATGATGGGGTAGTGCAGCATATGAGATACACACACCATATCAGCAGTAGCACAGAAGGTGTGCATTTCCAGGCCTAAGTTTTTGTTGATTGTGGTGTCTGTCGAGTTGAAGATGTTAGTGTTTGTGGTCATGGTGCTGACGATGACGACGACGACGATGATGGTGGATGATGATGGATACATTATCCTTGTGCTACCGGACCCCAAAGATGTTAGCCAAATATGTTAGTAATAGATCATAAAGCCTGCAATGTATCGTTCTTCAGCATATGTCACAACAGTGTGTGCAGCAGTGATTTTTTTTCAAATCTCAAAGTGGGTTTTTTCTAGCTTAATGGTTTCAGGCCTCCTCCAGGGACAGCGCTTGAGTGCTTTCTATAGCTTTTTAGGGCCATTTAAGGCACACAAAAAAAAAAATCTTTTTTATAGCGATAATTTCACTAAAACGGGGTCAAAACTAGCGATCGCTATTTATAGCGGAAATGAAAATCCCTGGTGTGCAGCCAACTGAAATGCAGATTCATACGCGAACGATCACGACAAGGACAACGCAGCTAATGCAACAAGGACAACAATGACTTCATTTTCCGCTACAAGCAGCAGCTTCTAGGCACCTCCCCTGACTTTTTATTCAGTAAAACCTAACGCAAACTGGTGCACGTTGAAGGGGATACAATCAGCTGTCCAGAATTGCTGAAATAACAACAACGGTACAGCTACACATGCAGCCTAACTGACAGGCCTTCAATAAGCAGCAGGGCCAAGAAGGTAGGGTGGTTGCCCAGAACACGAATAAACAGTCTGGGAGGTCACCCTTGCCCTGCACAGGTTTAGGATGTTTTTTTTTGCGGACCCCCCCCCCCTCCTCCTGGGGGGCGGGAGTCCCAAGGTTCATCCCATTGTCCAATTGTCCGACCCAGAAAATTGAAGCCCGACACGTCAGCCAATTGTCTCTGAACTAACTGGCTTCGGTCAGCTCCAGTCCGTCGCCACCTTTCCTTCCATTGCCAACACACTCCGCCAATTTTCCGCGTCGCTTGCGACGCTGCATAGGACTTTTTCCTCTTTGTTTTCAAGGAGGATTTTTGCATCTGAGGGTATGTCTCCCTAAGCTAGCCCTAAACGCAAAATATTATATGTGATTGGTGGACTTTCTTGAACTCGGAATGATGCACGCAGGATATCACTGTAACAATTGGCACTACTTCAGCGCAGAAAAAAGGTTTAAGAAATGAATTAAAAATAAGGTTTCTAAATAAGGTTTAGTGTCCCAAGCTTCCAGATTTCTCACCGTCAGGCCAGCAATGAGCAGCATAACCAAGAAGGTTGGATGGTTCTCCAGGCTGTTCTGATGCCCCCTGCAGGAAAGAGTTCACGGTCATGTCAATACGCTGTATTAAGTTACAATTGGTTAAAAGCATCACTCATGCAAGTTGTAGCCTACACTCGTGCAGGTGTTTTTGAAGGAAAGGAACCAGTGTCCATAAACAGCAGCTTGTTGCTCCCACGAGCCCTTGGGATGCTACTAGCAGCCTTTTTTTAGTTGTATAAGGATTTTCACCCCAGGAGGTGTGTCTCCCTACACAACCAGCGACACTGAGGATTCAATTTGAATGGCGTTGCCACTCCAACAAAAGAGCAGACACACTACGTGTTGTTGCTTTTTGACCCCCAGAAGCAACAGAAGGCTCCAGCAGAGCACTAAACAATTAACAAGGCGCGTAATGTAGAACGTGCAATGTTAGTACTAAGAGGAGAAGGTGAACTTGGGGCCCAAATATGGAGTGGGAGGAGAACATACCCACCTCCATTGCATTGATATTTGATGTATATAAATGGTAACATTAGCCTGGTCTGACTGCCGGCATCATATGATATCATATTACAGTCCCCTAAAAATATGCAGTAGTGGATTCACACAAATGCATGTAACACCAAGAGAAGACGTTCACTCCCAAAGATACTCAACCGGCCTTTCCACAAGAAATCATACAACACCAGAAGGAAGACGTTCACCCCCCCAAAATATCCGACCCGCCCTCCTACAAAAATGCAGAAAACACAAAAAATGACGTTCACTCCCCAAAGATATTTAACCCGCCCTCCCATACTTGTTATTTATCCTCAGATATTTAAATGCTGAAGGGAGTAGGCCAGTACACTCAAGAAAGCATTGATCCCAAATTATAGAAAAATCCAAATTATAGAAATCCCAAATTATAGAGACAGCCACCAAGGAGCCAGGGTTCGAACAGTTCCACCAAGTGCCTACAGGTTGAACAGTATCCCCGACTCCAAAGTCTGAATGTTTTCCCCACCAGTTCAAAAATTTGAGTAGCTTTCAGACAGTCTGAAGTTCAAATATATTCTCCAGCAATTCAAATGTTCAAAAAGCTTACCGACAGTCTGAAGTTCAAATATATTCCCCTACAGTTCAAAGGATCAAGTAGCTTACAGACAGTCTGGAGTTCAAATAGATTCCCGAGCAGTTCAAATAGTTTCCCCACCAGTTCAAAGTTCGAATAGTTTACCAACAGCCCAAAGTTAAATTATTTCCCTAAGGTCCCATAACTAAAATAGCTTCCCAGGAATCTAAAATTTCGACAGGTTAGGGCCCTTAACACATCTACTCGGCCACTGTTTTTTTGTGTGCGATGCGTCGCAAATTGAGCGACCCGGTGTGACCCCACTGCGACGCGCTGCCCCCCGACCCCCCGCGGAGCGCAAAGTGCGGAGTTTGGGGGGGGCATTTCTGGCCAGTTCAGCCAGACCTATGCGTCACCATGCAGCGGACGGAATGGCGACGCGTTGCACAAAAACGAGTACCTGGCTACCTGTGCGCAATCTACAGTATCGTGTCAACACCTGCACACTTATAAAAAGTCGACTATTATTTGATGCGGGGGATTATTTCCCCCAATCACGGACTCAACTCCACCTGGTTCCTGTCTGGTACAAATCTGGTCAGAGAGCCCAAACCTACAATATTGCCCGTATTTTTCTTTTCAGCTACTAGCAGCAGCTTCAAGGCAGCTCCACTGACTGGCTATTCTGCAGAAACTGGCACAACCTTGAGCACATTGATGCTGTCATAATGAGCTGTCATAATGAGCTGTCACAAGAGCTGAAATAATTCAGTGCAGCTCAGTGGCCGGCTCAAGGAGCTGCCTAGAGGCTGCGATAAGAAGCTGAAAAGAAAAACCCTAATTATTGCCAGAGGAAATATGCTCTACTACTGCACCTTTATAGAGATCTGGTCAGATGTCTATCAAGGTACAATGGTATAATAAATAAATAGTACGCCTTTTTACGAGCCATGAGGTTGGGGGGCCACAGCCTGTTTGCTTGCACTGGGGCCAACCATTGATGCTCATATGTGCTGTCGTGAGAATCCGCCCGGTGAAAATAGGACTTCAAATTGTTATATAGCATACGATGTGCCGTTTTTTGTGATTTGAAGTGAATCCTGGAAAAGTAGTTTGTGACGGACAGACAGACGTTTTTAATAGGTGAATCAAAAATGGTAGAATATGCATCCGCTAGCAGCTTTGTGTTCACAATCTACCGTTCATCCCTACGGCAGCATGTATCCTGTTCAGGTTGTTAAACAGGTGTTCAGGGTTTTTCCCTTCCGCTACCATGAGACTCGAATCTCAGACTTGATGGTGATGATGATGATGATGATGATGATGACATTTTTCCTGACTTCAAATGTGCCCCTAGCTTGCCGGAGCCATCGGGACTTATGAACATCATGCCCCAAAAGAAAAGGAAAGGAAAGGAAAAGATGACAATACCTCTGGATGCAGTTGAATGCCTTGCGTGAGGTCTCCTTGGGGCAGTTTTCAGCATCCGCGTACAAGCTGGGGTATTGAACATTATACTCTGCGAACAGGTTGGTATGGATAGGTTGATGTGAATAGCTTGATGTGAACATATGATATAATACGAATACAAAGGAAAGCTTATGTGAAAAGGTTGATGTGGACAGGTTTATATGAATGGGTTGATGGGAACGTATGATATGATATGAATATGAAGGAAGGTTGATGGGAATATATGATATGATATGAATATGAAGGGAAGGTTATGGAATCTTGCCGATGATATGCTATAAGGAGGTTTATGTATATATGATATGATATGAATATGAAGGAGGTTGATGGAATCTATGAATATTATATGCTTTGAAGTAAGGTTGATGGTAAAATGATATGAATATGAATACATGAAGGAAGTTGAGGTACTACTCTACTCTGCTCTGGGGCCCTCTGCCGGCCGGTTTCTGGCCTCTCCTGCTCTGCTCTGCCTTTGCCGGCGCTTTGCCTGTCCTCCCTCTGCTCTGCTCTGCCTCTGCCGGCCCGGTTGCTGGGCCCTCTCTGCTCTCTACATGCCTCTGCCGGCCGTTGTTGTGCCGGTTGCTCTGGCCCTGCGGGCCCGGTTTCATCCATTTCGTTCTGGCCCCTCGCCTCTCCTTGTTTCGTGTGCTGCGCCATGTGGTCCGTGTGTGTCCTCGGTTGTCAAGTACGATATCGTACGCTATATCGTAATTGACAATGTATTGATTAGTGTGCTGCGCTGTGGTCTACTGTGTGTGTACGGTTGTCAATTACGCATCTCGTATCCTATAATCTAATTGAACATGATTGATAGTGTGCTGCGCAGTGGTCTACTGTGTGTGTACGGTTGTCAAGTACGATATTGTATGATATATTGTAATTGACGACCCAAAATATAACCATATATTGTAACATATTGTATAATGTGTATGCATATGCACATTACACAATATATACATATCAACATATGTGTGTTTAGCTGCCATCATCAACATATGTCTGTTTAGCTGCCTGAAGGCTGAGGGCAGTGAGGCCAAGCTATAGCTGCCTGAAGGCTGAGGGCAGTGAGGCCAAGCTATAGCTGCCTGAAGGCTGAGTGCAGTGAGGCCAAGCTATAGCTGCCTGAAGGCTGAGGGCAGTGAGGCCAAGCTATAGCTGCCTGAAGGCTGAGGGCAGTGAGGCCAAGCTATAGCTGCCTGAAGGCTGAGGGCAGTGAGGCCAAGCTATAGCTGCCTGAAGGCTGAGGGCAGTGAGGCCAAGCTATAGCTGCCTGAAGGCTGAGGGCAGTGAGGCCAAGCTATAGCTGCCTGAAGGCTGAGGGCAGTGAGGCAAGCTATAGCTGCCTGAAGGCTGAGGGCAGTGGGCCAAGCTATAGCTGCCGTGAAGGCCTGAGGGCAGTGAGGCCAAGCTATAGCTGCCTAAGGCTGAGGGCAGTGAGGCCAAGCTATAGCTGCCTGAAGGCTGAGGGCAGTGAGGCCAAGCTATAGCTGCCTGAAGGCTGAGGGCAGTGAGGCCAAGCTATAGCTGCGTGAAGGCTGAGGGCAGTGAGGCCAAGCTATAGCTGCCTGAAGGCTGAGGGCAGTGAGGCCAAGCTATAGCTGCCTGAAGGCTGAGGGCAGTGAGGCCAAGCTATAGCTGTGTGAAGGCCGAGGGCAGTGAGGCCAAGCTGTAGCTGCCTGAAGGCTGAGGGCAGTGAGGCCAAGCTATAGCTGCCTGAAGGCTGAGGGCAGTGAGGCCAAGCTATAGCTGCCTGAAGGCTGAGAACAGTGAGGCCAAGCTATAGCTGCGTGAAGACTGAGGGCAGTGAGGCCAAGCTATAGCTGCCTGAAGGCTGAGGGCAGTGAGGCCAAGCTATAGCTGCCTGAAGGCTGAGGGCAGTGAGGCCAAGCTATAGCTGCCTGAAGGCTGAGGGCAGTGAGGCCAAGCTATAGCTGCCTGAAGGCTGAGGGCAGTGAGGCCAAGCTATAGCTGTGTGAAGGCCGAGGGCAGTGAGGCCAAGCTGTAGCTGCCTGAAGGCTGAGGGCAGTGAGGCCAAGCTATAGCTCCCTGAAGGCTGAGGGCAGTGAGGCCAAGCTGTAGCTGCCTGAAGGCTGAGGGCAGTGAGGCCAAGCTTTAGCTGCCTGAAGGCTGAGGGCAGTGAGGCCAAGCTATAGCTGCCTGAAGGCTGAGGGCAGCGAGGCCCTCAGGTACAGCTAGCCCTCAAGGTGCACGTGTTATATATCCCTGAACCGTGGCCACCATGATATATGGTGCCACAGTTATACTCGGTAACATATTTATATTATTAGATGCCAGTAACAGAGGCATATATTATCGTAAACAGACAAGGACTCACTCTTCCGGGCGAACACAACCTTCATGCTCATGTACAGGTGGTGCCTACATTGGTGGTCAGGAAGAGGTGTAAGGAATAAACGGAGAAGTGGTCAGAAATGACCGGAAAACCCAGAATAAGTGGTCGGGGAAAGGTGCGTTGTGCAAACTCAATAAGTGGTCAAGTCTAGATTTTCTTGTTTACAATTGAGAAAATTCTCTTTAAAAAAATGAACACATACACGAGTAAGACCACTGCTTTTCTTTTTGGCTACAAGCAGCAGCTTTTAGGCAGCTCCCTGAGCCAGCCACTGCTGTCAGCCTCAAAATTTCAGCAGCGCTGGAAAGCTGATTAAGTTAGCTTCAAGGTGCACTAGGTTGCTTTACGTTTGGCTGATTAGCCAGCCAGGGGAGGTGCCAAGAAGCTGCTGCCCGTAGCCTAAAAGAAAAACAACAAGGAAGACGGGGTGAGTATCCTTGCCCTAGCTCCCAGACCGAGGTAAACCATCAGAGCATACTCTCTACACCCAGTTATTATTTCACAGTTGCCTCACTGGGTTGAGCAGATCACCCGCCTTCCTCATGGAGTTCTCCTCGTTCAACGCCTGTGTCCTGTCCTTTCTAGTTAATAGGCTAGCACTGGATGAATATTCATGAGGCTACAGCCATGGGGCTAAGTGAGGCTCGGAGCAGAGGGGTTGAATTGGTGAGGGGAATGGTCTATGCATGAGGTGGTTTTCCACATCTAGAAATGTAAGGCAAGGAGTTCCCATGGGCAGAGTCAGGGAGCTTCCATGCAGACTCGGGAATTGCAAACATTTGTCCTAGGTCGATGGATCTCAGATATGACAAATGTGGGGGGTACATATATCGGAGCAATTGATCTGCGAAGGCACACGATGAGGCAGAAGAGGTTGAGGATCATCGATGTGGGTATTGGCCCCCATCAACCAATGCCATCAAAACTTCAGAGGGGATTAAATTCCCGGATCAAGGAACTCTTCTCTATCTCTTGCTATCTTAACCTCAGATGCATAGCTAGGGCAGGAAACGAGGGGCGTTGGGAGCCTGGGGCGTTGGGAGCTCTCCAGATCAGTCCAAGGAACAAGCGATTTGGCCTGTAACTACCGTTGTGTGGCTCATTATGCTATTACGGTTGCCCTTGCTGCCCCAGCGGCCTCTTCGTCCGCGCCATCAATGAACCTTGCCGATGAATCCAATCAATGTCTATGTTTTGATCATCGAAGGCAGGACGACCAGGGCCATGAAGTATGATGGCCTAGGGGCACTTTTCGGAGGGTCGGATCAGGGCCCAGGTCTGGTAAGCAAGACGCGTGTATGCGAATGCGAAGTAGTCACTCGCGTGTGCACTATCCCCTGCCCCATAAGTTCCCCTTGATTACGCCAAGTTGCTTCCCATCACTCACACGAACCAGCTTGCCACGACGCACAGGGGCACGTAACCATGCTCAGGCTTAAGAACAAACTCCATGACGATATGGTCTGCTGTGGCGAATAGAGAAGGCAAGCTTCAGTAGCTCAGGAAAGGTGAATGGACGGATGGATGGATGTTATTGGCCGTTACTACGAGAATATGGCGTGGTCATAACGTTGCAACCACGTGGTTACACTGGAAAAAATAGTAGGGTGTCCCTGAGGGTCCCCTGGTGGGCGGGCCAGGGTCTCGTTTGTCGGTGAGTGGGTGTGCTCAATCACAGTGTGCTGCATGGGCAAATGCGTGTGCATGAAGTCCTTGCAAAAAAAATCGAAATTGTTGTGTGCGTGTTGGAAAGGTAGAAAGACAGAAAAAATATAGGGTGCAATAGAAATTGAAATTGTTACAACCGTGTAATACTGTTACTCACAGGACGTGAAGTTAAGGACACCATAGCGTAAGCCGGAGCTAGCTATAGTCACGGTAGGGCCACCTCATTCAAAACGAATCACAACCGATGCCTGACACCGTCAGGCACAGTGGCCACATCATGCCAGTGCAGCTTAATACGGGGGGGTTTCACCCTGGTTGGGAAGCACCAACACAATGCAGCTGGCAAGACAAGAACTGAGGGGGGGCACGGTCTGTGTGCTAGTCCCCGGGTATCGACCCGGGGTGTGCTTCCATAAAACGTCTGCACTGTAAAATACTCTGAAAGCTAGTGATGGTGTGGGAGTGGACTTAGTCCGCCAGTTTAAGGGCACACGGTCTCGTAAGTCCAAGTGTGGTCATAGAAGTCAAAAAAGAGGTTGGAATAGTACCAGTTGTTCCAATGGTGATAACTTCATAGTGAACGAGGTATCCAGCTGATCTAAGGCCATTTACTAATTCAACATGCTGGGCGTGTTTAGTGATAAACTTAGTAGCATGGTTGGTATCAGAGCAGTATCCAAGCTCAAGAACCCAGAGTTCTTTATCAGCCATACAGGTAGGAGAGTCTATGTCAGGTAGGACGGCAAGGTCAGGTCTCATTCTCTGCCAGTCCTCTACAGTAATAGTGGGGGGGCGTAGTCAGTCAGGGAGACGCTTGCCCAGGACCCCCCTGGGGAGGTCCTCTTCCTTGCCAGCGTCCATGATCATTCTGCGGAATCCCAGGGCTCCTGTGCAGATGGCCTTGTGGATGAGTTGCACTGCAGCGTCGTGTCTCTTAATATAGAGCCCCTTGAAAGTCCGGCGTGGGCAGCCCGCCAGAATGTGGCCCACTCCGTCCTCACAGGTGTGGCAGATGGGGCATAGGGAGTTCGTGGGTGGGTGAGTGCTGGTAATATAAGGAAGTTTCCAGCGGAATGCAAGTTTACGGTTCCACAGTCTACCCCAGCGGGCTTTAAGAATGTGGAATTTAGTTTTATGTTGGATAAGGGTTGAGGTCCAAAATTTATTACTTGCATGGGGAAGTTGGTAGGTTAGAGGTGATACCTTGTGTGAGGTTAGGTGCTAGAATGCGTGGGGGAATATCTCCCATGGATGTGCGAGGAGGTTGAACTGTGGGCCAGTAAACGTTGTGGCGGGGGATTTCCCCAGTGTTGTCAGTAAAAGTAGTGGAGGCAGGGTGCTCAGCTGCCTTGCGTGCCAGTATGTCTGCCCTGTCATTTCCAAGGATACCTGTATGGGAGCGGACTATGCAGAGAGTGGTGTGAGAGCCATGCAAAATACGTTGAATAAGGTGTTTTTGAATTGATTGCAGAAGTTCAGCATGAATAGAACGGGTTGCTGTGGTAGGGTCATGAATCATTTTTTTATAAGTTGGAGAGAGCAGAGGCTGTCTGTATGAAGTGTAAGAGATTTGTCGTAGTCAATATTGAGAAGGGCTTGGTGGATGGCTACCAATTCTGCCCTGTTGTTAGTTTTGGTGGCCCCTATTCCCCCAGGGTTGATGGTGTAGCTCTGTCCTGCAGCAGGGACAGACTGCAGCACCTATTTTGCTAGGGTGCCCTGGTTTACCATTTATAAGGCTACCATCTGTGTAGACCTGGAGGCCTGAGGAGGGGGTAGCTAGGTGAAGACAGGGGTGGGTAGTGGTAAGAAGAGAGGGAGGGGGGTGTTGGTGGAGTAGAGTTGGCCAGGGTTTTGTGACAAGGGATTTGAATTTCCGTGGATAGGCGATTAAAATGTCAGAGGTAAGGGTGGGAGGTGGTGTAATAGTGGAGGGCTCCCAGGACGAGGAGAGGCTTTACATGTAGCCTGTCCATTGGTTAATAAATTCTTGGAGTTGAGGAAAATAAGTAGCATGGCTGTGAGGATTGCATGTAAGAATGAGGTGCAGCTTTTGAGTTGAGGGTGGGGTGTAGGATTTGCTGCCCAGCCAGATTTTAGAGGTAGTATAAAATTCAGAATGTGGACTAGAGTCAATATAGTGAATCCATGAGTGGTGGAGGAGAGTTTTTTAAGGGGCAGAGAAGTCGTCAGGAAGGAGCATCAAGGTGAAGGTAGGGCTGGGGGTATTTTCAGCATGATCAGCACTGGCTAAGGCCCACCTGAGCGCTTGGTGTGCCTGTGTAGTGGAGCTAGGAATGTCCACCAGGGAGCCCCCGGTCCAGATTGTAAGAAAAGGATCTTGGTTGGAGCCAAAGAGCTGGTCAGCTGGGCTGGTGGAAGAAAAGCTGGTAAGGCTTTGATCATAGCCGAGAGGGTTAGAGGTACAATGGTGAGTGATGCCAAGGGCAGCTGCAGCTATGTAAAGGTAGGGAGAGAGAGTGTTAGTGGCGGCAGGGGTAGCTCTGTATCTGGTGAAGAGGGCAGCTAAGTCAGTGTGGTAGGTCCCTCCTTGGGTTAGTTTGTTCCATTTGGTAGGGTGGTTATTTTTGAAGTGGTCATAATTTTGTTTGAGAGAGGTGAGTCTGTCGTTGGGAATGTGCCCAAGACAGTGACCAGTGGGGTTATAAAGATATGAAGCGCTGGTGCGTGTGTGTGTGGATTGGTCATCCAAAGTGGTGAGGATGCCCGTTTGTATAATGTAGGCTGAGGGTGGTTGAATGTCCCAGTCTAGATGCCTGTCATGTGTGTCAATTTTCAGGAGTTTGTGAACAAGGTTGTGGTTGTCAGCATTCAATCCTGGGGAGGTGGCCCATTGGCCTTGTTGTTGGAGGTTAGTAAGGTGGGAGTCCTTCCTAGGGTTAAGGTGTGTGGTTAATGGAGGAGTAGTTTTAAAAGTGTGGGTTAATTGGTCGTATGCTGGTTGTCCCAGGAGTTCAACCAGGTGAGACGCATGGTGAGATTGGGGTTTCCAGTGTATGGTGGAGGTAGTGGAGGTAACAGGTGTGCTGTGGTGGATCCTGTATCCCATGTGCGTGTAAGAGTTGATATGTTCATTGTGCATGCTTGTTGAGGCCTTTTGAACGTGGACAACAGTGGAGGTGACTAGTTTGTCATCGTTGTGGGAGCGCTTACCCCGCCAGCTCGTAATGTGTAAAGCTTTGTATTGGGAGCCGTAGTTAAGGTGGAGCAGGCGCGCCGGTGGTGCAGGTGCGCTGCTGTCGGGGAATGTCATGGCCTCGCGGATCCTGTCGGGGTGTGAGGTGGCAGTTATTCTATATGCACGGAAGAATTTAAAGGTGGCGTTGTGACGGATCCAGTATTTGCATAAGTAGTGGCGTGCTGGCCAGATGGCATCACTGCTGGGGCAGCCCCATGCTTGTTGCGCGTGACTGCCTTCGGTCTGCGTGGGTCACGCCCACCATTGGTTTCCTTCCAGGTCCCCAGTGGGGTCCGCCTCGTAGTCTGCGTCAGTAACAGTGGCGTGGGGTTGGTAACGTTGGGTAGGTGGGGTGGAAGGTTCAATAGGAGCAGGAGATTTAACGTTATCGGTTGTGTTCTGCGCAATTGCGTAACCGGGCGCAAGTTGCCGGTGTGAGAGGGGAAGTGGATCAGAGTTTATTGGGGGGGTGACAGTTTGAAGAGAGGAGAGGTGAGCGGTGAGGCGGTTCAGAGACCGTTTGTGGTGTTAAGTAACTTTGTGCAGGGTGATAAGAGAGAGATCTGTGGTGCTGACAAGGTGAGTTCCCATGGGGGTGACCAGGTCATGGTATGAATAGATGTCCAGGTCATGGAAAGGTGTCATGAGTGATACAGGGATTGCCTGTGGAGGGAGGGGAAGAGAGTGTATGTTAAGTTTGTCAAGAAGTTCTGTGTCATTCCAAGAAATTGTTATGTCAGATTTTTTGATAATTTCCAGCTGGCGGGCTAAGGACATATACTAAGTTGCTTGCGGGATAGAGAGAGAGGATCTAGAGTGGTCATGGTGGAAGTTGATTTGTTAAGAAGAGCTATAGTGAGGATTCCCAGGTGACCTTAGTCATTCATGGACTGGGTGAGGGCTGTTGCAGTAAGCTGGGTATATTCAGTGAGTAGGGAGGGCACACCTAATCCTGCTTCTGATTTAGGAAGGTGAAGTGCTCTTGTAGGAAAAGATCTGGGAAGGGAGCAGCAGAGTTTGACTGTTTTAATACTGTTCTGTCAATGATGTGAATGTCGGTTAGTGAGAAGGGGGCTACTATCATAGGGTATTTAATAGCTGCTCTGGCACATTGTGAAATTATTCTTAAGCATTGGGTGGGGTTTGCCCTGTTTTTAGCTTTGGTGAGGATACTCAGCCCTTTATTGTGAATGGTTTCAATAGTAGAGTGGAGTGGAGTTTTCCAATTTAAGGTGAGTGATATGTGAACCCCCAAGTATTTATAGGCTTGGTCAGGTGGCTGGTAAGTAGCATAGGAGTTTCCTAGTGGAATTTTATCTAGCCTTTGTTTAAGTGTGTTCTTTTGAGTTGGTTGAGAGGGGTGTGATTTGTGGAGTATGCCACTGACCACACATTTGGTGGCGTTAAGAGGGATGCCCGACCAGATGCTAAAAGTTTGAACTTTACCACATTGGATGCGAAGGTCCTCTGAGCTGCCGGTTAGGACAGCAGTGTCGTCAGCATACCCCAAGCTGCTGGTGTGGTGTTCATCTGCTGTTTTGGAGGGTAGGGATGCTGCTCGGTATCCTCGTCCCCCAGAACGGAGCCATCTGTGTAGGGGTTCTAGAAAGATAATGAAGAGTAGGGGGGAGAGAGTGTCTCCCTGGATGGTGCCCCTAGTGATGGGGATGGGGGAGCCAGGTGTATTGTTAAGGAGAATATGTGTAGTAGAGTTTGTGTATATTCCTTTAATAGTGTCTATATTGTCGTGGGTGTATCCCAGGCTGTGCATGATGCAGAGAAGTTTTTGGTGGTCAATCATGTTAAAAGCAGAGCTAAAATCAAAGTATGCAGCATAGAGGTCCTGGTGGAAAAGGGCAGCATCCTCAATGTTGTGGAGTAGGTTCAAAAGTTGTCTATAGGTACTTTTGTCTTTTCTGAAACCTTCTTGGCAGGCGCTAAGAATGTGGTTGGTTTCAGAGTAGGTGGTAGTAGTGTTAGTAACAAGGGAGGTCCAGAGTTTGGCTACAGCATTGTTAAGGCCTATTGGCCTGTAGTTTTGAGGCAAGCAAGGATCTGATTTTTTGTAGAGCATGACTGTGTGTGAGGTTTTCCAGCAGTCTGGTGTTTCTCCCAGGACCTGCTAGCTGCATGAGTTTGTGTATGATGAGGTGCATTTCCTGTGGGAGGCACATAAGTAATTCATAAGGTATGCCATCTGGGCCAGTGGCTTTGTTGGTAGAAAGTTTCCTAATACAGTCAGTATAGGTGGTTGAGGAGGAGAGAAAGGTGTAGGGAGAGGCAGTGTTTTGTATAGAGTTGGCTGGAGTTTCCAAGTGGTATTTGTCTATGTGTGTTTCCCATGGGGGGGGAGTGGCATGTTGAGTATAGTCATCTGAGATGGGTGGAGTGTGAGGTGACATAAGTTTTCCCATGTGTTTAGTCATAACTTCCAGGAGACCCCGGGTGCTAGTGCTGAGTGTGTGTGTGGATGTGTCCAGAAGAGCAGTAGGTGTGTGTGTGATTTTCAGGAGAGAAAATATACCTGTGAGTATGTGAAATATACCTGTGCCTGTGTGCTGAGGCGGCGGCGGAATTTCTTAATGGAGGAGGTTGTTCTCTCCTCTTTGAGTGCTGCCTGCATGTTACGTAATTCTGTAATACTTTGTTTAATATCGTCAGTTAAGGAGAGACAATAATCAGAGAGGAGTGATTTTTGAAAGTGATGTTGTATTTTAATTTTGGTGGTGGGTGAATATGTGCATGCCGTGTGAGGTGTGCCTCTGAGTTCCATGTGTTGTTGTTGGTCAAGGTGGTTGGAAGCTGTTCGAAGTGCTTTAATGTGTTTAATATGGTAATTAAGTTTTCTGTAGGTTTTAGCAGTTTGTCTGGGCAGGAAGGTGCCTGGTGTACTAGGCTTGGTAGGGCAGGTGTCAGTCAGGATGGAGAGAGCTTGGTGCAGAGTGACCATGAGATGATTTGTCATGCTGTTAAGGTCTTCTGGTATGGTAGTTTTAAGTTCTTGTCTAATAGCTTGGATGTGTGCAGATGTTTTATCTTCTCCCAGTGAAGTTTGTGCCATAGTCCAGGCTTTCTCTTTGTTAATGTGGCTGTGCTAAGATTGGTGGAGAAATTGATTAGAGATGGCTTCTTTGGCTTTGGCCATATCTTGTTGTTTGAGGGGAAGCTGCAGTTGCGGTGTTGGATTGTGAGGTGGTATGTCAAGGTTAGGAGGGGGAACGAGAGAGAGGAGGTAATGTGTTGTTCCAAGGTCAGGTGGTCCAGTGTGTCCCCCATTTGGTGTGTGGTTTCTGTCACCGTGGTTGCAGGTGGGGGGTTGATGAGAATGATGTCATCTATCCTGCTGCTGTAGGAGGTGTTGTCTGAATAGGTGTGAGGACGTGGTGATGGTTGGATGTGAATTGGATATTTATCAAGGTGTTGATAGTGGGGCTGGTCCTCCAGGTGTTTGATTGTGTTGCTTCTATCAGTAAGGTAGTAGGCTGCATTCCAGTCTCCCCCTGCAATATAATGGTGAGAGGGGTTTGGGATATATTATAGTGAATGTGTTCATAAATTCGGGCTCGTTTGGCAATGTCATTGCAGGGCATGTAAACACCTAAGATGTGGGTGATGTTGTTAATAGTTTGATGAGTGAGATGCCCAGCTATGTCAGTGGGGACCTCATGTTTAATTGGGTGTGTGGTAAGAGTCTTTTTTATAAGTGTGATAACTCCAGCTGAGCGGGTAACAATGTTATCTGCGTTGGTAGCTTGCTTAATGGTTTCACTGCTGTGATGGAAGTGGTAGTCAGATAGGTCTTGTTTGATCATATTAATTATACCTGTGTTGTTAGAGGTAAGTTTTGTTTCGGTGAGAATAGCAATGTCTGGCTCATTAGTTCGGATATGATCGTAGAGTGTTTCCAAGGATGAGAAGATGCCTCTGCAGTTGGAAGTGATAATGTTAGTAAGAAAGAGTGCAGTTCGTTGCTGCTGAACAGGGTATGAAGTAGTGTGAGTTATTTTAATTCTTTTTTTTTGAAGGGTTTTTGTGGTGAGTCTGGGAGGAGCAGGTTTCTTGTTAGGAAGTTCAAGTGCAATACTGTAGTAGGCATCCACTCGGACAACCCCACAATCTGCAAATACACAAATAATATTGCAAGTAAGTTATTGCGTACGGAAATACATTATGCTTGACTTTGTAACATTTGTGCAAATGGCATTATTATTGACTGGTGCTAGTGAGTAGGGGTTTAACCTTATCCCTCCCCTATGCTCGCTAATTTGGCCATGGATACTCTTTGCCATTGAGACATTTATTTCGCTTTCTTGGCTCCATGCTTGGTGTCCATGCCTGTGTAGCCCGCTGTGATTCCCGTTAAGCCCCATCATATGCATTTTCATTTGCTATTCGAAGTTGGTCGGCCCTGGTCGAGTAATGCATCGCTACCAGCAACCCTAGATTCTTAGGTGCTGTTAACGTTGGTCGGCCATGTTTTGGCGTGTTTCCAATGGACCGGAAAGTTGAGATTTGAGTGCCAGCGTGGCACCAGTGTTTCCAGTGGACGCAACTGTTGAAATTTGCGCCAGCCAGCAGAGATGAGAGCTGACCGGAGCTGGCATTCATAAACCTGGGGGGGCGCGGCTGTAGTCAGTGGCGGAGGAGGGAGTGAACGAAGAGATGGCAAATTCTAAGCTGGGACGTGTACGCACGACGTTGTGGGCGGAGCGGACGGCATGAAGATGGGAGAGGGGGCGGGTGACGCTGGTTGGGTGGATACCGAGGGAAGAAAAATGGGGTGAAGCAGGGTGAAGGGAGGCGAAGAGGGTACCAAGGGAGCCGAGGATGACAGGGTCTGGTGAGATGACGCGCCAACCAGCAGAGATGAGGGCTGAACGGAGAGTGGGATGCTGAGCGCGTTTCGTGGCAAGGGTGGTGGGATACAGGCCCTGAGGGAGTCCCACGTGTAAGTGAGAGTGCAGGGGTAGACAATTGGGCAGCCTGGAGGGCGGAGAGTTCGGACAGGGTGAGGGCGGGTGAGGGCGGGCGTCGAAGGGCGAGAGACCGGCAAGTAGGATCCTGGAAGAGGATTTCGGGGCGGAGGTACGGTAGAGATAGATAATGTTTTGTCTAGTCTAGCAGAGTCTACGGTAATAAGACGGGGACGATCTCAGGAAGCTCTAGAGGGTCTAGTATCTCTCTTCCATTACGAGGACGGGAACGCATCAGCGGGACAAAGCGGTACCCTTCGACGTTTCCTGGCCCCTAATTCCTGTGACATCTCCAGGCTCGCGATCGAGCGTATATCAACGAGCGTATATAATTTTTCACAGCCAGTTGTAGGCGTTCTGGTTTAACGTTCCATGCATCCAACTCGCCGTTCTGGTCATTTGGAGGAAGTTTCTTTCTTTCTGCATGCGCGCGAGATGGTGTAAAAAGGTGGACAGATCATGCACTCCACTTGTCTTTCATGCCGTTGCGTTGATCTTGCGCACTAGCCGTTTGCTTTAGTTCAGACACTTCCATGCCTGAGACATTCTTATACTAAGAGTTGAAAGTTCCGCCACACACCTTCCGCCACACACCTGTCCGCCGATCGGCCACGAGGACGAGTGCGCGAGCCAATCAAAGTATCAGCCCACCTGTATCGCATTGCGCAAACCTAGCGGCATCTTCTACAGCGCAGGCTTCTCAACACTCCTTTAAAAAGGTCTGGGCAACACACATCAGCATCTGTCGAAGCAGCAGTCAGCCCAAGGAGCACCTTCCTTCTTCCAAACTTCCACCATCGTGGCAACTTCTGTCGTCCATAACACCCGCCCCTCCCCCTGTATTGTTACTCAAGTCACCATCAGCAGCAGCGTCCTGGGGGGTGGCCGAAGACCGCCCTCCTCGGAACCAAAGAAATCCAAGGCCGGGCCCACGCAGGATTCACACAGACCAGGGACAACCACCCCTAACCTAGACCTGTGGGACACGCAACGCCTCGGCATCGTTACAGCGTCCTTTCTACCTCTATCGGATCTAGACAATGGAGGGCCGATGTAGGCCGAAACATCATCGGAATATCTTCTCTGCCGTCGTTGACCGGCAGCTGTATGCGCACAAGTCAGGAGCACCGGTGGGTAACTGGATCCCAAGATCCCAGGCCTAGCCTCTGTGGGCTATCCAACTACCATGCATGACTGTAATATGCACCAGGCATACATGCACCAGGCATTTGTACACCATGTATCCATGGCTGTAATGTGCACCATGCATGCACGCACTATGTAGTATGTATTCATGTACCATGCAACATGCTGCATTAACACACTGACACACTAGAAAAGATGCACACACACACACACACAAGTTGTGATGCATCACGTGACAATCTTGTCTGCAATTTTTTCCCAACAGCTGCATGCACCCAAGTCTCTGTTAATTGGTTGGGCAACACATAGCAGCTCCATCAGCGAGGCACTGAGTCAAGCCCAAAGCTTCCAGCTGCATTGAAATGCCTGTCAGTTCAGGACTGTCAGTTCAGGACTGTCAGTTCAGGACTGTCAGTTCAGGACTGTCAGTTCAGGACTGTCAGTTCAGGACTGTCAGTTCAGGACTGTCAGTTCAGGACTGTCAGTTCAGGACTGTCAGTTCAGCCTTTGGACGCACCATCTAGCTTCAGGTTTGGCCTAATGACAGGGAAAGGTAGCTGCCTAGAAGCTGCTACTCGTAGCTAAAAGAGAAGCGGTGACACCTGTATGTATGCAGGGATGCTCGCCATTAACAAAGCCTCCCAGTCTCCGGGCAACTCTGGTTCCCATGTGGGGTTGTCCAAAAGTGCCCCAAATTCTTCCCAAATTGAACTCAGTTTTTCTCCCCTTATTATCTCCTCTACCATTGCAAGACTCCATCAGCTGTTCAAGGTCTTGCATGCATGAACACACATAAGTAGGGACCGGCATATCATATGATGTTGACCAAAGCGAGTATGATATCATATGATATCATACAAATTGCATCAGATGATATTGCATATAAATGAGAACGTTGGCCTAGTCAGACTGCCGGCATCATTTGATATCATATGCCGACATGATGTTATATGATATCATGTTGCCGTTCCCCACACATAGTATTACTTTGGATAAGATGGCATGCACACTCTGAGGGTGATATGAGAAAGCATGCACACACGTCGGTATCAGGTATCATCTGTGCGCTTTCAATAACATGGCATGTCCATACTTTGGGTCAAATGACATGCACACATTTTGGGTCAGGTGGCATGCACTCACTTCTGAATCGGATAGCATTCACACACCATTTGGGTCAGATGTCATGCACACATTTTGGGTCAGGAGGCATGCACACACTCTAGACGGATGGCATACACACACTACTTGGGTCAGATGACATGCACACATTTTGGGTCGGATGGCACACACACACTTTGGGTCAGGTGGCATGCACACACCATTTGGGTCGGATGACACACCTACACTTTGGGTCGGATGGCACACACACACTTTGGGTCAGGTGGCTTACACACACCATTTTTCGGTCGGATGGCGTGTCCACACTTCGGATCGGATGGTAATCACACATTTTGGGTCAGTTGGCATACACACACTAGGATCGGACAGTAAACA
>JACBWV010000730.1:516468-641826 GCA_013435795.1 Chlamydomonas sp. ICE-L | reverse complement strand
CACGCGAACCCGGCGAACAAGCCCAAAAGGAACTACCCCGTCAGGCCATCCGAGCCAACCCGCGAAGCCCGCCCAATCTGCCCCCTCGCTCCCTCCCTATCCTCCTCTACCGACCCTACAGGTGCAAGGTAGCTCTACAAGCCATGGTCTCACAAAACCTGTGTCAGTGGAACTGTCAGCACCAAACACCACTACACAACGCTTGCTGAGACGATTGTGATGCAAGCAGTATTAGGGGTAGAAAAAAAAAGACCAGGCGCGCGAGCGGGAGGCGAGAGCGACTCGCTCGCTCGTGTCGCGCTCTCTCGGCTCTCTCTCTCTCTCTCCTCTCCGCTCTCTCTATCTCTTCTCTCTCTCTATTCTCTTCTCTCTCTCTCGCTCTCTCTCTCTATCCTCCTAAACCTTCGCCACCTCACTAAATCCTCCACCCTGCCCTCTCCGCCGCGAAACCTCTCCAAAAACCCTCCTAATCCATCACCTTCGGCCCCTTGTCTCCTCCTATTCTCCTCCTCATGACCTACCAGGTGCAAGGTAGTACTCTCGCCATGGGCACTCTCACCACCTGTGTCAGTGGCACCTGCTCTGCACCAAACACCACTTACACCACTCTTCTGAGACGAGTGTGACGCAAAAGCAGTATGGTATAGCCCCCCCCCCCCCCCCCCCACCCCACCCCCCCCCCCTCTTCCTATCTGTTCCTATTCCTCCTAACCCTCTCCCCCGCCTAATCCCTCCCCATTCTCCCAAACCCCCTAATCCTCACCATTATGCCATAACCACCAGTGCCAACACAAAAAATGAAACATACTCATAGGTGCTGAAGTCTTGGTGAGCATGAATCGCATGGTTTTAGCCTATGGCCTCCATTCCAAAGACAAATATTTGTTGGCATAAAGTTGCACAACCATATCAGTTCAATATATATATTCTCAAATTTGGGTTTGCTCAATTGGTGGGTACCAGGTCAAGTGAAACATGCTCATTTTTTTACTATCTCCATCTTTGTTTTTTGACTTGAGGGCATAGGCTCAATCCATCCGTATCACTCAGGGTCTGACTTAGGCACCTATGGAGATAGGGGCTTCCCTAAACTGAATCGCCTTTTTTGTAAGGAATGAATCATAGTCTATCGCGCTCAAAACAGATTACATTAAAACAAGAAGAAGGTATACCTATATCTCATATCATCCTTTACAAGTCATGGTGATGGCAGGTTATGTGAGGTAGTGTACAGATGGTACAGCAGTACACATAGCCAAACATCACTGATAATTTACATTTTTGGGGTGTCCTAAGTAGCGGGAGCGTAGAATCAGTTGCATCATTTTGATTTCCAGGTTTTGCTTGATAGCATATAAAACAACTTATTTCCAGATTTCAAATCACGCTTGCAAACAAAAAATGTTTACTTTTCTTTAAACATTTTATTTAAACATCCACATCTGAAGTCAGTATCGTAGTTACTCCCAGCGAAAGCTTGTTTTGGGTTTGGGACAGCGTAGTTACAGTCTACAGCCCCCCAGAAACCCTACCCTCCTACCCAATCCCTCGCGGCTGCGAAGCCGCCTATTTGGGGAATATATCTCTAGGGACCGGCA
Organism: Chlamydomonas sp. ICE-L; assembly: GCA_013435795.1. Classification (NCBI taxonomy): domain Eukaryota; kingdom Viridiplantae; phylum Chlorophyta; class Chlorophyceae; order Chlamydomonadales; family Chlamydomonadaceae; genus Chlamydomonas; species Chlamydomonas sp. ICE-L. The sequence goes on along the minus strand of JACBWV010000730.1, from coordinate 640,228 downwards.
TATCATCTGAGGGAGGTACAGAGTCTGTGCGTCGCGCAAGCTCAGATGGAAGTAGTGAGTCTGTGCGTCGCTTAGGCTCAGAGAGTGTCTTAGCATTAGGGACCAGCATATCATATGATGTGGACCAAAGGCAAGTATGATATCATATGATATCAAACAAGTTGCATCATATGATATCAAACAAGTTGCATCATATGATATCAAACAAGTTGCATCATATGATATCAAACAAGTTGCATCATGTGATATTGTATATAAATGGTAATTTTAGCCCAGTCAGACTGTCGGCATCATATGATATCATATGACGGTCATATGGTGACATATATCATATATGATGACATGATATCATATATGATAACATACATCAGATATGATGACATACATCATGTATGATGACATGATATCATAGATGATAACATACATCAGATATGATGACTTATATCATGTATGATGACATGATATCATGTATGATAACATATATCAGATATGATGACTTATATCATGTATGATGACATGATATCATATATGATAACATACATCAGATATGATGACTTATATCATGTATGATGACATGATATCATGTATGATAACATATATCAGATATGATGACATACATCATGTATGATGACATGATATCATATATGATAACATATATCAGATATGATGACTTATATCATGTATGATGACATGATATCATGTATGATAACATATATCAGATATGATGACATACATCATGTATGATGACATGATATCATAGATGATAATATATATCAGATATGATGACATATGTCATTTAGGATGACATGATATCATATTGCTGTTCCCTACATCACACTGGTGCCCTATTGGGCTTCAAATGTGCCGGCAGCTAGACGGAATCAAGAGGGGCAGGGTTTTTCTTTTTGGCTTTTCTCAGCAGCTTCTAGGCATCTCCCCAAGCCATCCACTGTGCTACACCCAAATATTTCAGCACTTCTGGACAGCTGATTGTATCAGCTTTAAGTGCACTAGGTCGCGTTATGATATCATAATGCTGTTCCCTATATCTATCTCAGTAAGGAAGTGGATTGTACTGCTAACCCCTTGCATGTAGGAGCTTTACTTCTATCCAGTAAATACCAAGACCAAGGCTGAAGCTTGCGGTAGGGTTTCGATAAGCCTTTTGTCCCGCGGAAACTTCATCGGTGGTAGCTCGCGCGATCACATACTGCGATCTCGTTGACTTACTTGTTATTATTAAATAATAATAATTATTGTTATTTCTACAACTATCTCCATAAACAACCAACCAACCAACCAACCAACCAGCTCATGTTTCAGGGCTGTACTGGACGTGTCCCCGCGACAAGGCCAAGTTGGTGGATGCTGCAGCCGCCCTTAACCCAGTTCATTTGCAAGGTCTGTAGACACATATTGACTTAAACCAGCCAACCAACTAACTAACCAACCAACCAACCAAGCAACCAAGCAACCAACCAAGCAACCAACCAACCAACTCATATTTCAGGGCTGTACTGGACGTATCCCCGTGACAGGGCCAAGGTGGTGGATGCTGCAGCCGCCCTGCCCCAGTTCAGTAGCAAGGTCTCATAGACAAATAAATCAACAGTACGCCTTATTACGAGGCGTGAGGTTGAGGGGGGCAGCCTCTTTGTTTGCACCGGGCCAGTCTCCTAGACAAATAGCTTGGTGTTTTTATTTGGGACTTACCCAACCATGATGGGGGGGGGGGGGGGGGGGGGGCTAAAGAGAAAAACAACTGATGAACTGAACCCCAAACAATCGTGTTAGGTTACCGATGATTACATGGTTCAATCAGCCTTCCATACCGGTAGCTACCATGTTTGCATACGGTATGTACACCCGGTACTGAACCCATTTGTACCATAGCAAGATAGATTAACCTTTGGAAATTAGTACGAGCTGCCACAGGACTAAGATTGAAGGAACCCTCCTGTTTGCTTGTACTGTACATACTAGAGAATGGCTACTATATTGAATTTATTTGGCTTCGCAGATCCTAGCTGCGCCTGGTCAAGATAGATTACTATAGTTCGCTTTTGTATTTATTACCCTAATGGCATAGTCTAAAAAGGTAATGATAACGCCTGGTGGGGCGTGGTGTTAAAGGGCCCGTCGTTCGCGGGTGGAGAAGGTACCATCGCGGTTGACGACGACCTGCAACGCCCAAGAGCGAACGAATGGGGAGTCGAACCCCCGATTGTTCAGTCTTTAGAGACCTGGTCCACTGAACCACTGTAAATCACTGGAAGAGGCTATGGCACAAGAAAGATTACAATAGCCACTTATCCTGGTAGTGGAAAAAAGAATCCTAGTAGTGGCATCGTAGCAGCAGGCGCAGGTGCTTGGGGAGATAATCGCAACACCTAGTAATTCGACAATTATTCCAATCATGCGAACACCTTGCTTCGTGCCTAGCAAAATTCTGGTGCTTAACCCTTCTTCGATGGCGGAGTTGATGGAGCCTGTTACCCACCTCGATTCCATGAGCTGGTGCTGGTGCGGTCTTGGCCTTCTTCTATCCATGCGAGCTGCAGGCGCAGGCGCCACAGAAGTAGGAAACGAGTGAAGAGATACTCGCAACAAAATCTCACGACTTCATTATTTCTGAAACGTCATGCGTACTCAGTCTCGTTTGTTCCCGAGTAAAACCCTGCAGTTACGTCTCTTTCATCAATGGCGAGGCAATCTATACAGCTTCGTCCAGTATTTTCATGGAGCATGCAGGTTGTCGTGGGACGTCTCGAGGCTGAGAGGTTGCGCCTATCTCTCTCCTCGCTCATCATTTCACTATGCGCCAGGTCCTGCTCCTTCAGATCTTCTTTTACCGATTAATTCGTAGGTACTGCATAGCGCATGCGAATTGCAGGCGCAGACACTTGAAAAGTACGGAGCGAGCAAAATTATTCGCAACAAAATATCCAGACTTCATCTTCTCTGGAAACTAATGCGTCCAGTCTCGTGTTGGTCGTGTGTTATCCTACTGTAACGACTGTGTCAAATATGGATAGGCTTATTTATCAGCCTCGTTGAGATTGGTCTCCGACCTCGCTAATCACTTCCTGCGTTTGCGCCTGCGCCTACATCTACCCATGCGCCATTCCTTCCTGCCGGTCCAATGGTTTCGGACGATGCCAGCGTCATCTAGTAACACCTGGTTGTGAACTCGTGGCCATTAAAACACGTGGCAGTTTCTTGACAGGAAGGATGCTGTACCCTAGATTCGAGAAGGAAAAGGAAAAAAAAGTGACAATGAGTAAAGTAAAAAAAAGAAAAGAAAGACGAGGAACCCAAAGCTTACAAACTAGCTAAGATAGTATAAGGAATGGCTACAAGATATAAATCGGATTTACCCTTAAAACCCAATCTAAAAGAAAGATTACAATGGCCACTTATGGGGCGCGGTGGTGTTCCCACTTCCAGGATAAGTGGTCATTATAATCTTTCTTTCTGTCTTGCTAGCCTGGAGGGAGGTATGGTCCAGATTCCAATTGGTAGAGCACACGCTAATCGGGAGAGGTTCGAATCTCACTGAGGGAAGACAGCGGGTAATAGGAGTCCGTTCCCTCGGGGGCGGTAGTGTTTCCACTGCCAGGATAAGTGGCCATTGTAATCATTCTTTCTGTTTGCATAGCATAACGGAACAAACAAGTGTCGTACTGTCACTACACACTTGAATGTATAATGCATCCACGCCCCACCATACCCACGCCAGAACACACCATTGAATGCGTATTGGAACTACGCAGGCTGCTTATTTTCTGGACTTCTTTCCTAATTTATATGCGGGAGAGAGTTGCCCTGTAGCCTGAGTATATTGGATTCTTCATCCAACTTGAAATTGAAATTGTTACATCCGTGTAATACATTCACTCACAGGACGTGAAGTTAAGGACATCATAGCATAAGCCGGAGCTAGATATAGTCACCGTAACTTGAACTAGGTTACTTGACTCAGCATGCAATTTGGCTGTTCGCCGTCCACGGCAGTGAAAGCTATATTGTTTACCAGGTCTAAACAGGTATAGATATACTCAATGTTTTGTTATTTAAAGGAACCCAAAGCAGGTCGCGCCATGCGCATTGATACATTAGAACCTCGACATGTTACATTACATTACATGTTAAAGTCTACTTGACACCACGAGAGTGTATGGGACTCTATGCTTAAGCAAAAAGAAAAGCACCCACAAGGCAAAAAAAACCATTTCGTCAGGGGTGTGTCGAGGACAAACAAACCAAAACCCCTAGAGCAGGACCCAGATCTGAACCACTAACATTTACGGAGGTGAGAAGCTAATAACAAATGAGAAGTCACAAGAAAAAAACGAGAATAAATTACGATGCCACTAAGCAGTCCAGGGATTCCTGCCTTCCTATTATTCATACAAGTAGAAAGATAGTCGGCTAGGTTGCTCCAAAAAGTCTTAGTGCCATTTCCATACATGAAGGTTCTGAATTTGGAATCGCAGAAGTCCACATTCCATACGGTTAAGTTGGTATCCTCGTGGGCACGTCTTTAAATATCTGTAAACAGCTTCTGGTAGCGGAGGCGAATATCATTATAAAAAGGGCACTCAAATATATGCTTTTCATCCCCAGGTTTTTGAAACCCACACAGTTGACAGTGTCTCATTACATTACATTACATAACATTACATGTTAAAGTCTACTTGACACCGCGAGGGTGTATGAGACTCTGTGCTTTAAACAAAAAGAAAAAGCACCCACAAAGCAAAAAACCCCATTACATCAGGGGTGTGTCGAGGACAAACAAACCAAACTCCCAACCACCGTTTTGGTGGCGTAGGTATTAAACCCCTTAGAGCAGGACCCAGATCTCAACCACTTACAGTAGCGGAGGTAAGAAGCTAACAAATGAGAAGTCTCAAGAAGAAAAAAAAGGGATAATAAATTACGGTGCCACTAAGCAGTCCAGGGCTTCCTGTCTTGCTCTTCTACAAGTAGAAAGATAGTCGGCTAGGTTGCTCCAAAAAGACTTAGTGCCATTTCCATTCATAAAGGTTCTGAATGTGGAATCGCAGAATTCCACATTCCATACGGTTAAGTCGGTATCCTCATGGACATGCCTATAAATATCTGTAAACAGATTCTGGTAGCGGAGGCGAATATCATTATAAAAAGGGCACTCAAACATATGCATTTCATCCTCAGTTTTTTGGAACCCACACATTTGACAGTGTCTCATTGAGCGAGGGATGTGTGCTCTATCCACCACCCTCATTCTTTCTGTGTTCAGCCAATGGGAACCCATTCTAAACTGTGCTATAGAACGAATCTGATCCTGCTTATGTAAGGCGGATGTAAAGGGAATCAAGCCATTCTCATCATTGCTGTTGGCTGCGAACCATTTTTGGTATCGGAGGCGTTTAAAGCCAACCCTTCTCTCATCAGGGATGTCTCTAACTGCATTGGTGTCACTTGGGTACTTAAACCTCCATGACTCAAAACTTCAGACATAATACCTTCGACATCGACAGCCTCCAAAATGTTGATGTTTTTACTGGATCCTAGCTTGTGGAGAGCACAACGCAAGTCATGAACCCAGCCAGTGTTGGAGTCAAAAGATTCCTCAAGAGCCATTCTAATGAGATCCTCAGGTTCTTTATGTATGGTCTTGTTCCAGAAGCGCAAAGCTTGTTAAGCCAAGCAAAACACAACGGGGTTCTACTCAGCTCTTCCATGATAATATTAGATGTAGTAGATTGGCAAACACCCAACATTTGTTTAAGTATACCTCTATGCCATTTCTCACAAGCATGGTCATTTGAGATAAGTGTGTTGTTCAGAATAGAAGGAGCCCACACCTCACAGCCAAAATTCAGGATAGGTTGTACAAGAGAATCAAACAGGTGGGTGAGAATATCAATATTGTATATCTCCATAGTATGGCATCGCCTACGAAGCATGTGGTGTGCCTTTTGGGCCTTAGTGAGCATCCTAGAAAAAGCAGCTTTTGCACGATTGCTTGAGTCACCATCCACAAAGAGGGATCCCAAGTAGATAAAAGATAACTTTGTAGAAAGTTGTGCTCCATCATAGACAAATTTGTAATCAGGATCCATGCGGGCCTCATCACAGAATTGTTTGTTGAAAACGACAATCTCAGTTTTCTTTATATTCACAGCCATCTTAGTAGCCTCGCAGAAATCTCTCAGGCAGTCAAGCATCGCTTGCATATCTGCCGGGGATTCTGCCATTATAGCTAGGTCATCAGCATAAAGTAACAGTTGCAGAATCTTTCCCCTAAGCTCAGCCCCTACATTTGGGAGCTTGGATTGGAGGAACGATTCAATTCTATCAATGAACAGACCGAATAGGAGTGGGGATAGGGGGTCTCCTTGTTTAACTCCTACAAGGGATGGAAAGGAGGATCCAATGTCCCCATGTAGGCGAACTTGGAAAACAACATTGAACGTGGTATGTGTGCTCCATCCACCACCCTCTTTCTTCCTGTGTTCAGCCAATGGGAGCCCATTTTAAACTGTGCTATGGAACGAATCTGATCCCGCTTAATCATGTGGGGCGAATGAAGAGGGAATGAAGCCATTCTAATCATTACTGTTGGGTGTCTGCAGACCATTTCTGGTATCGGAGGCGTTTAAAGCCAGCCCATCTCTCATTAGGGATGTCATGGCTCCAGCCTCTTGAGGTAAAGATAACGCCTGGTGGGCGTGGTGTTAAGGGAGCCCGTCGTACGCGGGTGGGGAGCGGTCTCCTACCTCAACTGGACAAGCTACCATCGCGGTTGACGACGACCTGCAACGCCAAGAGCGAACGAAGGGGGGAGTCGAACCCCTGACTCTTCATTCTTTAACGATCTGGTCAACCACTAGACCATTGTAAATCACTGAAAGAGGCTGTATGGCTCCAGCCTTTCATACTGTTCACCGTCTCTTGCAGAAAACTCAGCATTTTAATGGAGGTATGTTGCCCAAACCCTCACTGTTATAAAACTGTCCAGCTGCCCCGGCGCTGTTCAGTCTCGGCATTGATTTTTGCTGAGTATGTAACAATATCCTCTCTCTCATTTTAATGGAGGTTTATGGAGGTTACCTCCTAGACCAGGTTCTGAGGGGTATGTTGCCCAAACCCTCACTGTTATAAAACCGTCCAGATGCCCTGGCGCTGTTCAGTCTCGGCATTGATTTTTGCTGAGTATGTAACAATATCCTCTCTCATTTTAAACGGTCGTATCAAAATATATTTGATCCAATCTTTTAATACAATCATTGGTAAACAGAGGCAACTTCTGTGAAAGAAGATTCTGATATCATGCTATAATTAGGGATCGGCATATCATATGATGTATTCATGTTGACCAACGGTGCTTATGACATCATACAAATTGTATCTTATGATGTTGTATTTAAATTTTACTTGTAGCCTAGTCAGCCTGCCTGCATCATATGATGATATGATATCATATTGCCGTTCCCTACCTATAATTGACTTTAGGAGTTGAGGGGTCTAACCGTCTGAAGAAAATAATTTGTTCCCCCGATGTGATACACACAGTCTGTGTTATTGTGTACATGCCAGCTGCCAAATTGCCTAGGCGTTTAACACTGTGCTTGTGTATTTATGTGTATGGATGTAACTAACAGTCTAGGGGTAACCAAATAGGCTAAATAAAGGGAATTACTGAGCCTCAATGCCAAGAGGGGCTAAAGCAAGAAAAACACTGCTAAACTGGGCCCCCTCAAATTGTGTATACAGTTTGTGCCTCTAAGGAAATGAACCAGTGCATCTATTTACGTATCACCTTGGTGCTTTTATTAGCAGCCTTTGGAGTGCTCCTAGCAGCTTTTCTGCCTCCAAATAAAGGAACCCCCAAAGGCTCCAACATAACAACCACAATAAACTAAGGTGCATAAGTGAGCAGTTTTACCACGTGTAGCAACTTCAAGAAAACCATGTGTATCTAATTGTATTTCTAATCCACACATGATTATCTAATGAAACAGGGCGTCCCAAAATTAACTTACACCTTCAGCCGATTTTCCCATTTATTTTGTGTATGGAACATGAAAACATGCATGGGTGCAATAATGTATATCCATGTGCCCTGTAAACACATGATTATATAATGCAGCACCATGGAACGATGTGTATATTAATATCAATCACGGGCTTTAGCTCTTGTTCATCTAGTTGGGATGGTTCCGTATTATTGTCAGTTATACTGGTCATCGATCGATCGAGAGCATTGGCCTATGTAGCTGACAATTATGTTGTCTGCTATGTGTGACAATGTCATGTATGCATGTTCCAGGGGGTTTAGCCAATTAGGCTAAAAGGACAAAGCGCAAAAATTGCTTGCAGCGCCCACAAGGGGTTGCAAAAAACTGCGCTTAAAGCGCAGAGAGGGTCCAAAAGTCAGCGCTCAAAAGCGCGCGCTTTGAAGTACCCTGTTGGACAGTTAATTGTGTCAGCTTCAAGGTGCACTAGGTCACATTTGGTTTGGCTCAATAGCCAGTCAGGGGAGCTACATAGAAGCTGCTGCTCTTAGCTGAAAGTAGAAGCTTTGCCTACCCCTGGACTGCAACAACAACAACATCATCATTATTAGCCAGCAATTGTTGACCCAAGATTATGTGTGCTCAGGGCAAGGTACTACATTTTGTCATTTTTGGTTGCGCTTTTGACGCAACTGCCTCCTTTTGGGTTGCGCTTTTGACTTAACTGAAAACGGAAATCTGCGCGCTGCGCCCAGAGGTAGGGGGTTGAAAATTTGCATCAATCATGCAGTCGGGCTCCCAAGCCTTGCGCGCTATTGTGTAATAGCGCGCGTCATGTAGTCGCTCAGGTTGCTCCATTCACATCAGATGATTCGCTCAGGTATTCACATCAGATGATTCGCTCAGGTTGCATTCATATCAGATGATTTGCAGGTTTGGGCAAGAACTCAAAGCAGACACGTTCACAAGGCAACCATACAGGTTTAGTGTCTGCAGGTTATGACACAAACTCAACGCAGACACATCTACAAGCCTCTTGCAATGGGACAGGTCCAGTGTCTTCAGATTAGGACAAGAACCCAATGCAGACACGTCCACAACCTTCCGGCAAAACGACAAGTTTAGTGTCTGCAGGTTAGGACACAAACTCAATGTAGACACATCCACAAGCCGTGAGCAAAAAGAAAGGTCCAGTGTCTCCAGATTACGGCAAGAACCCAATGAAGATAAATCTTCAAGCTGCCCGCAATCAGACAGTTTAACTATCTGCAGGTTAGGACACAAAAGCAATACAGACACATTCACAAGCATTCTGAAATCAGACAGGTTAAGTGTCTTCAGGTTGGGGCAGGAACCCAATGCAGACACGTCCACAAGATGTTGGCATCCAGACATGTTTAGTGTATGCAGGTTAGGACACAAACTCAATGCAGACATGTCAGCAAGCCGTGAGCAAACAGACATGTCCAGTATATGCAGGTTGGGGCAGGAACCCAGTGCAGACACGTCCACAAGCTGTGAGCAATGTGACAGGTGCAGTGCCTGCAGGTTGGGGCAGGAACCCAAGACAGACAAATCAGTGAGCTGGTAGCATTCAAGTAGGTTCAGTCTCAGCAGCTTGCTGGAGCCGGTGAGAGACGGCGGCATTTGTTCCTCGCAACAGTGCAGTGTGAGTTCTTCCAGCTCAGTGCATTCAAGCAAGGCCCCGTTGCAGAGGTGCTCATAAATATCAACTGTTACTTCCAGTGAGCGCACTAAAGCTAGGGCAGGACCTTTTAAGCACGGGCCGTGGATCCGGAAATGGTTCATAACCAGGCTCCTGGCATTGGGGCACTTGGGGAAGGGGATGAACTCACTCGCCAACCAAAATTGGCACTGAAAGTGCAAAAGCATTTGGTTGTAAAGTCAGGTTAGGTTAGAACATGGCAAAGGTCAGGTCAGGTCAGTACATGATCAATGAGGAGAATCAAGTTAAGGGTAGTATTTGGGCCACAGTCCTGTGTAGACGGAGGCTATAAGGGACCCGCCTAACTCTAGATAATTAGGAGCCCCTACAAAAGGATCAAACGCCAGCCTATGTAGGCCAATAACAGCAGATTTAGGGTAGTATTTGTGTTTCCGTCTAGTTCAGACGAAGGCTATAAGAGACCCGCCTAGCTAGGATAGGCTTCAAGCCGGGTAGGATCCCCTATAAAAGGAATAAACACCAGCAATTTTAGACCAATAATATGTATGTTTGTTGAGCCAAAGAGGCTAAAGGGACTTGCCCAACCATGGTAACAGGAGAGGCTATTATGAAACAAAACTGACAAGCTCTCATTTTCATCACTTTACAGCCAACAAAGCTGCAACATCCGTCGATTCAATGAAATGCAATTACATCAAATTAAATTAAATTTCATCCTATTCGAATTGATATAAGGCCTACCCCAAGCTATCTGAACCACTTTGGCCCTTTTAACGCAATAAGTCAAATCTCGATGCTCGCTGAAAAATCGAGGTCGCCATTTGGCGCACCTTGATGGTAATGGCTTAACCGAACTTTTTATCCAACTCTTTGGGGGGGGGGGGGGGGGGGGGGGGGGGGGGGGGGGGGGGGGGGGCTACGACCCTGGAATTTGTGTCGATTGTGTCGGTTGGTCGGATTTCTCAGCAAAAAGTGTCATCGGAAGCGTTGCGCTAAACTTTTGAACAACTATATGCATAGAAGCTGCTTGCCATAGGAACCCTCGAGGCCCTCAAACCTGCAGCACTTGCCCTCGGAGCCACAGCAAGCCTGGATCCAGCCTGACAACCTCGGACCTGGCCACAGACCTCGTTGAGACACGCAGCTGCTCCCGCCAAGCTTCAAGCATGCTGCGAAGGTAAGCCTTCAAATATTCCCGACTGGAAGAGTCCACTGCCTGTGCCTCTGCGTTGAGGAATTCTGGTTTCAGATGACGCGCGGGTGTTGGGGTGGTCGCTGCGAGATTGCCAGCGATTCCCAGCCATCGTTTACTATGCATGTAGACCCTCTAGGGATGCGGAAGAAGGTTTATGACAAACTCCGCAAGCGGTGTTGTGCCCTGGGACCAGTAGTGATTTTTCTTCTCGGCTTGTCAGCTCCTAGGCAGCTACCCTGGTAGGATCATTTGGCTGGTGCAGTTGGCTGGTGCATGTGGCTGGTGCTTGGGGCATGTGGTTGGTCTTCCTTTCTTCCAACCCAATGTTCATGCACCACATATCTGTACATGCACACCACGCCACCCATGCAAGTATACCACCCATTTGAATGCATGAGTTGAAACACACAACTCAACCCACACAACCCCCTACTTCGTTCATCCTGCACAAGTTAGGCGGATGAAGCAATTCAAGCATCCATATTATCCGGGGGTAAAGGCGCAGCTGCCTGATAGTCTCGCTGCTTGCGCCTTGTGCTGCTTTTGTGGGAAAGGCTGTGTGAAACGTGCCAAGAAACCTTCAGATGTTTGGGTTGCCATTTGTGTAGCACATGATCCCCCGGAAGCAGCACACTACTTTAGGGCGAGTCAAGACCTAGGAACGCTGAGGACCCTAGTGATGTTATGTTGTTGTGGGCAAACCCCGACCCTGGCCTTAGTTGTAGGCCATTGTGGGATAGCCATGATGAGGACCCTTGTGACATTATGCTAACAAGTGTGGGCTACCCGTGAGGAGGACATCTTTGTATCGTCACAAGCCATTATTTCTTCGAATGAGGTCACACAAAAGGCAGAATAAAAGTGATTGATATACGGGGGGCCCTCAGGAAGTTGCTCGTGTACCGCACGTTGAAATCGGGGCCGGAAGAGGTCGTAAGCCCCGGAACCATCGAAAAAAATCGAAAAATGTGTCGGGGTGGGGTAGATATCGACCCCTCAAAAAGAGGTGGGTGGGTGGGTGGGTGGGTGGGTGGGGGGGTCCGACGGCTTTCAGAAATTTCCTCTGGTGAAGACTGTTAGAGGCCAAAACTTCCTCAGTACTCGGTCTCTGATAAAATTAAGCAGACCTATGACACAAGCTTGACGAGATTTTTCCGAATCCACTCTTATTTCCGACACCGAGTAAATATGGAGGCGTGATCCTCTAGATCCAAGTCGAGGCACCTGCCAGGCTGGCAGATCCTAGTACAGAAGTCGAGCCGGTTTCGGAAATATCTTCGTAACTTCCTCACCAGACGGAATCTGACGAAGATAAGAATTCTCACGAAACTGCTTCGACGAGAGCATTTGGAATCCGCGCCTGTTTTCGAGACTGAGTAAATGTGTCGTGGTAGTGCTCGAGTAGTGACCTCCACAGGTTCCAAGTACACCAAGTGTGAAAGTTGAGTCAAAACAGAAACTCAATATTTCATCCCCAAACTTCTTGGGTACAAGGAGAGTACTTAGGCATGCAACTTAGACTTAACACAACCTTCAAATTCTCAAACACCAACACTAGCTAGCCCAGCTCAGAATCAGGACTGAGAAAGGGTGTTCGCTTGACCGTGTTGTGAAACTTTGATCAAATCCAAGTGTGAGACCACAAAAGGATGGAGCTCGTCGAAAGGATCACTATAGACCCTACTTTGACCCCCTAATTATAATTCCTGAAGGAGATATGGGCCTTTGGGGGGGGGGGGGGGAGGGGGGGGTGGGGGGGGGGGGGGGGTAAGGCAGATTTAAAAAACTTCCGACGTAGGTATATGAAACAACTTCCTAAGGGCCCCCTGTTGATATATATATATATATATATATTTTCCAACGAAATGTTTGACTTTTTGGGGGGGGGGTTCAAATTTCGAATTTTGGGGTCTAAAATTCAAATTTCGAGATTCTGACAGGATGTACAATTTGAAAATGCTATCTTCATACTTGTTCCCCTAAAAAATAATTTCGGTCTTTAGGTAGTTCAGCTTGGGGGAGGCCGAAAATTAAAGCAATTGCATGCATTCAAATCACGTTAATTAAATTAAATTGAAAGGAATAAAATCGAATTAAAATAACACAACATTAAATACTATACAATTTAAATTAATTAAAATACATTGAATTAAGGATTCAATTATTTTCATTCGGGACGCGCCTCCAGGGTTATTGAGTGAGTGAGTGAGTGAGTGAGTGAGTGAGTGAGTGAGTGAGTGAGTGAGTGAGTGAGTGAGTGGGTGAGTGAGTGAGTGACTCAATCAGTCAGTGATTCAGTGAGTCTGTGAGTCAGCGAGTCAGTGAGTCAGTGAGTCAATGAGTCAGTAAGTCAGTGAGTAAGTGAGTCAATGAGTCAGTGAGTCGATGAGTCAGTGATTCAATCTGTCAGTGAGTCAGTGAGTCAGTGAGTCAATGAGTCAGTGAGTCGATGAGTCAGTGATTCAGTGAGTCAGTGATTCAATCTGTCAGTGAGTCAGTGAGTCAGTGAGTCAGTGAGTCAATGAGTCAGTGAGTCAGTGAGTCAGTGAGTAAGTGAGTCAATGAGACAGTGACTTGATGAGTCAGTGAGTCATCAGTGAGTCAGTGATTAAGTGAGTCGATGAGTCAGTGAGTCAGTGAGTCAGTGAGCCAGTGATTCAATCTGTCAGTGAGTCAGTGAGTCAGTGAGTCAGTATGTCAGTGAGTCAATGAGTCAGTGAGTCGATGAGTCAGTGAGTCAGTGAGTCAGTGATTCAATCTGTCAGTGAGTCAGTGAGTCAGTGAGTCAATGAGTCAGTGCGTCAGTTAGTCAGCGAGTCAGTTAGTCAGTGAGTCAGTGAGTCAGTGAGTCAATGAGTCAGTGAGTCAATGAGTCAGAGAGTCAGTTAGTCAGTGAGCCAGTGAGTCAGTGAGTCAGTGAGTCAATCATTCAGTGAGCTAGAGAGCCAGTGAGCCAGTGAGTCAATGAGTCAGTGAGTCAGTGAGTCTATCAGTAAGTGAGTCAGTGGGTATTGGGTATTGGGTACGTACAGGGTATATATACTGTGTATTACGAAGCTTAGTTCAGAATTCCCCATGATTTGGGGGGAATTCGTACCAATTTGGGATGATCCAGTTCGTAATTTGCTACATAGGCTTCGTAAAAGGCTTTGGATGACAGACAACACTATATGAAGGGTCCTCCTGAAATATTACGAGGTGGGTTCGTGGATTTTTACTTTACGATACCTGCCCGAGAATTAGCAGGTTCGTAAAATGCTGTTTTATTCATAGTGTGAACCCAGAACAATCATTTTACCGACGGATCATCGCATCTGTTTATACACTTTCTTATAAATTGTCATCTTACAAATGAATTAGGATTCATGACCAGCTTCATGCTGGATTCTTTATCTGTTTATCAACCAACTCAAGTTCAATTCTCTGTTTCTCAAAAAAACAAATCCTATTTTCAGAGTAAAAAGGACATTCTAACATGAAATGCATTTCATCTTCTACCACTCTTCTACCACTCTTCTACCATCAATCACCATATCACATCACTGGAAAGTTCTACCAGAACAAGAGGTACTCCTATCAGATTAAATATTCAAATTGTGAGCTTGATGACTCTTAGCAGAGAGGGTTTACACTGCGATTGGTACAGCTATAACTTTTGGTCAAATTTTGGTCCGATTTTGGTCCTGGCCAAAAATAAAAGATAATGCTGTTCACCAGTGATCATAAACAATCCTATTCTGTCCAGCCCCCCCCCCCCCCCCCCCCCCCCCCCCCCCCCCCCCTTCCGATTTAGCTTTTGGTCAATTTAGCTTTTGCTTTTGGGCCGATTTTGGTCCGACAAAAAAATATTATGTTGTGTGGACACGTTGATGTTGAGGAAAGATAAATCAGACAAACATCGGACAAACCAAACGCAGTCTTAACCACCCCTTCATGTGAATTATATTTGTAGTCGTATTTATTATGTAAACAGGTTTAGGGTAAATCATACAATCAACTGCACATTTAGGGAGTCTCCGGCGCCCGTTTATTTGGCTTGAATGGGTGCATTATGATAGGGAGCAAATTTGTGTTTTTTAGGCCTCAAGGGTGTAAAATAAAGGGTGCCAAACATAAGAAATGACAGGTACCAAACATCAGAATACTGTATCAGCAGGCACCTCTCCATCCGGCACAGCCCCACAGGTCGCAGACAGACAACGCACAATTGTAAGTTCTCCCTCAACCTCGGACAGTGCAGAAAAACTATGGAAAAGTCTCAGGCCACAGACAGACAACACACACTTGTCAGCTCTCTCTCAACCTTGGACAGTGTAGAAAAACTATGGAAAAGTGCACAGCTGGTCTGGTGGAAATATGCCAGCTCTGTGTGGCCCCGCATCAATTACACTGCAAATTTGGGAAATTGCGGGGTCTACTGCACCCTTTTGTTTGGCTCTTAAGGACGCATTCTGGGTTGGAAGACTGCCATATGGGTGCGGAAAAGGGCACTGAAGACCCCCCCCCCCCACACAAACACACACCCACACACACACATAGTACCCCTGCAGGAACTCACCAGCGAGTCTTTCAGACTCAAAGTTGTGGTGTATGCATGGACGCTCTGTCGACCACTCCTGCTCACAGCCCGAAAGGCCTGTCGTGTCTCCGAGTCCATTGCTGCAAGCAGAGTGTCGACACAGGAACTGGGGATGTACCGGTACGGGATACGTCCAACTCGGTGGGAGTGCTTGCACGACAGACGACGGAACAGTGTGCTGCAACAGTGCCGAGCCTCCTGGGTGGCGGTGCCGACCTCCAGCCCGGATTCTTGCACGTTGACGAGCATCCTGCTAGTTTGATCCGAATGGAGAATGCTTATGATCTCAGCTTGGTTACAGAAACTGTGTTGGATTATGTTGGGTGGAACAAAACGCAACGGTCGAACAGCACGCTCCAAGGTTGAAAGGTCGCCTCGGGATGTGACGGATCGCCGGATCGGTGTTAGATCACGATGGATCCGAAAGGAGAATGATAATGATCTCAGCTCAACACACAAAATATTGATTGCAGAAACCGGTTTCATTCCCGCGTTGGATTCTGCAGGCTGGATCTGGCTAGATGGAACATTGATAAGCAGCGGTCGAACAGGTTTATGGTTTGATAGGTAAATGATTCATCGATGGAATAAGAACCGTTGAGTTTATAACAATCATGGACCCAGTCCGGGCACCTCGAACTTGTATAATTGTTACAATGAGGGTACTTCGAACTTGTCCTGGAATCGGAAAATTTTGGGCGAGCCCCCGATCCAGTTGCCTGGGGAGTTGGAGACCCCAGGCCCGCCCCAGGCGCGTTGTCCCGCGTCGTCCGTCTGCAGACGCGTCTGTCCGACCGCCCCGCGCCCCCCCGCCTGACGTCAGCCAACGGTATCGTAACCAACTCGCTTCCGTTGCCACCTGCCGCTCCGTTGCGAACACTCTCCGCCATTTTTTAGCGTCGCTTGCGACGCTGCATACAACTCGTCTGCCTATGACTTGTTTGATTAGTTGAAGAAAGGAAAACATGAAGTACCTCTTGGATGGTAAAATAACTAGAAATTGTATAGATGGAGTAAACAGTTTGTTTACATTTGTTTACCGTCCCCCAACTCTGGTGGATTAAATCCTAACCCCTCGATGGGTCTGGTAGATTAGTTTATTGGTAAGCCAGATTGTAAGCAATGTCGTGCATATACGGATGTTTATTGTTTTCATCTCCTCAACTGCCTGGGGCCAGACTGGGGCATCGAGCACTGTCGAAGTGTAGGCCAAAATCCTTAGCAGAATTACTGGTACACTGCATTATTTTTTATACACTAGCGATTGGGCAAGTTCCATAGGTGGCTTGCTTGCGAGGAAACTGTACAAGTCACAGTAGAAATCACGATCGACCGCCCCTCAGTTCGCAACATGCCTGGCGCGTGGAGGTAAGAAATCCAGTGAGTATGTTGCTGGATTTCTTGCCTCCACGCGCCAGGACAAAAAAACATTTACTGGCATTGGCATTGACAGATAGACCAGCGCGCCCGTGCACCCGCAGTCGGAACAACTGACAGTAATGGTTGTGAGTCACGCAGGCCCAGCCCCCCCCCAACTCCCTCCGTGCCTCCTCGCGCCCCACACCAATCCACGACGCTCACACGCCACACTCAGCTCGCTGCGCATCATCAAGCATCGTTCTCTTATCGAATTGATCCACCTTCTTTTAGCGCGCCCCTCTTACTTTGCTACATCTACCCACAGAAGTTGCGATAATCTCCATCATAACCGTTTCTCTTGTACGCTTCCGTTTCGAGAAAGCACAGATGCGTTGTATCAACTAAAGCGAGTTACAAATCAACTCGGGGTCCTCTAGTAGGAATTTGCTGGGGCACAGTACCCCCCCCACCCCCCCACCCCCACCCACCCACCCACACTCACACCACCACCACACTTGACATAAATCCACACACATGCACACATTCTAGACAATGAATTTCGACGAAGATGAGACAGACACGGCCTACATCATCACCAAGAAGTTTAGCATCTAAGTGCCAACTGTCACCAGTTCACCACCACTGTGAGGGAGGGCCATGTCAAGATACCAAGGTGAGTTGTTTTTATGTGTGTGTGTGTGTGTGTGTGTGTGTGTGTGTGTGTGTGTGTGTGTACAATGTATATAAGTAGACTGTTTTTGCTTGTTTTGAATTTGATGCACACAGAATGATACCAATCAGAGTTTTGGTGTACCGTATTTTACAGATTTGTTACCATGTATTGCATGTTTGGGCCCAGCCCAGACCTGAACGGTACATACCGTTCAGGCAGTTCGTGGCGTCCTGGCAGCCACGCCGGCAAATGTTAGCTCTGCGTCTCATGTTCACCAGGCCACCTCCGATCTCGGTCTGCACGCAAGCACCAAGGTCGGTGGAAAGCCAAACAGTGGAGTGCACGGAATATGTTCATAGGTGCTGGCGGTAGTACCGTAGTTGGTGTGGCTTAATGTCCCAGGTGGTCGCCTATGGGGGCCCACCCCACCCACAAAGGTGTGGGTAAGATCCATGCTAATTATAGCCTGAGTGTCCAAGGGGAAGGTTTCAGGGATTTGTATGCTTTGATGTTTTCGCCTCGGATTTTTGAGAACATTTATATTCCCAAACCTATGTATACACACTTGTTCAAATGGTTCAAATTTGAAGTGTTAGCTCAAGTCACCCTTAAATCAGATTGTTAACCGTTGAATGTACCTATTTGGCCCAACCTGAGCTCCTTTTCGTAAATTGCAACGCTCATATGTGCTCTTATGAGAATATGTCTGGTGTAGTCTTATTATTGTTTTCAGATATAGAATGTTCAAGTTTTTTTTGTTGTTCACTGTTAGTGTGTAAACTGTATCCTATGAGTGCATATACTGTGAGTGCGTATACTATGAGTGCGTATACAGTGTGTGCGTAAACTGTATGCAGTGAGTGCATATACTATGAGTGTGTGTACCGTGAGTGTTTACTCTGCATATACTATGAGTGCATAAACACTGTGAGTGTGTATACTGTATAATGTTAGTGCGTAAACTGTTGACTATACGTGCGTATACTGTGAGTGTGTACTATTAGTGCGTCAACACTGTGGGTGTGTATACTGTGAGTGTGTACTATTAGTGCGTCAACACTGTGAGTGAGTATACTGTATAATGTTAGTGCGTAAACTGTAGACTATGAGTGTGTATACTGTGAGTGTGTACTATTAGTGCGTCAACACTGTGAGTGAGTATACTGTATAATGTTAGTGCGTAAACTGTAGACTATGAGTGTGTATACTGTGAGTGTGTACTATTAGTGCGTCAACACTGTGAGTGAGTATACTGTATAATGTTAGTGCGTATACTGTAGACTATGAGTGTGTATACTGTGAGTGTGTACTATTAGTGCGTCAACACTGTGAGTGAGTATACTGTATAATGTTAGTGCGTATACTGTAGACTATGAGTGCGTATACTGTAAGTGCATATACTATGAGTGTGTATACTGTATACTGCGTGTGCATATACTGTGAGTGCGTATGCTGTGAGTGCGCATACCGTATAATGTGTGTGCGTATACTGTGAGTGTGTATACTGTGAGTGCGTATGCTGTGAGTGCGTATACTCCGAGTGCGTATACTGTAAGTGCGTATACTGTGAGTGTGTATACTTTGTACTGCGAGTGCATATAATCTGAGTGTGTATATTGTGATAGCGTTGTCTGTATACTGTGGGTCAGTATATATTGAGTTTGTATACTGTGAGTGTGAATACTGTGAGTGGGTATACTGTGAGTGCATATACTGTGAGTGCGTATACTGTGAATGCGTTTACTGCATACTGTGGGTGTGTATACTGTATATTGTGAGTGCGTATACTGTGAGTGAGTATAATGTGAGTGCATAGACTGTACTATCTGAGTGCATATACTGTATTATGTGAGTGCATATAATGTGAGTGCGTATACTGGGAATGCGTATACTGTATACTGTGGACGGGTGCATTGTATATTATGAGTGCGTACACTGTGAGTGTGTATACTGTCTACTGTAAGAGCGAATACTAAATATGATAAGTGCGTTTACTGTGAGTGTGTATACTTTGTACTGTGTTTGTGTATAATGTAATAGGGTATACTGTATACTGTGGGTGTGTAAATTGAGAGTGTGTATACTGTAAACGCGTATACTTTGAGTGCTTATACTGTGTACTTTTAGTGCGTAAACTATATTCTATGAGTGCGTATACTGTGAATGCGCATACTGTGAGGGCGTATACTTTATACTGTGAGGGCGCATACAGTGAGTGCGTATACTGAGAGTGAATATACTGTGAGTGTGTATAATGTGATAACGTATGCTGTACACTGTAGGTGTGTGTACTGTGTGTGTATATTGTGATTGCGTATACTGTGAGTGCACATACTGTATACTTTTAGTGCGTAAAGTGTATACTATGAGTGCGTATACTGTGAGTGCATACACGGATTCTTGGACGTCGACGAGCATCCTGCCTGTTCGATCAGAATGGATCATGATCTCGGCTTGGTTGCAGAAACCGGTTTCAGAATTTCCGTGTTGGATTCTGCAGGCTGGATGGAACATTTATAGGCAACGGTCGAACAGCACGCTCCAAGGTTGATCGTATGATGGTCACCTCAGGATGTGACGGATCGGTCATAGATCATCGAAGTTACTAGAACCGTTTATTTTAACTTTCATGGACCCCAGTCCGAGTGCCTCAAATGTTTCCTGGAAACTCGAAGAATGCTGATATTTCTGGGACTTTTGTCGTAAATTTGGCCTATACAAAGTTGAGTGGCAATTCGACCTGTCCAGTGTCCACCTGTAAATTCAAATCATCCCCTGAACCCGCCTGATCTGGTATAAATGGCAGAATGCTTACCAGACCAGCGCCATGCAAAGCACTCTAAGAGTGTACGTTTACATGTGTTAATTTTAAATATCCACTGAGTTGATTACGGTACAAGCATGGCAAGCCCCCCGGACTGACTAACGCTAACGTAGAATGCGGTGACCCAGGAAGCTCCCGCCCATAAGACCAGGCGGTAGAATGAAAGTCGTATGATGTACTATACTTGTTATGAGTCACCCAGGCCCGCCCAGGCCCCCCCAATTCCCCCCGTGCCTCCTCGCGCTCCGCACCCATCATCCACCGCGCCCACACGCCACGCTCGGGTTCGCTGCGCATCAAGCAGCGTTCTCTCATCGAATTATCCACCTCCTCTTAGCGCGCCCCTCTTACTTAGTTTCATCTAGCAACAACAGTTGCGATACAACTCCATCCTAACCGTTTCTCTTGCACACGCACTTCCTTTTAGAAAACGCACAGATGAGACAATAAGGAACACGGCCTACATCATCACCAAGAATTTTAGCATCAAAGTGCCAACTGCCACCACCACTATGTCGTGTGGGTGAGTTTTTGTGTGTGTAGTGGTGGTGGGTGGTAGTGTGGTGTGTGTGTGTTCAGCATCTGAGTGCCAACCGTAACCACCATTGTGAGGTAGAGCATTGTCAAGATTCTGGGTGAGTGTGTGGTGAGTTTGTGTGTGTGATTGTGACAAAGGTGTGTGTGTGCGTGTGTGCGTGTGTGTGAGGGAGGGCATTATCATAATTCCAGGTGGATGAGGTGTGTGTGTGTGTGGTGGTGAGGTAGATGTTCGTGTGTGTGCGTGTGTGTGTGTGGCGGTGAGAAAGGTGTGTGTGTGTGTGCGTTCATGTTTGGGAGGGCACTGTCAATATTATGGGTGAGTGGGGTGTGTGCATATGCGTGTGGTGATGAGGAAGGTGTATTTGTGTGTGTGACGGGGAGGGCATTGTCAACATTATGGGTTAGTTGGTGGTGTGTGAGTGCGTATACTATGTGTGCGTATTGCTGTAAACTATGAGTGCCTATACTGTGTTAATTTTACCTCTCATAATTTAATTTGATATTAATAAATTATATATAATTATATATAATTAATATTAATAAATGATATATAATTATATTTGATTAATTATCTAATTATTATAATAATATTTTAAGCACTAGGAGGTGCTGGCCAGCATGGCTGGGAAGATCATGGCTCTGGCACCAGCCATGGAGTTGGGCTTGTTGTTTCCCAGGGACATCCACAAGGCTAGGATGGGGCCCCTGAGGTGGAATCAGGTGTACCCCGGGGTGTACCCCTCACCTTAGGCCTTGAAGGCAGATGCTGAACTGATGCTGAAAATGATGGAGGCTAGCACATGGAAGGTTCTAGCCTCCAGTGGTTTAGGAGGCCTCTAGCGTTCAGGCTGGTGGGTGACGCTTCAGAGTCATGCCTGGCCACTTACACACCTGATGGAGAATTGGCAGAAGCTACTGTGCAGCCTTTCACCACAGCCCAGATGGCAGCAGTGGCCAACAACGAATGGTCCAGCTCTAGCAGATAACTGAGTGCATTGGAGGTGGCCATGGAGGTCATTCATAACCAGAGGCCAGGAATCATGGCTGGCTAGAGGTTGTGTCATGACACTGACAGCATGGTGGCCATGCAAACAGCTATGGGGATGAGGGGGAATAGGAATTTGTTCCCCCTGGTGAAAAGGATCAGGCTACGGTGCTTACAGTTGGATGCGGAGCTCGATGTAGAATGGAGGCCTAAAGGATAACTGATAATGTGTAAGTGAATTAAATGTATTCAATGTTTAATTTTATAATAATAATTGATTTTATAATATGTTTTAATTTCCATTTAATAATAAGTATTGATGTTGATTTAATAGTAATAATTAATTTTAATTTAATAATACTAATACATGTAATGATGAATTTAATACTAATACTTTTTAATTTATTAATTCAGTAATAAATATGTAATAATAATAAATAATACGGATAATTATAATAATAATAATAATAATAATAATAATAATAATAATAATAATAATAATAATAATAATAATAATAATCATAATCATAATCATAATAATAATAATAATAATAATAATAATATAATAATAATAATAATAATAATAAAAATCATAATCATAATCATAATAATCATAATAATCATAATAATCATAATAATCATAATCATAATAATCATAATAATCATAATAATCATAATAATCATAATAATCATAATAATAATAATAATAATAATAATAATAATAATAATAATAATAATAATAATAATAATAATAATAATACAAGAATAATAAGAATAATAAGAATAAGAATAAGAATAAGAATAAGAATAATAAGAATAAGAATAAGAATAAGAATAAGAATAAGAATAAGAATAAGAATAAGAATAAGAATAATCTATATATATAAATAAATCATGGTCGTGGTCGTGGTGGTGGTCGTGGTCGTGGTCGTGGTGGTCGTGGTGGTGTCATCGCGTAACCGACTTAACCGACTTCCCGCCCAGCCAATTCCCGCCCAGCCAATTCCCGCTCAGCCAATTCACACTTTTAATCCCTCCTGCTTCAACTTCTGCCTGATTGGCCTCCTGCGAATTCTACCTTATGCAACCTTCGCCTCCTGCGTATTCTACCTGTTGCGCATCCCGCCCGATTTCTCCTTTTCCCGCCTGAGTTCATCCACCTGATTTCGGTAGCGCTACAGTTCGTCTTCCTACAAGCTTTTCCCCCTGCATCTCTGCAAGACCTTTCCCTTGCGTCAAGAGACCTGTCGCTGCGCACAACGGGAGGTCACGTGGTGAGTCAGCCGACCTGTCAGAAATGTCCGAATCGCATCCATCCCATGTCACAAACTTGACTGCAAAATCTTCCCACTGCATTGAGAAATATGTCGCTCCGCATTGTGCCATAGCAAGTACGCATCAAAGTTGACCGAATGAAAAATCTCGCTGAGCATTCTCGCCCTAACTTGACCGAACATCTCAAATCAGCTACTTGACTGCAAGTTCTTCCCACTGCATCGAGAAACATGTCGTCGCTGTGCATTGTGCTATAGCGAGCACGCGGCAAAGTTGAATGGATGAACCTAGCGATATTTCCAAGTCTCAGATCGAGTTGACTTCGGGAGCAGTTGCGGTGAACAGGATTGTTCTTCGGCCGACCTGAATACATGCTCGCTAAGAAAAAGCTTTAGTTATATACAGTTGCGATTGCGCAGGTTCAGCTTTTTCAGTGGGGTCGACTATCGATCACAGCTGAGGTGGCAGGGAAGCAGGTCCGATGCTTTTAGCGGATTCGGATGATGCGCAAACGTTGTCGATTTCCATCGTCCCGTTTGCCTTTCAGCTATGGCAAAGCCCACAGCTGAAGTGGAGGGAGGCAGATATGGAGTATGTGTGTGCTGGTGGGTGCGTGTAGGAGGGAGGGGAGGGATGAGAGTGGGGAGAGGGTGGGGGCTGGTGGGATGGCTGGGGTGGGGGAAGGGATGGAGTCAGGAAATATGTCAGAAAGAGTAAGGGAGTATGTTTGTGGGCGGGGGTACATGGTTGGGTGGGGGTAGGGGTGGAGATAACTGGGGGGGAGGGGGGGGGGGGGGGGGGGGGGGGGGGGGTACGGTGGTGTCTGTGTGCTTGTGGGTGCACAAGGGAGACCATCGCAAGGGATATGCGTCTGTCAATGTTTTAAGTTGCATGCACTGCAGAGAAAAACGTTTTGCAACCCAGCCCAAAACAGGTGTGGCCAACGGGAGGGAAGGGGGGAGGGGGCGGATAATGGTTTGGTGGTGGTGGTGTGTGAAAGGGGGGGGGGGGGGGGGGGGGGGGGGGGGGGGGAGGGGGGGGGCTTCAAGTGTAAACATTATGTAACCAGCCCCAAATAGGTGTGGCCAAAGGCCAAACGGGCACCGTACTATGATTGGGGGGGGGGGGGGGGGGGGGCTTCGTGTGAGTAGGTGTGGCCACCGGCCACACGGGCTACCGTACTAGTAGTAATAATAATAATAATAATAATAATAATAATAATAATAATAATAATAATAATAATATATTTTAAAAAAGTACCTCTAGCTTGAAGCACAGACCAGGAAAAGTACTCCCTACAGTCAGTGCAAGAAACCTGGACTTCTTCCCCACAGTCTCCTCCTAAGATCCGTACTAAGTCCAGGATTTCTCCCTACAATCTCCCTCTAAATCAAACTCTCACCACACATTTTTTTGCATAGCAGCCACCTCGCCCCATGTGAACTCCTCATACTTGCTCACACTCTCAAGGTTGGGGAAAACCACTTTCCTTTGCCGGTCCCCACCTAAGTACTGGTCCGCTTCTTCCCCCATGAGAATCGCTCTCTGCAACATTGCCCTTACTATCTTAAACTTTTTCTTCCTGAAGGGTGCTGCTGTTCCCTACCTATATGGCACACACACACATATGCACACACATGGACACACACACTCATCACACACACAAGCATACACATACAAATATAGATTCACACACATACACACAC
Source organism: Chlamydomonas sp. ICE-L (assembly GCA_013435795.1). Lineage (NCBI taxonomy): Eukaryota > Viridiplantae > Chlorophyta > Chlorophyceae > Chlamydomonadales > Chlamydomonadaceae > Chlamydomonas > Chlamydomonas sp. ICE-L. The sequence goes on along the minus strand of JACBWV010000730.1, from coordinate 615,399 downwards.
AAACTCGCACACACATACACAAACATAAACAAATATACACACACACACACACATAAACACACACACTCACATACACGCTCACACATCTTCCTGAAGGGGGCAGCTTCTTCTTCCTGAAGGGGGAAGCTCCTTCTTCTTGAAGGGGGCAGCTTCTTAATCTTGAAGGGGGCGGATTCTTCCTGAAGGGGGCAGCTTCTTCTTCCTGAAGGGGGCAGCTGCTTCTTCCAGAAGGGGGCAGCTTCTTCTTCCTGAAGGGGGTAGCTTCTTCCTGAGGGGGGCAGCCTCTTCGAGAAGGGGGCAGCTTCTTCTTCCTGAAGGGGGCAGCTTCTTCTTTCAGAAGGGGGCAGCTTCTTCCTTAAGGGGGCAGCTTCTTCCTGATAGGGGCAGCTTCTTCTTCCTGAAGGGGCAGCTTCTTCCTTATAGGGGCAGCTTTTTCTTCCTGAAGGGGGAAGCTTCTTCTTCCTGAAGGGGGAAGCTTCTTCTTCCTGAAGGGGGCAGCTTCTTCTTCCTGAAGGGGGCAGCTTCTTCGTGATTGGGGCAGCTTCTTCTCGAATGGGGCAGATTGTCGATCTGGGTGATAACTGGGTAACATCTTCCAGTTCAGTCTGTTTTTGATCCACTCAACACCTCCTTAGTTTTCTTAGACTCCCCTGTCATCTTGAAGTACTCTTCCCACACCTCCCCGCGGTCCCTAAGGTTTCCTGCTGTGAATAAACCAGGATTAGGCAGCTCGCCCAGCAATCCTTCTTCCCACCCATCCTCTATTTCTGGTTGCCCCTTAGGGTCCCCTGTCAATCTTTCCAGGATCCTTACAGCTCCTCTCCTCTGTTGTTGCGCTTCACTCGGGGCCCCAGTCTCCGTAGGTACCCTAACCCATCTTGGCCCACATACATAAACCGTATGTTTTCCTTTACTATGGAGCAACAGGACCCTCACAGGTGGGTGACCTACATCTAAACATAACAAGTCCTATGCAGCGTCGCAAGCGACGCGGAATATTGGCGGAGTGTGTTGGCAACGGAAGGAAAGGTGGCAACGGTGGAGCTGACCGAAGTGAGTTAGTTACACGACCGTTGGATGACGTGTCAGGCTTCAATTTTGTTTCGGTCGGACAAACGGACAAATGGGTAAACATAGGGGCTCCCGCCTCCTTAAAGAGGGGGCTCCGCCAAAAATGCATGTAATGTGTACTGTGAGTGTGTATACTGTGAGTGCATATACTGTGAGTACATATTAAGTGAGTGCGTATACAGTGAGTGCAAATACAGTGAGTGCTTATACTTTGACTGCATATACTGTGAGTGCAAATATTTTGAGTGTGTATACTGTTAGTGCATATACAGTGAGTGCACATAATGTGAGTGCGTATAATATGAGTTCATATACTATGAGTGTGTATACTGTGAGTGCGTATAGTGCATACTGTGAGTGCCTATGCTGTTGGTGTGTATACTGTATACTGTGAGTGCTTATATCTTAGTTCATATACTGTGAGTGCTTATACTGTGAGTGTGTATATTGTGAGTGTGTATATTGTGAGTGTGTATACTGCGAGTGCTTATACTGTGAGTGCGTATACTGTTTACTATTAGCGTGTATACTCTATAATGTGAGTCTGTATACTGTATACTCTGAGTGCATATACTGTGAGTGCGCATATTGTGAGTGCGTATACTGTTTATAGTTAGTGTCTATACTGTGAGTGCACATGCTGTGTACTCTGAGTGTGTATGCTGTGAGTGCGTTTACAGTGAGTGCGTTATTGTTACTCTATACTGTATGCTGTGAGTGCGTATACTGTGAGTGCGTATACTATATACTGTGAGTGTATATACAATACACTGTGAGTGCGTATACTGTATACTGTGAGTTCGTATACCTCCAGTGCCTATATTGTGAGTGCGTATACTTTGAGTGCATATACCATGAGTGTGTATGCTGTGAGTGTGTATACTGTGAGCTCATTAACTGTGAGTGCGAATACTGTGAGTGCGTATACTATATACTAGGAGTGCTTATACAGTGAGTGCATATACACTATACTATGAGTGCGTATACTGTGAGTGCTTTAACTGTGAGTGCATATAGTGTATATTGTAAGTGCATATACGTTGAGTGCGTATGCTGTGAGTGCGTGTAATGTATACTGTTAGTGTATACTGTTTACTGTGGGTGTGTATACTGTTTACTGTGGGTGTGTATACTGTTTACTGTGAGTGCGTATACTCCATACTTTGAGTGCATATACTGTATACTGTGAAGGACATCTCACACTGACTTAGCTGCCCTCTTCACCAGATACAGAGCTTCTCCTGCCGCCACCAACACTCTTTCTCCCCTCCTCTACCAAGCTGCAGCTGCCCTTGGCATTACTCACCATCGTAGTTCCAACCCACTTAACTACGACCAAAGCCTCACCAGCTCCTCTTCTACCAGCCCTGCTGATCAGCTCTTTGGTTCTAACCAAGACCCCTTTCTTACCATCTGGACTGGGGGCTCCCTGGTGGACATTCCTAACTCCACTACACAAGCACACCAAGCTCTAAGGTGGGCCCTAGCCAGTGCTGACCATGCTGAAAATATTCTCAGCCCTACCTGCACCCTGATGCTCCTTCCTGACGACCTTGCTGCCCCAGACAAAACTCTCCTCCACCACTCATGGATTCACTATATTGACTCTAGACCACTGTCTGAATTTTATACCACCTCTGAAATCTGGCTTGGCAGCAAATCTCACACTCCACCCTCCACCAAAAAACTGCACCTCATCCTTATATGCAACCCCCACAGCCAAGCTACCTACTTTCCTAAAATCCAAGACTTTATTAACCAATGGACATACTACATGCAAAGCCTCTCCTCATCTTGGGAGCCCTCTACTATCACACCACCTCCCACTCTTACCTCCTCTGACATTGTAATTACCTACCCACGGAAACTCAAATCTCTTGTAAAAAAAAAACGGCAAACTCTTCTCCACCAACACCCTCCTCCCTCTCTTCTTACCACTACTCACCCATGTCTCCACCTAGCTACCCCCTCCTCAGGCCTCCAGGTCTACACAGATGGTAGCCTAATAAAAGGTAAACCAGGGCACCCTAGCAAAATAGGTGCTGCAGTATATGTCCCGGCTGCAGGACAAAGCTACACCATCAACCCTGGGGGAATAGGGGCCACCAAAACTAACAACAGGGCAGAACTGGTAGCCATCCGCCAAGCCCTTCTCAACATTGACTATGACAAATCCCTTCCACTCCATACAGACAGCCTCTGCTCTCTTCAACTTATAAAAAAAATGATTCATGACCCTACCACAACTACCCGTTCTATTCATACTGAACTATTGCAATCAATTCAAAAACACCTCATTCAACGCATCCTGCATGGCTCCCACACCATTCTTTGTAAAGTTCGCTCCCACACAGGTATCCTTGGAAATGACAGGGCAGACATTCTGGCACGCAAGGCAGCTGAGCACCCTGCCTCCACCACTTATACTGACAACACTGGGGAAATCCCCCGCCACAATGTCTACTGGCCCACAGTTCAACCCCCTCGCACACCCATGGGAGATATTCCCCCACGCATCCTAGCACCTAACCTTACACAAGGTATCACCTCTAACCTGCCTACTAGCTGCCACCTTGGCCAACACCCACTTAAAGGGATTTATGCAACCACCTGGGCTGATAACACTCCCCACCAACTTCCCCATGCAAGTAACAAATTTTGGACCTCAACCCTTATTCAACATAAAACTAAATTCCACATCCTTAAAGCCCGCTGGGGTAGACTGTGGAACCGTAAACTTGCATTCCGCTGGAAACTCCCTTATTATTTCCAGCACTCACCCACCCACGAACTCCCTATGCCCCATCTGCCACACCTGTGAGGACGGAGCGGTCCACATCCTGGCGGACTGCACACACCGGACTTTCAAGGGGCTCTATATCAAGAGACATGACGCCGCAGTGCGACTCATCCACAAGGCCATTTGCACCGGAGCCCTGGGATCCCGCAGAATGATCATGGGCGCTGGCAAGGAAGAGGACCTCCCCAGGGGGGTCCTGGGCAAACGTCTCCCTGACTGGCTACGCCCCTCCACTATTACTGTAGAGGACTGGAAGAGAATGAGACCTGACCTCGCCGTACATGACATAGACTCTCCTACCTGTTTGGCTGATAAAGAACTTTGGGTTCTTGAGCTTGGTTACTGCTCTGATACCAACCATGCTACTAAGTTTATCACTAAACACGCCCAGCATGTTGAATTAGTAAATGGCCTTAGATCGGCTGGATACCTAGTTCACTACGAAGTTATCACCATTGGAACAACTGGTACTATCCCAACCTCTTTTTTGACTTCTATGACTACACTTGGACTTCAGAGACCATGTGCCCTTAAACTAGCGGACAAAGTCCACTCCCACACCATTACTAGCTTTCAGAGTATTTTGCAGTGCAGACGTTTCATGGAAGCACACCCCGGGTCGATACCCGGGGACTAGCACACAGACCGTGCCCCCCCTCAGGTTTTGTCTTGCCAGCTGCATTGTGTTGGTGCTTTCCAACCGGGGTGAACCCCCCCCGTATTAAGCTGCACCGGCATGATGTGGCCACGGTGCCTGCCGGTCAGGCATCGGCGGTGATTCTTTTTACTGAGGTGGCCCTACGGTGACTATAGCTAGCTCCGGCTTACGCTATGGTGTCCTTAACTTCACGTCCTGTGAGTAACGGTATTACGGATGTAACAATTTCAATTTCAATATACTGTGAGTTTCTATTCTGTGAATACATATACAGTGGGTTTGTATACTGTATACTGTGAGTGTGTATACTGTGAGTGCGTATAATATGAGTGCGTATACTGTGAGTGCATATACTGTTAGTGTGTATACAGTATACTGTGAGTGCGTATACTGTTAGTGTGTATACAGTATACTGTGAGTGCGTATACTGTTAGTGTGTATACAGTATACTGTGAGTGCGTATACTGTTAGTGTGTATACAGTATACTGTGAGTGCGTATACTGTTAGTGTGTATACAGTATACTGTGAGTGTGTATATTGTTAGTACATGTACTGTAAGTGCGTATAATATGAGTGCGTATCCTGTGAGGTCGTATACAGCGAGTGCGTATACTGTGAGTGGGAGTACTGTATAATATGATTGCGTATAATTTGAGTGTGTATACTGTTAGTGTGTAACCTGTGAGTGCGTCTACTGTGAGTGCTTGTACTGCATGCTGTGAGTGCTTATACTGTGAATATGTACACTATATACTGTGACTGCGTATAATGCGTGTGCATAAACAATATACTGTGAGTGTTTATACTGTGAGTGCGTACACTGTATACTGTGTACTGTAAGTGTGTATACTGTGTACTGTAAGTGTGTATACTGTGAGTGCGTATACTATGAGGGCGTATACTTTGAGTGCATATTATGTGAGTGTGTATACTGTATACAGTGTGTGCGTATCCAGTATACTATTGAGTGCGTATACTATGTGTGCGTATACAGTATACTATTGAGTGCGTATACTATGTGTGCGTATACAGTATACTATTGAGTGCGTACACTGGGAGTGCGTATAGTTTGTAAGGCCTGAGTGCGTATTATTTGAGTGAGTATATTGTATACTGTGAGTGCGTATACTGTAAGTGTGTAAACTTTGAGTGTAAACTCTCGGCTGCTCACCGTCTTCCAATTCCATGTCCTCCCGTGCAATACCATCCCCCCCATTATTATCACAGAAAACAGGGAGCACACTAAAAAGCGGATTAAACATGTGGGCGACCAATTCATCAAGAGTTGCTTCCAATAAGAACCTCATATATATATATATATATATATATATATATACCACTATATATATACCACTATATATATACCACTATATATATATATATACCACCAACACGCACACACAATCTCTTCCTCCCTACCTCGTACACTTCACTTCACCCTGTGGGATTCAATCGTGCAGAAAGAGGGGCAGGCTGTGCTTTGATTCTACCAACAACTTGCGAACGCTCAGATTCCGATAACTCCGATAACTCCAAACCGTTGCAATTCTGCGATTCCACATTCAGAACCTTTATGAATGGAAATGGCACTAAGACTTTTTGAAGGAACCTAGCCGACTGTCTTTCTACTTGTAGAAGAGCAAGACAGGAAGCCCTGGACTGCATAGTGGCACCGTAATTTATTATCCCTTTTTTTCTTCTTGTGACTTCTCATTTGTTAGCTTCTTACCTCCGCCACTGTAAGTGGTTGAGATCTGGGTCCTGCTCCAGGGGGTTTAATACCTACGCCACCAAAACTGTGGTTAGGAGTTTGGTTTGTTTGTCCTCGACACACCCCTGATGTAATGGGTTTTTTTGCTTTGTGGGTGCTTTTTCTTTTTGTTTAAAGCACAGTCTCATACACCCTCGCGGTGTCAAGTAGACTTTAACATGTAATGTAATGTAATGTAATTGCATGGCAATACACCTGCAGCTTATTCTTCTCGTGCAGTGCCCCAGTCGATGCTCGGTCAACACCCGGAACAGCCAAAATCGCAGCAACGTTTTCACGATATTCGATACAACGAAAAGAGCTTGCAAAAATGGGACGAGCGTGGCAAGCGCGAGAGTGTGCAGGAGGACGAAATGGCCATGGCGATCTGAACAAAGTCAAATAATCGCTACAACGTAACTGGGTGCCAACCACGACGAATGCGATGCGATGGCTAGCAAAAGTGCGCATGCGTGAGATGAATGGTGGCAACGCTCGCAGATGGAGAAAAAAAGCATGACGATCTGAAGGCCTGGCTTGATTATGAGTCTGGCGTAACTCCCAAGGTTGGGCAGCATACTCTTCTCGCCTGGCTTGGTTAGCAGCTTCGCGTTCTTCATTCCTGACTTCCTGAGGCATGGCATCGCGTTGGGCATCACGCCGACGCTTGTTGGCTATGTCCCTTACTTCCTTGCTCTGTATCAGCTTGAGCAAAGACCATCCATGTCATGGAGTTTCTCAAAATGGCGGGAGGTCCTCGCGGAAGTTGCATCGCAAAGCAGTGGTAGTAAATGAAGGGCCGTATAACCTATCAGCTTGGATAACACTCCGGAGAGTGGACTTTGTGTGTGCAGCACGCCAATCTATAAATGCGGAGACGAGAATAAGTTACAAGCACAGGAGACCCATTAAGGGGCACCAGTGGAGGAAAGGGGGCGGTAGCCTGGAACCTGATCAGGGTACAGGCTAGACAGCGCGTGTCAGAAGAACCGATGACGCAGTCAACAGGACGTCGTCACAGTGTCATGAAGAATGACACAGTCTACGGGAAGCTGACATAGTACTGTCAGGACCGATAGTTCTAAGGGAGTACACAAGGAGTCACCAAGACATAAAACAAGCGAGAGCACCGCTATTCATGCTGATACTCCACCTATGACGCAGGTGACATACAATACTAGTACTCCACCTATGACACTGGGGACATAGAACCATAAACTGGTAGGAAACAAAAATTATTAAGGAACGGCGGAAAAACAGGAAACCAGAAGAAAGCCTTGTCTAAAATAAAAGGATGAGAAAGGATGAACCAAAAACCACTGTAGCACTCCGAAAATGTAGCAGCAAAAAACTTGGGTCATACCGAGCTGAGCTGAGACCAAAATGGAAATGTAACCATCCATGGTAAGCGCAAAAATACTATTCATCCAGAATAGTAGGCACCAAACCAGAAAAGCACAGGGAGGCCAAACAGAAATCAATCCTAATACCAAAGGAAGGGGAACAACGGTGACTGAAAGAACCGAGAACTTAACCTAAAGAGAAGACTGAAAAAATCGTATATCAAAGTTGGGGAACAACGGTATAGAAAACCCGATCCGGGAATAGGAACCTAACGCCAATCAATGATAACCAAAGAGACGGATTGAAATATCGTGTGAGCGCAGCACACGAGAGAATCAAAGCCTAAAGGACGCAGACAAGAGGACACTAAAGACTACGATGGAAAAAAAAAAAGTCGATGGAAAAATCCACTACCTTAAAAACTATTCTTAGCATAGAATTCATGACTAGGTTGGGATGAAAAAACCATGATGAACTGGTTTCTCACTCAAAGATGGAGGTAAGAAGATTTATGAAAGTTAATTATCATAAATCCCCAGCTACTGCACTAACGAAAAACATTCTAAGAGGTGGGTATCGCACCGCAAAGAACTCATGCACTCAAGACACACCAAGCGCCTAACCACAAGCAAACCAAACCTGCAGTAACTGAAAAAATCCAAAGGATGCGAAGTTAAAATTTTCAAGAAACTTGTAACCAACAAAGGAAACACAGTTCAATGAACAATAGAAGGGTAGATGTACAACCATAGTACATAAAACCTATTGTCCACCTGAAAAATAGGAAACGCAGAAAAAAGGACTTCAAAGAATTTACTGCAAAGGAAGGAATGAAAGGGCGCTTGAAATACACTCGGAAGAACAAGAAAGAGGTGAGCGGCGGTACATCTGCAAGTACAACTGCAGGGACATCTGCAAGTACAACTGCAAGATGACCCAGCCCACCAAATTACAGTAAAATCCAAAGGGAAATAACTACTACACTCCACAAAAAGTTCCAATCACATGAGGGGCTGGTGATCTAAAAACAGTGTGGAGTAAAAAGAAATAGCTAATCTATGATGAGCTCCACCGAACAAACCATCTGCCTATGGAACTAAGAGTCAGAAACCATCAAGACGCTATAACGGTGGTCTGAATTAAGTACCACCTTCCACCACAACCAAGAAAGACAGCTGAAAGGAAGCTGCCTAAACAAAGCGTCGTAACGCTCCACCAATCTAGACTACCCTATAAGTCAGTCTAGGAGGTGCTGAGGAATAGGCACTCACCAGCAGCACCTAAAACAATGAATCCTGGGTTGAGTGTAACACCCCAGCCATACGCAGTATCAAGCTAGACCAGTGTTCAAGATCATCACTTACCCATTCGGCAACGGCTACATCATCACATGGGCTTGACCCGAGTAATCCACCAGGGACGACAGGAGGCGTCGGAATTATCGACACCCGCGAGCCATCCGAGGTGGTCGGAGGTTGGCGACTATTAGTCAATGGACTTGATCTAGGTACCACTATGGTCGAAGGCTGTCTAAATCCTAAAGCTTCACCGCTAAAACGTGGCACAGAGGAGGGCCTGGCGACCCCCTGAGATTCGGCTAAGATTATAGTTGGATATCCAACTCCCCCCCGCCCTAAAACTACACACACAATACAGCAAGATCAGGCCCTGGTCTAGAATGCAACAATGATACATCCAGCCAGGCCAGCCAACAACAATTGGGGTTGTTAAAGGGCGTAGGGAATAACCGGTAACACATAACATATCACCGTTTGATGACAGGAGGGATGCAAGCGGGCACGGGGACCCATACTAATGGGAGAACCCAGAAAGACAGTTTAGAACTGAACTGGAGATAGAGAGTACATCACTACTCACTACTAACTAGCGCAACATTGGAAACCCAAATATAATAACCCTTACCCACCAGGGAATACCCAACCAGTCTACCAAATAATGCCTTTCTAACTAGCTTGTTGCGTGACTGCCCAATACTAAGATTACATAGCAAGGGCAACCAAACAAACGCAACAACGACACATCAGGTGCAACCCCAAAGAACAGCTCCGAAGGAATCTTGTCTCCCTAGATGAACACGCGATTGCGAAGATAACACACTAGCACCATGCTGAGCAGTGTCATCATCAACAACTCATGCATGCCCCAACTAATCGAGATCAACCATGCCTCTATACCACTTAACTAAAAATTCCTAAGCCCTATCAGAACTCAAACACTTGAACCCAAACTTACGTAGCTAAGGCATACACCTAAGGGGGGAACCAGGGGCACGGGAAGACAAAGTAGTAACATCTGTCGAACCACGGAACGCACCCAGGGGTCACAAGGAGCCTAAGAGAGAAAAATATCCACCAAGATATCATGCCAAAGATCCTCCACGGCCGCTGGACTAGGGCCAGGACGGCGTCCACTGCGGCCTGTAGCATGGGCGAAGTCCGGCGCTGCGAGACATGGGATCACAGAAGGTGGGGAAGCGTTAGGTCGAAGTCGAGATTTGAGGTATGGGAAAAAAGGAGACGAGAATGACAGTGCAGCAAGTCGCACCTGATGCAGAAAATCGCACCAATGGCAGAAAATCGAAAATCGCAAGGGCAGAATTCGAACATTTATCGCTAGGATGCGAAGAGCAGAGCCGAGGCATGTAAAGGTCCTAATATCCCGCCGTCGATGATCAGTCAATCTCAAGTCCCCCCCTCTATCGCTGGACTCACCCGGTTGGGGGGTAGAGGGAGCAGCACCCGTAGTGGTGCTGACCATACCCCCCTGCTTCCTACCACCTCCAGAATCTCCAGGTCAAGACGCGTAGGTCGTCCTCCTCTGGCGAACCCTACGGCAGTGCCGGCGATCCGCCAGCTTGATCGAAAAAAATTCTCCAGAAGGTAGCACAGAGCCACTAGAGCGCAAGCTCATGCCAGTAGCTGACCGTCGGCTGGGCAGAGCAAAGGAGGCAAAGACGACGTAGACATCAGCAGGGAGCTTGGTCGGCTTGGCAACCTCCGGTATGCAGGCAGAGCCTCAAACACCGGAGAAAGGTTAGCGACGTCAAGGACGCGAGCAGACGAAGACGGGGTATCTCCACCGATGTCCAGGCTAGTCGCCGACTTGAGTCTGCACGTCACAGTCATCTACGACAGACGGGAGGAGGCGACAGACGGCAGGGGAGGAAAAGGAAGAGAAGATGGAGGAATGACCGGGGGGGGTTACTTCCACGATGGCGGAAGGACTCTCATGACCGCTAGCAGAGGCAGCTGGTGCACAAACGTCTAGCCAATCATCAAGAGGAGCCGTTCCTCCGTTGGAAGGATTGGTCGCAGCCATCGCTGAGAATGATACTGCGCATCCAGCGCGTCCAGGAAAGACCATCCATGTCATGGAGTTTCTCAAAATGGCGGGAGGTCCTCGCGGAAGTTGCATCGCAAAGCAGTGGTAGTAAATGAAGGGCCGTATAACCTATCAGCTTGGATAACACACCGGAGAGTGGACTTTGTGTGTGCAGCACGCCAATCTATAAATGCGGAGACGAGAATAAGTTACAAGCACAGGAGACCCATTAAGGAGGAAAGGGGGCGGTAGCCTGGAACCTGATCAGGGTACAGGCTAGACAGCGCGTGTCAGAAGAACCGATGACGCAGTCAACAGGACGTCGTCACAGTGTCATGAAGAATGACACAGTCTACGGGAAGCTGACATAGTACTGTCAGGACCGATAGTTCTAAGGGAGTACACAAGGAGTCACCAAGACATAAAACAAGCGAGAGCACCGCTATTCATGCTGATACTCTGGCAAGCTCGCTTTGACCGCTGGCTCGCGGTGTTGCGGGCCCTCCCGTCCATTAGAACCGTTGGAATGCATCATGGTCGCATGCTCCGACGCTCCGTGAAGAAGTAGTGAACTTAAAACTACTCATTTAGTCATTTGAGCGCCATGCAAAGCGATATGAGGGTCAGCTGATGACCGTCGAGGAGAGGATCTTCTGATTAAAATTTCTTGCATTCATAGCGTGGGAGGCAGATAAAGACATGAAATGAGCGCGCGCGCTTAGCTTCGCGCACCTGTAGTTTCGGTATTTGAAAATTTGGCAGGGCGGGGAGCTGCGAGTTGAGTGTAAAGAGAGTCGGTTGGCAGTCGGTTATACTTTGCACGCCCATGGCACGTGGGTGCGCGATGATGACACCACCACGACCACGACCGCGAACTTGACCATGATTTCTTTATATATATAGTTGATCTTGATTGCTGTTAGGTGGGCGTGTCTCGTGAACCTATTTGGCTACCCGTAATGGACTATAGCCACGGTGTGTATCTGAAATGGAAGGATTTACACCAAAAATCTGCTCCCAAAACATTTCATAGCCTGCGTCCTGAGACGCAACGTGCACTCGGTTGTGTATCAGGACGCGTGTACGTTCAGCAGAGTCCTGATGAGCAACCCTGGAAGGGTCTTTGTGCGAAAGCGTTGAACAGGTTGGGCGAGTCCCTTTAGCCTATTTGACCACTCCTGGGCTGTAACAACATACAAGTACATAGATAGGCGCATAGGATTGTGTGGATAAAAGCCCCTATATATTGGATTTGATTGTTACAGTTGCCTGTTTTTAAAGCCAACTCTGGGTACAGATTTTTTTAATTCCCCTGTGCGTCATCAGCCATGTCACCAAGTTCATGTTCAAGCATTGAATGGAAATAGTGGCGGGCCCAATAATATGATAGAGGACAGCGCACGCTTTTCCATCTGACAAGTGACAACGGACAGTCTACCTGAAGAACGTCACCCCAAACATTCATGCGACACAGCAGTGATATTCCTGAGGATTTGGACCTGTAATTTTATAATTGAGCATACATATGCTTAGGTGTAACGTTTGGAAAGTAAAATCATTTAGAACCGGTCTGCATGCACGAGTTACCTATCATGTTGGGCAACCAAAACATCTTGTGTATCGGGCTGCTCTACGATATGTCGGACAGCATGATTGTCCTTACATTTTGGCTAACAAACAATGTACAAGCACTTCAAGATTTAGGGTTGAAACATGTATAGTGTCTGCATGTTAGGGCATCAGACACGTCGACCAGCTTATCACGACCTGACAGGTGCAGTGCTGGTCAGAGCATGCCACTGTAGCAATTATCACTATAGCGCGACTGTTTGGGGTTAGTTCATCGGTATGGTGCTTGTATCAATAAGGCTGGTAAGAGCGCGTCGCCACAGCAATTATCACTGTAGCACGAACTTGCCCCCGGCCGTTGGTAAACGATTGTTTGGGGTCAGTTCATTGCATTGGTGCTTTTTCGGTTTAGCATTTACAATTGAAACCAGAAAAAACTGTTGCTGCTTATATCAATATTCGGGCCCTTTACCGACTTTGGCAGACCTTTACAGACCATTTACATAGTTCCCTATGTAAATGGTCTGTAACGAGGTCTGTAAATGACAGAGGGGACTCGTTGTTTGTAAAAGGACTGTAAAAAGTATGTAAGTCCTGGGGTTCAGAGCCTTTACCGTGATGACTGGAAAGTCGTCTGTAAATGGTCTGTAAACAGTCACGATGAAAACGACCTTCAACGCTGAGATCTACCGATTGGGGGAACCGAACCCCCGACACACACCTTGATTTGGCGTTGAGCTGTAACACTAATTCAATCATCTGATGGGATCGGGCTACAGACCCTTTCCAGGGTTCCCCCGGCTGGCTGTCGCTCGTCTGTTTGAATTCAAATGTCGCGACCTTGCATTCGAACTGCTCTCGGAATTGCAGCCGTGCCTATTTATCGCACTACTCGGCACAATATATAATTAGTATTTGACTTAACTCCAGAAAGGAATGGTAGCGGCATGGCAGCTGTTCGAACTACCCCAGAGCGCAAGCCATCACTTACCCTCGAGGAGGCTGGCGAGCTGTGTAGGTATGTTCCGCCGCGCGACCTATCTTACAAGCCTGCGTACGGGATCGGCCTCGGCCCAGGGCTAGTTGCTGTGCGACTCCGGGCTGGTGTTTGCAGTGACGGATCCGCTGTCTCTACGGGAAGAGACTGCTACCAGGTGCGTGCTTGATATGCCGTACGATTTGACGTGCCACCGAAGAAACCACGAAACCCTGGTTGCACTGAATGAATACCACAGATCTGACCACTTGCCTTATTCTTGATGCTCTCATATCTATCCTATTTATAATAGCGCGTTGTCCGTCCGGGGTTTTGCTGCCACGGCTGGGGTACCACCTGGCAGGATCTCCCTTTTTCGCCGAGCTGGCGCCGACGTGGCCCTGGATCTCGGGTCTGCGCCGCAGCCTGCGGCACGGGAGCGAGCTTGCTGACCATTCATGAAAGCGGCTGATCTGTCATTATCGCGGATTGGCACCAACAATTTTTTCTAGCCGTCCGCCCGTCCAATGTTGCTCGGCATTGTGCCTAAAACTTCCTACCACTTCCAAAGGTTTCAGTACCTTGCCGTTCGGCCCATAAATGCGACCATTTCGCGCCCTTGCCCTTCCCTCTTTCTGCCAGGCCAATCTTCTCTTTGATTAGCCTTCCTCTTCTTCACCCGCCATGTCGAGGCCCCCACCACCGTGGGAGCTTTGCTCTCTCACCGACGCAGGCGTGGTCCTCAACACTTTTTCTTGGCTGTTCAACCCCCTGTCGCTGCATGCCCTCGGCCGGGGACAACTTGCCCACCCACGATTCCATGGAGCGCTCTGGGACAGCTGCACCAGGGAATGAGCGAGCCAAGCGAATCCAAGAGGAGACAGGTGCGCACTGCAGTTTGCCTTCGTGTCCGACACTTCCGCGGATGGCCCTGACTTTCCCTTCTTTTTCCTCCTCCAGGGATGCTCACCATTTCCCGGGCGCGAGCTTCCTGACCTGTGATGAATAAAGCTGACCTGTCGTTCCTCTCCGAACACCTGCTCCGTCCATCTGTATCCGAGGTTCGTGGTGTGTGTGTGTGTGTGTGTGTGTGTGTGTGTGTGGTGGTGGTGGTGGTGGTGGTGGTGGTGGTGGTGGTGGTGGGGGGCTCATATCGGTACGACGGGCTCTAGGCTAGCGAGTTCAACCAACTTGGCATCACATTGGAAGGCATCAACGTCAATCCTGGATCTCCATTCCCCGGTCGCCACAGGAACGAGCTTCCTGACCTGTGATGAATATAGCTGACCTGTCGTTCCTCGCGGAACACCTGCTCCGTCCATCGTCGTCCGAGGTTCGTGGGGGGGTGGGGGGGGCGGGGGGGGCTTCCCGTCGGTACGACGGGCTCAGATGCTAGTACTATTAAAGTTGCGTTGTCCGCCCGACGACCGACCGACCGACCGACCGTTGTCACGGGTTTAGGGCTTAACTGGCTATGGTTCCGCTTATCTGGCAAGCATTTCCCTCATGGTCTGGCACATTTCCACCTCAACCCTCGATTTTCAAACGCTTTCACCGCCCCCGACGAGTTCAAACCCGCATCTTTCACCTGCTTTCACCTTGCGACAGCGCCAAGCGCGCTCTTCGCGCTCCGCGATCTGACAATGCCTTGGCCCACACCACAATGGGAGCTTTGCTCCCTCACCCAAGCATGTTTGTCTTCAACTTTTTCTCCATTCCGGAATTTGCACGCGCACTTCTACTGTCCACTAACTTCGATATGAGCTCTTGCTGAACCACCTAACCTTGCTGCTCTCCCCGTTACAACACTCTCTTCTCCTTCTCCTGCTCGCTCGCTGGCTGCTTTTCCATCGCGTGATCCCCAGCTCCTCGCTTAATCGTTTAATCTACACAAGCATGGACCAGCCCTGGGAACCTCGAATCAGCGACAGGCAGGTGTTCTAGACCAGTTTTGGCCAAACCACCTCAGTCGCTTATGAGCGCTCACTCAGAAGCTATTTCTCCACGAGTATTACAACTGCTGCCGTTGAATTGAATGCTTGACGCCCTTTTTTCACTTGCAACAGGGACAAAGCTCTGACAAGGCGCGCTCATGGCCAACATGCTTTGCACTGGGCGGGAATGCGTGCCCTTCTACTCCCTGCCGGCATCAATGCCTAACAATTTTGCGCTGCATGCAGATTGTTCTCGGACCTCTCACCGACAGCTGCTCCCTGCTTTTCCCCCCTAGCCTTCAATTCCAGCGAGGGCATAGCTGATAGCTGATGGGCAACGCATTTATTCCTGCAGCGATGTGTCTGCTTTGTACCAAACGAGCGACTCTTTGGTTCAGGAGTTTGCGGGGTGGGAAGGGTCCGCTCGCGAAATGCTATGCCTAACATGCTCCCTGGATGCTACTTCCCCTTGCCCTCTAACTTCGGTCAAACCTGAAATGTATCGCATTGATTCCTACAACGCTGTGTCCGTTTCCCCATACATGCATGGGGGTGGTTGGTAATGGTGTTGCGTGTACATTTGTGTTGTGGCCATCTGCCACTCAACTGTCAGTGTGATGGTGATGATCATGGAAACAGTGCACGATGACAAGCCACCTAATGTGAATGGGGATGGAAAATGAGTGGGTGGGTGACCCTGGGGTGACCCTCCAAAAGTCATTTCATTGGGGGTCGTGGGGAGGGAGGAGGCCCCCGGAGGAGGCCTGCCGTCGGTACGACGGGCACACTGCCCTAGTCCACCTGATTGCTGGAATGGCGCGTACCAAACAGACCGCTCGTAAGTCCACGGGCGGCAAGGCCCCAAAGAATCAATTGGCGACTAAGACGCAGGTTAGGAATGCCCCTGCCACAGGTCCCATGAAGAAGCCCCACCGCTACAGGTGAGTGTCTCGCAATGTTAAATGCGACATAGCACCATAAGCAATCAAATTGAGGGGGTGGGGCTGGCTATCGCTTGCAAATTGATGAAGCGGGCTAATGCGGCTGGTGTAGTAGTGGGCTGCGCGTCGAAGCTGCCGCGTTGAATAGTCTGTGCGTGCGAAGGCGATTAAGTATTCCTCCCATTTCCATTGCAGGCCTGGCACTGTGGCGTTGCGGGAAATCCGCAAGTACCAGAAGTCCACCGATCTGCTCATCCGCAGGCTACCGTTTGCAAGGCTTGCTCGTGAGATCCTTGATATTGTATCGAAGTCACCTGGCAGCTTACGCCTCTAGGTCTCCGCCATTCTAGCTCTGCATGACCGTCACTCGCTTGGCGTGAATCGCGCATAGGTTGGTGTCCTCGAAGAGACCCACCAAGTAGGCCTTTGCAGATTCCTGCAGAGGCCTACTTGGTGGGTCTCTTCGAGGACACCAACCTATGCGCGATTCACGCCAAGCGAGTGACGGTCATGCCCAAGGATATGCAGGTGTGTGAGGATAGATGGCTATGTGGGTGGTAGGTGTAGATGGTTGTGTGTGTTGCTGGCCTGGTCTGGGCCTAGATAGAGGGGGGGGGGGGGGGGGGGGGGGGGGGGGGGGGGGGCATGTGTTGCTGGTCTGGTCTAAGTATAAGCATATTTCCGGGGATATAGCCTGTCACCCATGATCATAGTTTTATTTTTTCCTTACTTGTACCAGAAGGCAGGCGACGACCACCGGCTAGCTGTAGCCCATGTGAGTGCTCTTGAAGCACTTGCTACAGCGAAGTGGGTGGTAGTAGCAGCCACCAAGGTACCGTAGGCAGGGAATACATAATATAGCCTGTCACCCATGATTATAGTTTTATTTTTTCCTTCCTTGTACCAGAAGGCAGGCGACGACCACCGGCTAGCTGTAGCCCATGTGAGTGCCCTTGAAGCACTTGCTACAGCGCAATGGGTGGTAGTAGCAGCCATCAAGGTACCGTAGGCAGGGAATACATAATATAGCCTGTCACCCATGATTAGAGTTGTATTTATTCCTTCCTTGTACCAAAAGGCAGGCGACGACCACCCGCTAGCTGTAGCCCATGTGAGTGCTCTTGAAGCACTTGCTACAGCGAAGTGGGTGGTAGTAGCAGCCACTAAGGTACTGTAGGCAGGGAATATATAATATAGCCTGTTACCCACTACTTTGTCTTAAGCTCTTACTAAGCACAAAAACAAAAACGCTCACTCTCAAATTTCCCCACCCTCTTTATTTGCAGCTCGCTAGGCGGATTCGAGGGGAGCTTTCCTAACTGATTCCAGAGGAGCAGATGCTTATGGTGCTGGCCTGCCTGGTGTGCAAGCATGGAGATGTGGATGCAGATTCGAGGTGAGTATTTCAAGGCTCAACTTGGTAGTGGCTGGTGAATTTGGTGTTTAGGGATGGGGGGGCTGGGAAACTAGGGATGAAGTTCTGGGATGCCTTGTTTTTTGTGAATACATGATATGTGTGTCTGCGTTGCACAGGTGGAAACAAGAGAGTGTGTATGTTCTTGGAAACATGTGTTGCCCCCCATCTGCTTTCATGGATTGGGGCACATGGATGTGGGTTTCTGTTGCACAGGTGGAAGCAGGACTACAAGGCATGTCAAGCGGAGAGCAGCAGCAACAGGATTCATTCGACGTATTCACATTTTGTGTTCGTGTGTGGTAGGTGTGCTTGTGTTGCGCAGGTGGAACCAACAGAGCACTACAGCGAGGAGCAGCAAAAGAAGCCATGTTGTGCTTAAGGGGCAGGGGATTTAAGGGGGGGGGGGAGATGTATGTCTATGAATGGACCTTCTAATGAAGTCATAATATTTTCGTTGACTGCATCTTGTAAGCTTCTATCAATTGACTCGTCGCACCGAGCACTACTTGTCATGATACCTATATGTATATGTTTGTAAACGTCCCTCCCAGGGCAGTGTAAAAAATTAAAGCAGCTGCGCCCCGTTTCCCCCCATTCTAAAGACCTGGTTACTAACGGATTTCGGGCCTGAATACACAAGATTTACACATGGTTTACACACCCAGCTACAGAGGGTTTACACACCTAGTTACATAGGGTGTACCGACCACGTTACAGAGGGTTTACACACCTAGTTACGGAGCGTGTACAGCCATACTTACAGAGGGTATACACACCTCGTTACAGAGGGTTTACAGCCATACTTACATAGGGTTTACAGCCATACTCACAGAAGGTTTACAGAGGTCTGTAAACCAGAGTCTGTAACTACTATGTAACAAAGTATGTAAGCATTTACAGGCCGTTTACAGCCTGCGCGTTTTAGCTCGTTTCTACCGTACCCCAACAGTGTGTTAACGGTTTAGGGGCTGAGCTTAGGGGAAAAATTCTGCAACTGTTACTTTATGCTGATGACCTAGCTATGATGGCAGAATCCCCGGCAGATATGCAAGCGATGCTTGACTGCCTGAGAGATTTCTGCGAGGCTACTAAGATGGCTGTGAATATAGAGAAAACTGAGATTGTCGTTTTCAACAAGCAATTCTGTGATGAGGCCCGCATGGATCCTGATTACAAATTTGTCTATGATGGAGCACAACTTTCTACAAAGTTATCTTTTATCTACTTGGGATCCCTCTTTGTGGATGGTGACTCAATCAATCGTGCAAAAGCTGCTTTTTCTAGGATGCTCACTAAGGCCCAAAAGGCACACCACATGCTCCGTAGGCGATGCCATACTATGGAGATATACAATATTGATATTCTCACCCACCTGTTTGATTCTCTTGTACAACCTATCTTGAATTTTGGCTGTGAGGTGTGGGCTCCTTCTATTCTGAACAACACACTTATCTCAAATGACCATGCTTGTGAGAAATGGCATAGAGGTATACTTAAACCTGGGTGTTTGCCAATCTACTACATCTAATATTATCATGGAAGAGCTGGGTAGAACCCCGTTGTGTTTTGCTTGGCTTAAACAAGCTTTGCGCTTCTGGAACAAGACCATACATAAAGAACTTGAGGATCTCATTAGAATGGCTCTTGAGGAATCTTTTGACTCCAACACTGGCTGGGTTCATGACTTGCGTTGTGCTCTCCACAAGCTAGGATCCAGTAAAAACCTCAACATTTTGGAGGCTGTCGATGTCGAAGGTATTATGTCTGAAGTTTTTGAGTCATGGAGGTTTAAGTACCCAAGTGACACCAATGCAGTTAGAGACATCCCTGATGAGAGAAGGGTTGGCTTTAAACGCCTCCGATACCAAAAATGGTTCGCAGCCAACAGCAATGATGAGAATGGCTTGATTCCCTTTACATCCGCCTTACATAAGCAGGATCAGATTCGTTCTATAGCACAGTTTAGAATGGGTTCCCATTGGCTGAACACAGAAAGAATGAAAGTGGTGGATAGAGCACACATCCCTCGCTCAATGAGACACTGTCAAATGTGTGGGTTCCAAAAAACTGAGGATGAAATGCATATGTTTGAGTGCCCTTTTTATAGTGATCTTCGCCTTCGCTACTAGAAGCTGTTTACAGATATTTATAGGCATGTCCATGAGGATACCGACTTAACCGTATGGAATGTGGAATTCTGCGATTCCACATTCAGAACCTTTATGAATGGAAATGGCACTAAGTCTTTTTGGAGCAACCTAGCCGACTATCTTTCTACTTGTAGAAGAGCAAGACAGGAAGCCCTGGACTGCTTAGTGGCACCGTAATTTATTATCC
Organism: Chlamydomonas sp. ICE-L; assembly: GCA_013435795.1. Taxonomy (NCBI): domain Eukaryota; kingdom Viridiplantae; phylum Chlorophyta; class Chlorophyceae; order Chlamydomonadales; family Chlamydomonadaceae; genus Chlamydomonas; species Chlamydomonas sp. ICE-L. The sequence goes on along the minus strand of JACBWV010000730.1, from coordinate 595,259 downwards.
CTTTTTTTCTTCTTGTGACTTCTCATTTGTTAGCTTCTTACCTCCGCCACTGTAAGTGGTTGAGATCTGGGTCCTGCTCTAGGGGGTTTAATACCTACGCCACCAAAACTGTGGTTGGGAGTTTGGTTTGTTTGTCCTCGACACACCCCTGATGTAATGGGGTTTTTTGCTTTGTGGGTGCTTTTTCTTTTTGTTTAAAGCACAGAGTCTCATACACCCTCGCGGTGTCAAGTAGACTTTAACATGTAATGCAATGTAATGGTCTGTAACCAAAGTCTGTAAATGGAGAAGAGTGCAGGTTTACAGAGCGTTTATTTATAGTGTGTATACATGTAAACCCACTGTAAAACCTTTGTAATGGGGTCGGTAAAGGGCCCGATTATTGATATATACCTAAAAAGAAAAACACTGAAGGAAACGTTCACTCCAAACTTTCTTATCATACTACCTACTCTGTCAATGCATCAGAAAACCCCTCATACATCATCAGGATATGCATGAATTTGTACAGTCCAATGGTAAGCAAAAAGTCTGAAGAGACCTGCCCATTATTGTTGCAGCCTTGCTAGCTGTCTTCTTAGCAATTGCAGTCTCGTCGAGCCGTCGAAAATAGGACGAGATGAAAGGCTATCCAAGTCGCTGTTGCGGGATAGGGAGAGCATTAGAGAGGGGACGAAGAATGGAGGGACTCAAGGGCCAGATCGAAATTGAAAAGAAAAGAGCTGCCGTCAGGAATGAAGGGAGTTGTCTAAAGGGAGTAACTACCCCCCCAACTGTGTGCACTGCACTGACCGTATTGTCCTGGCGAAATGTTGGCGGATGGCCCAATCTGCCAGCGCTCCCCGCCTGGCAAAAATCATTGATGGCAGACAGGTGTCCGCCATCTCATCCGCCATCATGCTCTTACGATACCTTGGTAGGTATGTGCCCAAGCAAGGAGCTCGTAACAATAAGGCCTGGTATAGCTGCCTGCAGACGGAGGGTACCGGTTCAACAGCAAATAACGGCCTTAAAGATGGTGCCCTATCCTACACCCTATAGTGCCCTACCCCTGTCATTCATACATAATTTGAAGGTTAGGACACAAACTCAATGCAGACACATCCCGAAGCTGTGAGCAACCAGACAGGTTTACTGTCTGCAGGTTACGACACAAACTCAATGCAGACACATCCCGAAGCTGTGAGCAACCAGACAGGTTTACTGTCTGCAGGTTACAACACAAACTCAATGCAGACACATCTACAAGCCTTACGCAACCATACAGGTTTAGTGTATGCAGGTTGGGGCAGGAACGCAATGCGGACACGTTCACAAGCTGCACGCAACCAGGCAAATTAAGTGTCTGCAGATTAGGACACAAACTCAATGCAGACACATCCACGAGCTAATTACAACCATACAGGTTTAGTGTATGCAGGTTGGGACAGGAACCCAATGCAGACACATCCACAAGCATTTTGCCACCAGACAGGTCCAGTGTCTGCAGATTGGGGCAGGAACCCAATCCGGACACATCAGTGAGCTCATCGCATTCAAGTAAGTTCAGTGTAAGCAGCTTGCTGAAGCGGGTGAGAGACGGCGGCATTTGTTTCAACTGATAGCATCTGTGCAGTGTGAGTTCTTCCAGCTCAGTGCATTCATAGAAAGCCCAGTTGCAGAGGACCTTAACTGTTACTTTTAGTGAGCGCACTGAAGCTGGGACAGGACCGATGAAGCGCCGGCCGTGGAAATTGAGAATGTCCAGGCTCATGACGTTGGGGCACTTGGGGATGGGGATTTCCAACTGCCTAGTTCCCTCCGACTGCCTAGGAGGGAACTGAAAGTGCGAAAGGATTTGGTTGCAAGGTCAGGTAAGGTCAGGTCAGTATATAATCAATGGGGAAAATCAGGTTTACGGTAGTATTTGGGTCACAGTCCCATCTTGTGTAGACAGAGGATATACGGGCCCGCTTGCGTCTAAAGGATTAGGAGCCCCTACAAAAGGAACAAAGACCAGCCTATTTTTGCCAATAATAACAGGTTAAGGGTAGAATGGGCGTTCCTGCTTCCCGGCCGATTTCCATTCTTATGTTCACTTTTAAGGGGTATTCTGATTTTTTACAAGTTCAATCTTATGAATTAAAACATAAGATTTCGGTCAATATGTTCAAATTTGACGAAATATGCTTAATTCGAGCTCATAAGAATGGATATAGCGAATCTTATGAGCATGAAATTGCCCTATTGTGTAACAACTTAGAAACACCAATTTTACATCTTATGTTTTTTAATGTAAGGAAAATGTGTAAAACTGGCAGTTATTGACCGGAATATAGAATTTAGCATTCACGGCTTATGAAAATAAACGTAAGAGTGGTTTATGAATAATATCATTAAGGTGACTATGAAACGTCATTCTCCTCCTTCTCCCCCTCCTCACCCCCACTACCCCCCTAAACCCTCCTCCACCTCCTCCTCTTCTCCATCAATGTCTACATTATCTCCATCCGACTGCACGGCCTCCGGTCTAGTGTTGTCCTCAATGGCTTTGCAAGCTAAGAGCACGCTTGTGTGGTACTTCTTTGGTATCTTCATGTTGCTCGTGGGTTGGCAACTGAATTGCACGGCATCAAGGGGGATGTTGCCTGTCCATGTAGCCTTGTGGTTCCTCCCAAGCTTAACGGTAATCGGCACAAGCTTTTGGTCCATCCACTCACTAGGCCACTCTGGGTAGTCGGTGTCGGTGTACACCAATGCCTCACCTCTCTTAGAGTATAAAGGCATTAAGTACACACATTCTACCTCTCCAATGACAGTATCAGATTTGATCTCAACCACGTCCCATCCTCTCTCCCCGCTAGAGTCTTCCACGGCAACCTTGACCACTGCTACATGTCCCAAAGCCAAATCTGTGTTGGGGTCGTAGGCGGCTCTTGTATCTGGCTTGGTCCCTTGCGAAGAATGTAAGTACAGCAGATCCGCAGTAGGTGGCCTTGCAAGTTCTGTTTCCATAGTGAGTATGTCCTTCAATCCCTTTGCCACCTCACTCTGTAGGATATCTGGCAAGTCAATGGACAAGTCATCCAAAGCTGCTATCAAGTTCTCGCCTAGGGATATCCGACAAGCGTCCAATTGAGGAAATTCGGACAAGGCAGAAGGGAAGTCGACAAAATGTTTGTCTGCTGGGAATTCCCCCGTCTCAGCACCAGGTGGTAGTTTGGCCCAATACTCTTTCTCATTGTCAAAGAACTCCTTCCACCATTTGTTGCTTTCCAACCAAATTCTGCGAATGTCAGCGGTAATACTTGCGGCGTACCCGGCTCCGTCGCCGGCTGAAGTTCCGGCAAGGTCATCAGCTGCCGGGCCAGGAATGTCATCTTGTCCGTCAAGGCCATACTCCCGGACAGCAAGGTCATCTGGTCCGGAAAGGTCATCAGCAATGTCCTCTGCTGCATCCTTCGGACTAATGACATCCAAGATACTCTTCCAGTGAACCTCGATGTTTTGGAGTTCTTGAATCCTAATCTTGGGGGTATCCTTGAATGGCACGGACTTGCTTAATGGAAACCTTGATAGGACAAGAATGGGTTCGCTGTCCTTATCCCATTGCCCTCTCCAGTGTCCCGACTCATCATACTCCTTGAAATAGAACCCTGCAGTTGTTGTTGTGAAAACAAGGAATAAGTATTGTTCATGCTCCCCCACGCATAGGGGAGGATATGGTATTAAAATAAAGGACAAAGCATTCAAATTGGACAACTCACCAGCTTGCCTATTGGCCTGTCTCGTGATCTTGAATGCGTGTAAACGTCGATTGACTCCATTGACCGTGCTCGTGCCGTGACCGTACAGCTGGTACACGTTGTCTTTCAGGACAGCAGAGAAGTCCCCAATTGACGTCACAACTTCCTGCTTAGTGTAGTCGCCCATAGATTGGAAAACGCCACCAACCTCGGTAATCAGATGGTCCAAGGTGAACACGTCCTTGTTCTTCAAAGCCTGCGAGATGACCAAGTACTTCTGGTCGAGATTGCTGTGTGTGTGTCCGGGAGGAAGAAAGTGGACGTACACTTGCTCGAACCAGCCAAGCTCCACCAATAGCGACAAATATGCGAACATGAATGCGTTCTTGTTGTCCTTTGCTGCGTTGTCCATCTGCAAGAAGCAATACTGTGGAAGCCGCCCTTCCCGTTCAAGGACTTGGTTGAAGAAATGTTGGAGGCATGATATAGTCAAGTTGATGGACTGCGAGTAGAAGGGATAAGCCCAATACCCAACAAATCCCCTTCCTTGGGAAAACAATCCTGTGTATGCATAGAAGTAAAGAAGTCACAATATAATTTTATACAAATGATTTCAACTTATATTGAATCAGTCATGTGTTACGGTACGCAATGTCGATGCATGCTCATTGTCTGACTACAAGTCAAGTACCATTTGTGATCTCCATGCTCTCCCACGCATTAGGATTGAGGATGCATGCACCCCCTTTGTTCTTACTCACCCATGATGCGCGTCTTCAAAACTTCACCTCCAGCGGTCTTCTTCGTATGTGAGAAGTGTCGTGCCTGTGGAATGTTTGTCTTCTTGTTGTCCATGGCATCAATGGAGACGTGCAAGAATAGGTCTGGGAAAGTTTCAGAAAGTTTCTCGCGGATGTCATATCGTCTCCTACCAATGGAAATCTGTAGACGGTGCATTGCCTGGTCAAGACGAAGTGCCTCAACTGCCGGTTGAAAAGAAGTGGTGAGTAGTTTGGCTCTGTACTTGACGCAGTCGTCACACTTGGCAAATGGCTGCCAATGCTTTATCTTTACGTGCCACCAATGTTGTCGCCACAGTTTGCGCACACTGCTGGATAGGGTCGTAGGCGGAATCATTGACTTCTTCTTGAGGTCGCTGATGACAGCTTGCTTGCTTTGAAATATGCCGCAATGTAAGAAAATCAAAGGGCGTGATATCTTCAATTTTTTCCTCCCGGTCGACCCTTTTGCAAAACAAGTCTGGTGCGGCATTGACTCCCCGAACTCCTCCACAAGGGATGTCATTGCAGCATTGAACGCATCCGTCAACTTCGCCGTGGGTGTTGTCATACGCCTTCCCACCACGGCTGCTTCAAACCTGTATTGCGTGTGTGTGCGTCAGGAGGGAGGGGGGGGGGGGGGGGGGGGGGGGGGGGGGCTGTTGTAACATTTTATATTTGTGTGTATGTGTGGGTGTGGGGGTGGGTGTGGGGGTGGCGGGCTCCCCTTCGCGTACGGGAGGGCTGTGCATGCACTGGGGTGAATTGGGTGGGTGTTTGGGGGTGGGGGGCTCCCATACGCGTACAGGAGGAATTTCGAAGCAATGAGGGTGAGATGAAGGGGGGGGGGGGGTGGGGGGTGGCGGGCTCCCCTTCGCGTACGGGAGGACTGCGCATGCACTGGGGGGTGGGTATGGGGTGGCGGGCTCCCCTTCCGTACGGGAGGGCTGTGCATGCACTGGGGGGTGGGTGTGGGGTGGCGGGCTCCCCTTCGCGTACGGGAGGGCTGTGCATGCACTGGGGTGAATTGGGTGGGTGTTTGGGGGTGGGGGGCTCCCATACGCGTACGGGAGGAATTTGAAGCAATGAGGGTGAGATGAAGGGGGGGGGGGGTGTGTGGGGTGGCGGGCTCCCCTTCGCGTACGGGAGGACTGCGCATGCACTGGGGGGTGGGTATGGGGTGGCGGGCTCCCCTTCGCGTACGGGAGGGCTGTGCATGCACTGGGGGGTGGGTGTGGGGTGGCGGGCTCCCTTCGCGTACGGGAGGGCTGTGCATGCACTGGGGTGAATTGGGGGTGTTTGGGGGTGGGGGGCTCCCATACGCGTACGGGAGGAATTTCGAAGCAATGAGGGTGAGATGAAGGGGGGGGGGGGGGGGGTGTGGGGTGGCGGGCTCCCCTTCGCGTACGGGAGGACTGCGCATGCACTGGGGGGTGGGTATGGGGTGGCGGGCTCCCCTTCGCGTACGGGAGGGCTGTGCATGCACTGGGGGGTGGGTGTGGGGGTGGCGGGCTCCCCTTCGCGTACGGGAGGGCTGTGCATGCACTGGGGTGAATTGGGTAGGTGTTTGGGGGTGGGGGGCTCCCATACGCGTACGGGAGGAATTTCGAAGCAATGAGGGTGAGATGAAGGGGGGGGGGTGGGTGGGGTGGCGGGCTCCCATTCGCGTACGGGTTGTGGTGTTCATCCTGAAGAAGCTTCTTGATATGCACAACATTGAGGAGGACGACTTTAAGGCCGAGTTGATGACCCGCTACTCTACGGTAAGTGTTACAGACGTTTGCTTTTAAAATACTTACCAAATGTCTCCCTTTCGCGATGTACTGTCGTGGGGCCCATTTGGTTGACTTCCAGGTCTCCCCTACGCAAAGGGGAGCGGCTGCCTTCAAGCTTCCCTCAATTAATTACCGCGTACTTCCTTGTTCGCAGGAATCACCTAGCCTCGACAAGCCTGGACAACATCACTTCAGCTCCGTCAACAACCAGTTGTTTAAGGGTACCATGGACGCTGCCGTTTCCAAAAGTGGCACAAAGGCCTCCGGCGTCATGTTCGCCACCGAGGAAGTTGGACAGACGGCGGTGGAAGGTTTGTCAAAGCCTATGACAGCACAGGCCTGGTTCTCGAGGTTGCAGTTAGACTACGCCACTACAAGGAGGGATGCACTTGACCTCCGTGGTACTTCAGAGCTTTTGATGCCCAAGCTGACCATCACTGAGTTCAAGAAAGCAAATGGGTTCATCACGTTCCAGACTAACAATCAGGAAGTCAACTGCCAACTGAACTGGTGGTTGACTGTGATCGAGAGCAGGGGCAAGAAGGTACAAGAACGTACACACTCTGACACAGTCATCTCGGCCAGCGTCACCGACATCGAGCTATTGACGCAACCAGATATGGTGTACTCCAGCCTATCTGGTGGAGCTGTCGGAGCTATATCTGACGATATGGCCAAGTTCCTCCAAGCAGTGAGGGTACTGCTCCTTGCCTATCCCATTGTCGCTCGCAGTCCAGTAAGCAGTGCGTTGCATACCATCAAGGAAGCGGTGGAGTTCCTTGTCCTCGACTTGTCAAGGAACGACGTAGGTCTTGTAGCTTCGGGCTACTCACTGGAGCAAAGCCAACACAATGCTGATATGGGGGAGATCAGGCGCACTTTCGGCGACGTCAAGGATGTGTGGAAGAAGGGAAAACCTAGTCCTCTCTTCTTCGACCATCTAGAGGGCGGTACATTTGTGCGATGAAATATCTGCTTGTCACAGCGACAACAGTGTTCCTTGACCTGGACCACCCGCTTGTACCTGCTGGCCAGCTCCTCCGGAAGGAGACCGCTAAGGTCAGCGCGCACCTATACAACGTGCATCCAAAGACTTTTCTCTGTGACGACCTCATCAAGGTGCGCTTGGCTATTCTTGAATTGTTTGGTGCATGAGCATTGCTCCACTTCCTGCAAGGGAAGGTGGTGTACTTATTCAGTGCATGTGTGTTCTACGTTTTCCTACGCAAAGGTTTAAGGTCGGTATGTATGGTAGGTTGGCCTTTTGAAATTGGGATGTGTGTTCATTGCTCCCCTTTGCAAAGAGGAGCAATGAACCTACCACTAACGTATTAATTTATATTATTTCCTACTATCACGCAGGTGCCTGCCAAATTGGTCGATTTGGTCATCATCGACCCGAGCTTGGGTGATGACACTGGACCGCTTTGGGACGTTGGTGAGAAGGCTTGGACGGGCGTTGATGCCTCAGACACTCTGCGAACCTTGATGGTCCAAAACAGGAAGTTTGCTGGGGTGTTCAAGGTGGTGATGTACAGCAACATGGAGCAAGTGAGTACCTTCACTAGGGCTTTCGTTGATGCCACCGCTAAGGACGTGCATCATGTCCCCATTACGCGGATTGGGCCTGACTTCAAACCAGCTTCCAACACAGTGGCCATAGTCGGGACTTTCTCCACTACTCGTGGCACGTCCGTGACAGCTTTGCGTGGTATGACGCCAAGTAACGGCCTGAAGGTCTATCTCCCACCAAGTGATGCTGACAAGAGCGTGTTCGGGCGCCCCGATATTAGCGGCTGCTCCATCGGTCCCCGGCAGGTTGGGTACAGCAGGAGATGTGTCGACGAATACCGATACCTCGTGCGAGAGTACAGCAACAAAGGGAACTGGGTGATGTGCTTGCACACTGTAGATGGCTCAGGCATGCTGGCGGCATTGCTAGAGGGTAGGAGCGTCGTCGGTTTGGAGTCAGTCCCACAGAGGCTTGGGGTCGCTACATGGCGTTTGAAGAAGTTTCATGCCACGGAGAAAGTCTTGCTCAAACATCATGCCGCCATGCAAGAGGCTGGTGATGACGCCAGAGCTAAGAATCTGGTGCACAAGCTCGTTGAAGATGACATGGAAGAGCTGAGTAGCCTCATGCCTGCAAAGCCTAGTGATGACATGCTAGGCCGAGTGTGGGACGAGCTGAAAGGCTTACGTAAAGATCACAGCGGATCAAAGCTCTTTCCAACTATGACAGATGAGGAATTCAAGACCATTGGGGGCAGGATAGTTGAGAGGTTCACCGACATCGCCACAGCACAGGCATTCATCGACGAACCATCGGCCCTCTTGATCACCATTGGAAAAATGATGAAGCAGATGAAGAGCATGGCTGAGGGGGAATGAGGTTGTAAAGCGGGCACGTGAATAATGGGATTAAGACGTTGTCAGGTTAGGAAGTAGGGTGATGTGTTCAGGTGCTAGGATAATGTTTTGTCGTGGTGGTGTAGTGCGTGGAGGTCTCGTAGAGTGCTGCAGCACCAATGTGGACCTACCCAAATGTGTGTCCTCCACCACCACCGTGAATGGGGCTGTGAGGCAGTGAGGTTGGAAGTATATGAGTTATAAGGTAATGAGTTTTGAGGTTATGATTTACGGTTTGGAGATTGCGAGGTTATGAGTTATGAGTTACAAGGTAATGGGTTATGAGGTAATGAGTTAAGAGTTCTGAGATTGCGAGGTTACGAGTTACGAATGATGAGTTACAAGGTAATGACTTATGAGGTTTTGATGTAAGAGTTCAGAGATTGCGAGGTTATTAGTTACGATTTATGAGTTATGAGTTATGAGTTATGTAACAAGATTCAATAATTGTCTGGGAATTGTCTCTTTCTCCAAAAACTAGAAAACAATCTTATGTTTAAAAACATAAGATGATTCTAAGATAGTAAAGGAATTGTCTCTTTGTCGAAAAACTAGAAAACAATCTTATGTTCAAAAACATAAGAAGATTCGAAGAAATCCAGCAAAAACTCACAAATCAAGAAATTTGCCTAAACGGTCTTTTGATTTGAATCATAAGATTCCACAAATTTAGAAGCATCCACAAAATCGGCCGGGAAGCAGGAACGCCCATTGTAGTATAGTAACAGGTTAAGGGTAGTATAGTAACAGGTTAAGGGTAGTATAGTAACAGGTTAAGGGTAGTATAGTAACAGGTTAAGGGTAGTATAGTAACAGGTTAAGGGTATTTGGGCCACAGTTTTGTGTAGATATAGGCTATAAGGGACCTTTTAGTTAGGTCGCAAGCCAGGTAGGAGCCCCCTATAAAAGGAACAAACACCAGCCTAATTGGGCCAATCATATGTATGTTACAGTCCAAGGGTAGCCAAAGAGGCTAAAGGGACTTGCCCAACCATGGTATCAGGAGGGGCTAAAAATAAAAAAAATGACTGAACTGAACCTAAAAAAATCGTTTTACAGACGAGTCTTTTCTACAGTGATAATTTAATTATATGATTATATAATAAATTAATTGCTCTGAGCCGTTGCCAGGTTCTCAAAGTTCTGACCTCCTGACTTGGAAGAGGTAGAGAACTTCCCTCCGTGCTGTCGCGCGGTAGTCTATGCTCAGGCGCAGTAGCAAATAAAACCCTGAAACCATCATAGTAGCCATTCTCCAGTATGTACGGTACATGCAAATGGGAGAGTCCATTCTAATAACTCACGCCCCATAATAGGGCGTAAGAATGCCAATTTGTTAAATCATTTAATCACTGTTACATCCCAAATGCGTTGATATTTGAATTGTGAAAAATTGCATCGCATGTGTTGATAGAATGTATTAGAAGTGTCCATCCTTCAAAGGAATCAGGATTCATGACCAGCTTCATATTGGAGTCTTTATTAACCAATCGAGGTTCAATTTTCAAGTTGTCAAAAATGATTTTCCTATCCTCAGAGTATAAAGGACATTCTAACATGAAATGCAGCACAGCACCTGCAGGTTCTACTAGAACAAAAGGTACGCATAACAGATTCGACATTCAAATTGTGACGTCGGAGACGTAGTATTGCTATGGATTTAATAGTATCTTTATTATAAAATAGGGTTTAGGGTAAATCATACATTGCTAACTCAGGGAGTTTTTGGCCGGTCTTCCGCACCCTTTACTTGGCTTGAAAGGGTGCGTTTTGAGAGGGAGCATATTAAAAAAAAAAAAAACTTAAAATTGGTTTGGATTGGTGCCCAAATGAACACAAGGGCGGTGTTTTGGGGGACCTAAAAGATGTAAAATAAAGGGTGCGGGACATGGTGTGTGGAATGGAAGGTAGGGTGTCGATAGGGGTGCCTAACATAGAGGGTGCAGGTCCATATCTAACATAGAGGGTGCAGGTCCATATCTAACATAGAGGGTGCAGGTCCATATCTAACATAGAGGGTGCAGGTCCATATCTAACATAGAGGGTGCAGGTCCATATCTAATATAGAGGGTGCAGGTCCATATATTTTCTTTACAGCTACCTGCAGAAGCTTCTAGGCAGCTCCCCTGGCTTGCTACTCAGCCAACGATATATCAACTGTCAGCATGAATTGCGGTGCTCTCACGCGTTTTATGACTTGGTGACTACTTATGTACTTCCTTAGAACTATCGGCTCTGCCAGTACTGTGTCATCCTTCATGACTCAGTGACAGCTTCCTGTTGGCTGTGTCACCGGTCTCTCACTGCCACGCTCTGTATAGCCGGCGCCCGGCTTAAGATCCCTGGCTTAGGTTCTAGTCAGGTTACAGGCATCCGCCTCTCCTACCGCTGGTGTCCTTTGGCGTCCGCCTGTCCTTGTAATGCTATTCTCGTCTCCGTGTATAGATTGGTGCGTCTGTTCCGCTGCTTTCATCTCTGTCTACTCTACGGAGGGCATACAAGCTGATAGGTTATACGGTCCTTCATTTACTACCACTGCTTTTCAAATGCAACTTCCGCGAGGGCCTCCTGCCGGCTTTGTGAAACTAACCGATAAAAATGGTGTTCCATGGACGCGCGGGATGCGCAGCGTCATTGTTAGCAATGGCTGCGACTTTGTCTTACCACGAGACTTCAAGGTTCCTTCAGATTGGCTAGATGATCGCGCGCCAGCGGCCTTTGCTGCCGGAGAGGAGGATCCTTCCGCCATCGTGGAAGTAACCCCCCCCGGTCAATCCTCCAACTGTACGGTTCCTTCTCGTATTGTTCGACGCCTCTCCCCTGCAGTTGAGGATGTTCTGATGAAACTGTGTTGTGTACAGACACAGATCATTCGGTACGCAACAGAGCCGAAGCCTCCTACTGCCCGCTTCAGCGAAGATGATGAATTTTCTGAGGGTACTGATGATGATGATGACTTGAAGAGTGCCACGAGTGCTGACTTCGGGGGAGTGACTCCGTCGGCTGCTGCTACTCGATTATTTGAGACTTCTACAGTTTCGCCGGTTTATGAGCCTGCTCCTCAGTATGCGCCTCCGCTTGAGTCGTCGCCTGAGTTTAAGCCCGAGCCTTCGTCTGCTCCTCCGCTTGTGCCTCCTCCACTGGTTCACCCAGATGTGGCCAAGCCGACTTTGATGAGGAGCTCTGCTTCTTTCACCTCTGCATCTGTTCCCATGGAGCGTGGCCTCCCTGGCTACCATACTCGTTCTCGTGAAGCTGCTGCTTCTTCTGCCCGCACATCTGGTGCTGGTCCTTCGCAGGAGCCCCCTCCGCCTCCGCCGGTGGAGCTTCCACCGGCCCCTGGCCCTCGTCCTGCTTTGCATTCGCTGTCATGCGAGTCTTGGGAGCATCTGCTCACTGGAGGACCTCCTCCGAATCTGCAGCTGAAGCACTTCCGTCTGATCAACCAAGCTCGACGTGATGGTGAGTCCATGAACCGCACTCTGTACGGTCGGATGGACATGCAAGCTACTATGGCGAGTGTAAAGCTGAAGCATCGCCGGGTGATGGCATTCTCTGAGCTGGGTTTACAGTGTCGATCCTTTCTTGGACCGGTCACTTCCGGGATCAGATATCCCCCTAATAATGGTGTCTCCTTTGGTGGCGTGAGGCGTAGGGATCATGAACGGCTAGGTTACCAGTTTGTGAAAGTACCCATCCCTTTGTGTCCGGTTAACCCTAATTTCGAGTTGGTAGTGAGTGTTGCGAGGTCCCTGCCTGAGATTAGGACCTTAGATGACCAGCGCGCTTATGACGCTGGTCTTGCTGCTGAGTATTTTTTGGATATTCGTAAGCCTTTGGCTCCTCTGACCCCTGCTCCTGCTGCTGGATCTTCGGCCTCTCATGGTGAGTCTCGGGTGGATCCTGCACTGTTGGGTTTTAGTGCCTTGCCCCTGGACCGTCAGGAGTTCATGTGCTTAACCATGATGCTCGCGAACATGGAGGATGATATGGTCAAGGTATACCAGGACTTTGCCAAACCTCGGGATATCTTTATTGATATTCAGAAGAGGCAGTCCGATGCCCTTGCCTCTAGAGTCCCTCTCATGCGCGCCGAGCTTCTTGGTGCACACATGGGCCCTTCTGACCGCGTAGATGACTTCTTTCGCAAGGTTCGCGGTCTCTGCACTGACCTCCGCAGTGCTGGGCATCCGGTGACTCAGCGTCACGCCATGGAAACTATAGTTCAGGGTATCCGTCTGATCCGCTTTGAGTCGCTGCGGATCAAATATGGTGCGTTGTTAGCTAACAGGCAGCCTGTTGAGTACTGGTCTTGTCTTGAGGATTATAGGTCTCTCGACATCTTGAACATAGCTCTCCCCAAGTCCGACTCCAGGCATCCTGGTTGGTCCCGGGACGCTCCCCAGGTTCCTGCCAATGCTGCATTTCAGCGTGGGCAGGGATCTGGTTCTCAGGTTTCCGGTTCCCTCAAGAGACGTCTGGATTGCACTTGGGGCCCATGCCCCACCAAAACGACCCACTCGGAGGATCGCTGTTTTACGAAGCACCCGCATCTGCGAAGGACCAGGCCTGGTGTACCGGTTACTGCTCCAGTGCCCATTGCCTTGGCCCTTCCGGGTGCGCTTACTCCTAAGCAGCTGTCCTCCCTGCAGGCCCAGATTGATGGGTTTGCTATGGCCAAGAAATAGGAGGTAAGCTCTGTCCTATTCTCCTGCACTTCGAAGTTTTCAAATGTCTGTAGCCCAAGCCTGTTTGAGGGTATCTGGAATGTTGATTCTGGAGCTGGGATGTCAATCACAGATGATCTGTCTCTGTTCACTGTGTATCATGCTTCTGAGGATGGGCCAGCAGTTAAATTTGGTGATGGAGTGGTTCAACGGTCGGTGGGTCAGGGGTCCATAGTGTTATGTAGTGATTGGTTACCAACATCAATCACTTTAACTGATGTTCTCTACATCCCTCACTGTCCGGTGAACCTCCTGTCAGTAAATGCTGTGGCTCTTGCTCACAACTGCAAGATTTCTTTCGATAGTCTTAGTTATACTGCCACTCAGGGCTCTTCTGTCCTCTGGTCCTTCCCTGCCTCCAGTGATGGTGTGTACAAATTTGCCTGTAGGCCTTGTCACACCCCTCGTGGCCGTTTGTTGAGTGCTGTACATTATCCAGTTTTTGCACTTGATGTTGATGAGGATGGTGGAGTTGTTATCCCTACCACTCCTGAATGGTTGTTGCATAGGCGGCTGGGTCACCCTGGCTATGACGCCATGCACAACCTTATGAGGAAGGGTTTGGTTAAAAACTTACCCCTCACTCTCAAACAGGTAAAAAGACTGTCTAAGATCCCATGTGATGCTTGTCAAAAGGCTAAGGCAAAACGTCTCCCTGTTCCTAAAGAAAGCCAAACTAAGATCCGTGCACCTTTACAACGCCTTCACTTGGACATCATGGGACCATTTCATATTAGGGGCTTGCGTGGGGAGTTTTATGTTCTGTGTCTCACAGACCAATACTCTGGCTATGCTGAAGTATTGTGTTTGAGGACCAAGGATGAAGCTCCCTTAGCAGTTCAAACTACAATCCTCAGGTGGATGACTCAGCTGCATGGTTTTGTTTTCAAGTGTCTCAGATCTGACAGGGCTAAGGAATTTCTAGTACAGTGGTTCGAGGATTGGTTAGAATCGGTTGGTGCTGTGCATGAATTATCTATGGCATACACTGCTCAGCAGAATGCAACTGTGGAACGGTACAATGGGGTCTTGCAGAACATAGCTAGGAGTATCCATTTGGAGTCTAAGCTTACTAAGTCTTTCTGGCCCTATGCCTTCCTAGCTGCTTGTTACCTACGTAACCGGCTGCCCAATCAGGGTGACAAGACTCCTTATGAGTTGTTCTTTGGGGTTCTACCTGATGTGTCGTTGTTGCGTGTGTTTGGTTGCCCTTGCTATGTTACCTTAGTCAATGGGAAGAAACGCAACAAGCTAGACGAAAGGGCGTTATCTGGTAGACTGGCTGGGTATTCTCTGGTGCGTAAGGGTTATTTTGTTTGGGTTCCTAAGTTGCGCCAGGTAGTAGAGAGTCGTGATGTACTCTTCTATGAACAGTTTAGCTATAACTGTATTCCTGGGCTATCTCCCTATGATGGGTCTCCGTATGTCTCTCGCATCCCTGCCGCTATCAACGGACACATGCCTGAGTCTGCGGTTAATTCCTTAGACCCTTTGCTAACCCCAATTGTCGACCGCTGCCCTGGTCATGGGATGACCTTGCGTCCCAGGTCAGGGGCTGATGGTGCTGCATTGCGTGTGAAGGCACTGGGCGGGCGGGATTCCGATGTCCTTTCAAATAAGATTTTACCCGAATCTCAGGGGGTCGCCAGGCCCTCCTCTGCGCCACGTCTCGTCGGCGAAGCTCTAGGATTAGGACAGCCTCAGATCATAGTGGAGCCTGATATTGGTCCATTGTCCACTAGTTGCCACCCCCCGTCCACCTGTTCGGATGGCTGGGGTGTTCCGGTCGACCCAGGCTTCGATGACATAGAGACAAAGAATGCCGGCCTTGTTCAACCAGGCATTAGTGCTGCGCTGGGGGCTTTACTACCGGTTACTGCTGATACTGCTGATATCCCCGCTCCTCATGTACAAGTACACTGCTTGTACGTGGGGGCATACATTTCCACCTCCACTGAACTAACCTTTAAAGCTGCCATGCTTCCTACCAACCCTGACAGGGATCAATGGCTGCTTGCTATGAAGGATGAGATGGCGTCCCTACATGCCCATGGTACTTGGGCACTCACTCCACAGCCTCCTAAGCAGAGGATCCTGTCTGGCAGGTGGTTATTTGTGAAGAAGGTTGGGGTTGATGGTTCTGTGCGCTTCAAGGCACGTTTTGTGGTCCGTGGTTTTCTGCAGCGTCCTGGGCTGGACTTCCATGACGTATATGCCCCCGTTTCCTCTAAAGTAGGTCTGAGGGTGCTCCTAGCTGCCATCACTCATAGAAAAATGTTTGTTCGGCAGCTGGACATCAAGACTGCATTTCTGAATGCTAAGCTAGAACCTGGTCTGGACCTGTACTGCCACCAGCCTGAGGGCTTTAAGGTACTTGGTCCTAACGGTGTTCCCCTTGTGTGCAAACTGATCAAGTCTCTTTATGGCTTGAAGCAGGCGCCCAGGGCTTGGAGTCGGGATGTCAAGCGGGTTTTGGTTGCACATGGGTTTACTATGTGCAAGGCAGAACCTGCTCTGTATTTTAGGAGGGATTCTATTGGTGGGTGGAGCTATGTCCTGACCTATGTTGATGATTTTATCTGTGCTTTTAGTGAGCTGGATAGGTATGTTTTGCTGATCAAAGCTATGGAGGAAGCTGGCTGGGAGGTCAAAGAGATGGGTGTTCCGGTTCAGTTCCTCTCTTTGGACATGGCTGTTACACTTGACTCTGACGGCAGGTGTGTTCAAGTCAACCTTTCCCAGCACTCCTACATTGTTGATCTGGTTGAGCAGTTTGGTCTTACTGCTGCTGCCAAGCCCAAGTTTGGTGCTCCCATGGCCAAGTCCACCGTCACTGACCCCCCTGGAGACCCCCTGCCCTCCAATAGCCAGTACCTGTCTCTTGTGGGTGCTTTGCTATACCTGGCTACTTGCACCAGCCCTGATATTTCTTTTGCTGTGAGCTACCTGTCCAGGTTTTCTGCTCACCCTACCGTTCCCCTCTGGGGGGCAGCCAAGCGTTTGCTGTTGTATTTGAGGTCACATTCCCACCTGGGCCTCACTTACACCCACAGCCCTGAGTTCTCTTTTACTGTCTTTAGAGACTCATCCTTTGCTGATGATGGGTCTGACAGGAGGTCTCAGACTGGCTTTGCTGTGCTTGCTGGGGGGTGCGTTGTGAACTGGATGAGCAAAAGGCAGCCTACTGTTGCCATTAGCTCTAGTGAGGCTGAGTATCAGGCCCTGTCTCAGACAGCCCGGGAGGTGCAATGTTTGAAGAAGTTGAGGGTAGATCTGGGTCTGCCTTGTGACCTGGTTACCATTCAGGGTGACAACTTGGGGTCCTTGAGCTGGGCTAATGAGTGGCAGCTGCTCCCTCGCAACAAGCACATTGATGTCATCCATCTCTATATCAAGGAGCTGGTGGAGGATGAACAGCTAGATGTTGCCTATGTTAACACTAAGGACAACTGTGCTGACCCCTTCACCAAGCCCCTTGATCCTGCTGTGTTCTGGAGGTTTGTCCGAATGCTTGGAATGGCCGCTTCTTCTTAGGGTCATTTTTTTTCTCTGGTTACATTCGGTTTCTTTGGTTATCATTGTTTGGCATTAGGTTCCTATTCCCGGATCGGGTTTTCTATACCGTTGTTACCCATCTTTGATATTCGGTTTTCATCTTTTACTACCTTGGCAATTTTTGGTTTTTGCCTTGTTTCATTCCTTCATATCACCCTTTGGGTTCCATTTGGAGTTCTCTCGTTTTTTCGGAGTTCTTTGATTTTTTTTTTTTAATTGTTACATATAGTTCTATGTCACCAGTGCCATAGGTGGAGAAGTAGTATTGTATGTCACCTGTGTCATAGGTGGAGTGTCAGCATGAATTGCGGTGCTCTCACGCGTTTTATGACTTGGTGACTACTTATGTACTTCCTTAGAACTATCGGCTCTGCCAGTACTGTGTCATCCTTCATGACTCAGTGACAGCTTCCTGTTGGCTGTGTCACCGGTCTCTCACTGCCACGCTCTGTATAGCCGGCGCCCGGCTTAAGATCCCTGGCTTAGGTTCTAGTCAGGTTACAGGCATCCGCCTCTCCCACCGCTGGTGTCCTTTGGCGTCCGCCTGTCCTTGTAATGCTATTCTCGTCTCCGTGTATAGATTGGTGCGTCTGTTCCGCTGCTTTCATCTCTGTCTACTCTACGGAGGGCATACAAGCTGATATCAACTTCGTGCATGTAGAAGCTGATAGAACCCTCTTTCAAGTACTGCTGATTTTCTTAATTCTAGGCACCAACCCAGCACAGCCCCAAGCCATAGATAGACAAAAAACAATACATTTTCAGCTCTCTCTCAAGCTTGTACAGTGCAGAAAACTATGGCACAGGGCACAGCAAGTCTGGTGGAAATATGCTAGCTCTATGTGGCCCCACATCAATTATATATACTGCAAATTTGGGGAATTGGGGGGTCTACAGCACCCTTTTACTTGGCTTGTAAGGGTGCATTCTGGGTTGGGAGACTGCCATATGGATATGGAAAAGAAAGAAAAGAGGAAGACCCCCCCCTCCCCCAAATTGCAGTGTAATTGGCCACTACCAAATTGTTCTCCTGCAAGAGGTTATCACCAGCAAGTACTTGTGTCTCGAAGTTGTGGTATTATAGCAATTCAGGGGATGAACTGGAAAAACATTTCAAACTTCGTCATTCCCTCGATCAAAATTGTCGAGAATTCTCAGATTTCCAGGCCCAAATTCTCGATTTCAAGTTACGAAGTACGAAATACGAGTTGTCGCGGAAACCTTTTGTCCAGTTCATCCCCTGAATTGCTATAAGCATGGACGCTTTGCCGACAATTGTCGACAATTATCCTCTATCAAGTAGTACCACTGCACGAACTCACCAGTAAGAATTTCAGACTCAAACTTTTTGTGTAGGCATGGACGCTCTGTCGACCACTTTTGCTCACAGCCCGAAAAGCCCGTCGAGTCTCCGGGTCCATTGCGGCAAGCAGAGTGTCGACACAGGAACTGGGGATGTACCTGTATGGGATTAGCCCAATTTTGGGGGGCTGTCCGGGTTGTTGAGCCTCCTGCGTGGCGGTGCCGACCTCCAGGCCGGATTCTTGCACGTTGACGAGCTTCCCGCCTGTTTGATCCGAATGGAGAATGATAATATCTCAGCTTGGTTGCAGAAAACGATATCAGAATGAAACACGTTTAGGCAACAACTAACGGTCGAACAACTTACACCAAGGTTGATGGTATGATTGGTCGCCTCAGGATGTGACGGATTGGTCATAGATCATCGTTGGGTCTACCTGGGCTACTCAAGCCTGATTTCAGGATTTGCGAGAAGCCTGGGGGGTTCAGGGGGGCATTTCTGACTAGATGAACCAGACCAATGCATCGCCATGCAGCAACGGAATGGCGACGTGCTATTGAAAAAAAGTGAGCAAAAAGTCAGGGGAGGGGGGGTCGCTGACGAAGTGGTTGTGAGGTATGTGGGATGTGCGTTTCGTATTGAGGAGAAGAATAACAGGGGAGGGGAGGACAGTATTGAAGATGCCCAAACAGACTATAGGACGTTTTGTTATTTATTGCTAGTTGCGTTCTGCATTGTATTGAACTTCTTGCACTGACTTGGTGACTTCCACCAGTAGCGGGGGGGTGGGCCTGGGATATCTACCTGCCTGACAATAGGTGGAAAAGATGCGAGGGCACAAATCGTTTAACTCAGCGTTGCAAACGTCGTGACACAAGGCCCATTTCCGGCAAAACATTCAAACCTGTGCGTCACACTGGCATCAAGGGTTAGTATCTTGAAGGGGCAGTAGATGAAGACAGGCAGGCAGGCAGGCAGGCAGGTAGAATATGAGATAGACACGACAGGCTGGCGGGCAGGCAGTTTGCAGAATCTATCTAGGCAAGGGCAGCCAGGTCGCAATCGGGAAGGGGAGGCGACTTGCAGGTCGCAAAATGCAGGACGGGAGAAGGAGGGGCCAGGGCCAGGGCAAGAATGGTAACAGTTGACTGAGTTGACAATTAAGGCTTACAAACAGCAAATCGAAAGTCGCAGGACGGCAGTATTCAAGGGAAGGATGCTAATTGATAGTATTGGGCTTCCAGGAATTCAACGTTAATGCCTTTCGATCATGAAGCGCTTGCTTTATAGTTCTCCCAGTGTATCCATAATAATAGCTGCCTCCGTATTGTTTTTATGTACGCTGACAGCAAGAAGAACGTGATTGTTTTACCCAGTTGTGCACTCTTACGTATCTAAATCGAGCTTGTTTTTTCAGTGCTGCGGACCTATTCATTCGGCAACTTACTGAATTTTCGATTGGTTTCGTGGTATTATGACTTTCATACCCAAATTGCCAACCACTTTTCCCAATTCCCGATTCCCATCCACTTCTCCCAATTCCCAACCACTTTTCGATCATTACCGGGCAGAATACCAACTGTTCACCAACCGATTTTCTGGAATTTCGACCATTTGGACAATTTTCTGAGGTACAGTTGCATAGGTCTGTTGTCAAGGGCCGAGCGACCAACTGGATTGCAAGCAACACCAGGGCAACTCATTCGGCAGGTGACCAATGCCACACTACTTATCTCAGTCTGTGGAGAGTCATCATGTGGAAAGGACAAGATAGCTCACATTCATGCATGAAATAGACATGAGTGTCACCATGCCTAAATAGTTTGTCCTAAGACTTTTGAAGTGTTTAGATATGATGCAATCTAAGCTGTAGCCAAGAGGACAAGCGTAGATGCAGCCTATGAAAGTTTTGTGACACCAGGGAACCTACCTGGAGCTCCGAACGCCTGAGCTAAAGATCCAAATCAAAAGCCTGAGACTCCGAAGGCCGGAGTTAAGGCGGCACCAAATGGTTAAGATTCGGCTGGGAAGGGGAAGTATATTACATGACATTACATTACATGTTAAAGTCTACTTGACACCGCGAGGGTGTATGAGACTCTGTGCTTTAAACAAAAAGAAAAAGCACCCACAAAGCAAAAAACCCCATTACATCAGGGGTGTGTCGAGGACAAACAAACCAAACTCCCAACCACAGTTTTGGTGGCGTAGGTATTAAACCCCCTAGAGCAGGACCCAGATCTCAACCACTTCCAGTGGCGGAGGTAAGAAGCTAACAAATGAGAAGTCACAAGAAGAAAAAAAGGGATAATAAATTACGGTGCCACTAAGCAGTTCAGGGCTTCCTGTCTTGCTCTTCTACAAGTAGAAAGATAGTCGGCTAGGTTGCTCCAAAAAGACTTAGTGCCATTTCCATTCATAAAGGTTCTGAATGTGGAATCGCAGAATTCCACATTCCATACGGTTAAGTCGGTATCCTCATGGACATGCCTATAAATATCTGTAAACAGCTTCTGGTTGCGGAGGCGAATATCATTATAAAAAGGGCACTCAAACATATGCATTTCATCCTCAGTTTTTTGGAACCCACACATTTGACAGTGTCTCATTGAGCGAGGGATGTGTGCTCTATCCACCACCCTCATTCTTTCTGTGTTCAGCCAATGGGAACCCATTCTAAACTGTGCTATAGAACGAATCTGATCCTGCTTATGTAAGGCGGATGTAAAGGGAATCAAGCCATTCTCATCATTGCTGTTGGCTGCGAACCATTTTTGGTATCGGAGGCGTTTAAAGCCAACCCTTCTCTCATCAGGGATGTCTCTAACTGCATTGGTGTCACTTGGGTACTTAAACCTCCATGACTCAAAAACTTCAGACATAATACCTTCGACATAAACAGCCTCCAAAATGTTGATGTTTTTACTGGATCCTAGCTTGTGGAGAGCACAACGTAAGTTATGAACCCAGCCAGTGTTGGAGTCAAAAGATTCCTCAAGAGCCATTATAATGAGATCCTCAAGTTCTTTATGTATGGTCTTGTTCCAGAAGCGCAAAGCTTGTTTAAGCCAAGCAAAACACAACGGGGTTCTACCCAGCTCTTCCATGATAATATTAGATGTAGTAGATTGTCAAACACCCAACATTTGTTTAAGTATACCTCTATGCCATTTCTCACAAGCATGGTCATTTGCGATAAGTGTGTTGTTCAGAATAGAAGGAGCCCACACCTCACAGCCAAAATTCAGGATAGGTTGTACAAGAGAATCAAACAGGTGGGTGAGAATATCAATATTGTATATCTCCATAGTATGGCATCGCCTACGGAGCATGTGGTGTGCCTTTTGGGCCTTAGTGAGCATCCTAGAAAAAGCAGCTTTTGCACGATTGCTTGAGTCACCATCCACAAAGAGGGATCCCAAGTAGATAAAAGATAACTTTGTAGAAAGTTGTGCTCCATCATAGACAAATTTGTAATCAGGATCCATGCGGGCCTCATCACAGAATTGCTTGTTGAAAACGACAATCTCAGTTTTCTTTATATTCACAGCCATCTTAGTAGCCTCGCAGAAATCTCTCAGGCATTCAAGCATCGCTTGCATATCTGCCGGGGATTCTGCCATCATAGCTAGGTCATCAGCATAAAGTAACAGTTGCAGAATCTTTCCCCTAAGCTCAGCCCCTACATTTGGGAGCTTGGATTGTAGGAACGATTCAATTCTATCAATGAACAGACCGAATAGGAGTGGGGATAGGGGGTCTCCTTGTTTAACTCCTACAAGGGATGGAAAGGAGGATCCAATGTCCCCATGTAGGCGAACTTGGAAAACAACATGATTATACATGGACTTAAGAATACTGAGATAGGGGTCCTTGAGTCCTAGCCTTGCTAAGCAATCCCATAGCAAGTCTCTGTTGACCCAATAATGGAAGTAATACAAAACGGGCTGAGGTGGCCGGAGAGACACATTACATTACATTACATTACATTACATGTTAAAGTCTACTTGACACCGCGAGGGTGTATGAGACTCTGTGCTTTAAACAAAAAGAAAAAGCACCCACAAAGCAAAAACCCCATTACATCAGGGGTGTGTCGAGGACAAACAAACCAAACTCCCAACCACCGTTTTGGTGGCGTAGGTATTAAACCCCTTAGAGCCGGACCCAGATCTCAACCACTTACAGTGGCGGAGGTAAGAAGCTAACAAATGAGAAGTCACAAGAAGAAGAAAAAAAGGGATGATAAATTACGGTGCCACTAAGCAGTCCAGGGCTTCCTGTCTTGCTCTTCTACAAGTAGAAAGATAGTCGGCTAGGTTGCTCCAAAAAGACTTAGTGCCATTTCCATTCATAAAGGTTCTGAATGTGGAATCGCAGAATTCCACATTCCATACGGTTAAGTCGGTATCCTCATGGACATGCCTATAAATATCTGTAAACAGCTTCTGGTAGCGGAGGCGAATATCATTATAAAAAGGGCACTCAAACATATGCATTTCATCCTCAGTTTTTTGGAACCCACACATTTGACAGTGTCTCATTGAGCGAGGGATGTGTGCTCTATCCACCACCCTCATTCTTTCTGTGTTCAGCCAATGGGAACCCATTCTAAACTGTGCTATAGAACGAATCTGATCCTGCTTATGTAAGGCGGATGTAAAGGGAATCAAGCCATTCTCATCATTGCTGTTGGCTGCGAACCATTTTTGGTATCGGAGGCGTTTAAAGCCAACCCTTCTCTCATCAGGGATGTCTCTAACTGCATTGGTGTCACTTGGGTACTTAAACCTCCATGACTCAAAAACTTCAGACATAATACCTTCGACATCGACAGCCTCCAAAATGTTGATGTTTTTACTGGATCCTAGCTTGTGGAGGGGGTGAGAGTCACCAAGGGCTCTACCAAAAAGAGGGGTAGATATACGAAAAAGTAGTGGGGCCGCTTGCTGAGGACTTGGGGGGGCGCCAGCTGTGCTCTTCACGCCTTGTTGATGATAGTCTTCAAACCTGAGCTCCTCCACACTCTTGCCGGCGTATGCAGGCATGGCAGTGATGGAGATGAAATTACCACTTGCGCTGCAAAAATCCATGTCATCCCTCTCCAAGGTCTTGGCATAGGCTACACTTCGTGTCCCTGGGGCTGCAGGAGAAGCAGCTCCCCCAAAGATAGGGCTAGGGGCAGCAGCACCAAACACTTCGCCAGGAGCAGCACCGGAAGGGGATGCAGCAGCTCCTCCAGATAGGATTGCTCCCCCACCAAAGGGTGAGGCTGGAGCTGGTTGAGCTCCGAAGGCCGGGGTAGCGGCTCCAAAACCTTGGTTGGCAAGGGTGGAAGCTGCAGCACCAAAAGCTGGCTGAGATGGTTGGGCTTCAAAACCTCCACCAAAATTTGGGGCTGTAGCATTAGATCCAAATAGACAACCACCAGCGGGCGCCTTGAAAGGAGAGGATGCTGCTGCTCCGAAGGATGGAGTGGAGCGGGCATCAAATAGTGGAGTTGCGTCTGGGGCACAGAAGTCAAAACGCCCGGACTGTGCTGGCTGTACAGCTCCAAAGATGGAGGTAGAGGCAGTAGGGGCGCCAACAAAAGCTGGCTGAGATGGTTGGGCTGCAAAGCCTCCACCGAGCGCTGGGGCTGCAGCACTAAAAGCTGGGGCTACAGCATCGAAAGCTGGCTGAGATGGTTGGGCTGCAAAGCCTCCATGGAAAGCTGGGGCTGCAGCACCGGAAGCTGGGGCTACAGCATCAAAGAATGGCTGAGATGGTTGGGCTCCAAAGCGTCCACCGAAAGCTGGGTCTGCAGCTACCGAAGGTGGGGATACAGCATCAAAAGCTGGCTGAGATGGTTGGGCTCCAAAGCGTCCACCGAAAGCTGGGGCTGCAGCATCGGAAGCTGGGGCTACAGCATCGAAAGCTGGCTGAGATGGCTGGTCTGCACAGGCCTCCACCGAGCACCGGGCGTCGCCAGGGCTTGGGGGGCTATCAGCATCACAAGCTGGCTAATATGGTTGGAGGTCTGCAAGGCCTCCCCTAGCGGCTGGGGCTGCACACGCAACCTAACTGGGGCTACAGCATCAAAGAATGGCTGAGATGGTGGTGCTGCAAGACCTCCACCGAAGCGCTCTGGGGCTGGCCGCACCGGAAGTCATGGGGCGACAGCATCGCAAAGCGGGCTGACGATGGTCGCTGCAAAGCCTCGCCAACCTAGCGCATGGGGCTTGCAGCACAGAAGCTGGTGCTCAGCATCAAAGCTGGCTGAGATGTTGGGCCCTCAAAGCCTCCACCGATCGCTGGTCTGCAGCAATTCGGAAGCTGGGGCTAACAGCATCGAAAGCTGGCTGGATGGTTGGCTGCAAAGCCTTCCACCACTGGAGCTCAGCACTAAAAGCCTTGGGGCTATCATCATCGAAAGCTGGCTAGCGTGGTTGGGCTCCAAAGCGTCCGCCGAACGCTGGGGCTGCAGCATCAGAAGCTGGGGCTACAGCATCGAAAGCTGGCTGAGATGGTTTGGCTGCAGAGCCTCCACCTAGCGCTGGGGCTGCAGCACCGGAAGCTGGGGCTACAGCATCAAAAGCTGGCTGAGATGGTTGGGCTGCAAAGCCTCCACCGAGCGCTGGGGCTGCAGCACCAGAAGCTGGGGCTACAGCATCGAAAGCTGGGTGAGATGGTAGGGCTGCAAAGCCTCCACCGGGCGCTGGGGCTGCAGCACTAAAAGGTGGGGCTACAGCATCGAAAGCTGGCTGAGGTGGTTGGGCTCCAAAGCGTCCGCCGAACGCTGCGGCCACATCATCAGAAGCTGGGGCTACCGCATCGAAAGCTGGCTGAGATGGTTGGGCTGCAAAGCCTCCACCGAGCGCTGGGGCTGCAGCACCAGAAGCTGGGGCTACAGCATCAAAAGCTGGCTGAGATGGTTGGGCTGCAAAGCGTCCACCAGCGCGAGGCTCAGCACACCGGAAGCTGGGGCTAACAAAAAGCACAAAAGCTGCTGAGGGGTGGGGCTGGCAAAGCTTCCACCGAACGCTGGGGCGGCAGCAACCAGAAGCTGGGGCTACAGCATCAAAAGCTGGCTGAGATGGTTGGGCTGCAAAGCGTCCACCTAGCGCTGGGGCTGCAGCACCGGAGATGGGGCTACAGCATCAAAAGCTGGCTGAGATGGTTGGGCTGCAAAGCCTCCACCGAGCGCTGGGGCTGACAGCACAAAAACCGGAGCTTGGCTACAGCACGAAGCTGGCTGAGATGGTTGGGCTGCAAAGCCTCCACCGAGCGCTGTGGCTGCAAGCACGGAATCTGGGCTAACAATCGAAAGCTGGGTGAGATGGTAGGGCTGCAAAGCCTCCACCGATCGCTGGGCTGCATCAACACCGAAGCTGGGGCCTACAGGCATCCAACTGGCTGAGATGGTTGGCTGGCAGAGCCCTCCACCGCTCGAAAGCTGGCTGGATGGCTGGCTGCAAGCCCACCGAGGGGGGGAAGCGGGCTACAGCATCCAAAAGCTGGCTGAGATGGTTGGGCTGCAAGCCTCCACCGAGCGCTGGTGGCTGAAGCACCAGAAGAAGTTGGGCTACAGCATCGAAAGCTGGGTTGCGATAGTAGGGCTGCAAAGCCTCCACCGAGCGCTGGGGCTGCAGCACTAAAAGGTGGGGCTACAGCATCGAAAGCTGGCTGAGGTGGTTGGGCTCCAAAGCGTCCGCCGAACGCTGGGGCTGCAGCACCAGAAGCTGGGGCTACATCATCGAAAGCTGGCTGAGATGGTTGGGCTGCAAAGCCTCCACCGAGCGCTGGGGCTGCAGCACCAGAAGCTGGGGCTACAGCATCGAAAGCTGGCTGAGATGGTTAGGCTGCAAAGCCTCCACCGAGCGCTGGGGCTGCAGCACCGGAAGCTGGGGTTACAGCATCGAAAGCTGGCTAAGATGGTTGGGCTGCAAAGCCTCCACCAAAAGCTGGAGCTGCAGCACTAAAAGCTGGGGCTACAGCATCGAAAGCTGGCTGAGGTGGTTGGGCTCCAAAGCGTCCGCCGAACGCTGGGGCTGCAGCATCAGAAGCTGGGGCTACCGCATCGAAAGCTGGCTGAGATGGTTGGGCTGCAAAGCCTCCACCGAGCGCTGGGGCTGCAGCACCAGAAGCTGGGGCTATAGCATCAAAAGCTGGCTGAGATGGTTGGGCTGCAAAGCGTCCACCTAGCGCTGGGGCTGCAGCACCGGAAGCTGGGGCTACAGCATCAAAAGCTGGCTGAGATGGTTGGGCTGCAAAGCCTCCACCGAGCGCTGGGGCTGCAGCACCGGAAGCTGGGGCTACAGCATCGAAAGCTGACTGAGATGGTTGGGCTGCAAAGCCTCCACCGAGCGCTGGGGCTGCAGCACCGGAAGCTGGGGCTACAGCATCGAAAGCTGGCTGAGATGGTTGGGCTGCAAAGCCTCCACCGAGCGCTGGGGCTGCAGCACCGGAAGCTGGGGCTACAGCATCCAAAGCTGGCTGAGATGGTTGGGCTGCAAAGCCTCCACCGAGTGCTGGGGCTGCAGCACTTAAAGCTGGGGCTACAGCATCCAAAGCTGGCTGAGATGGTTGTGCTTCAAAGCCTCCACCGAAAGCTGGGGCTGCAGCACTAAACGCTGGGGCTACAGCATCGGAAGCTGGCTGAGATGGTTGGGCTCCTAAGCTGGAGAATCCAAAGGTTTGTCCAAAAAAACCAGTTGCAGGCGTAGCTCCAAAAACAGGAGTTGCGAGAGCAATGAATGCAGGGGCTGACCCAGCCATGCCAAAAGCTGAAGCACTGGCCGCCCCAGACCCAGTTTGTTGACCAGGCTGCCCAAAGCCTCCTGTAGCACCTCCAGAAGCTGGTGCAACCTAGGGAAATATACATGGTTAAGTGGTTGTTAAATATTAACAGAAGTCAGTAGCAAGGAAAGGCCTCTGCCTGATCCATGCATCAGGGTTTAGGGTTTAGGGATTAAACCTGGGGTTTTAAACCCTAAACCGTAAAACCCTGAAGTGAGCGCCCTAAAGCCACAAGTGCATTAGTGATTCAGGCTATTTTCGCTGTGGGGGCACTGAACTCAGCTGAGCTATTTTCCCAGTCATGGCCTACAGTTCCTGAGGCACATATTTTAAAGTCTAGTAACGCACCATGGAAAAAAACATTTGGAGTCCAGTAGAGCACCAGGAAAAAATTGTAATCATAAATATGAAGTTGTAGAATTCATTAGTGACTAGAAAAAACAAAAATCGTTGACCATAAGGACTTTGATTTTGTGAAAAGAGCCTTGCTAGAGAATGTTCTAATGGCAACCAGAGATAGAAATAAACATTGATGGTCTCATGGATTACTAAGATGCATTCAGAGCTTGGGTGTTATAGAACATTTCTCTGCTTTTATTCAAGATAATCAGACTTCACTGAGCAAGATTGATTTAGAAAAAAATGATTAAGGCATCTCTAAAATAACAGACATTGACTGGCAATCACTGAGTACAGTGAACCCCAGGAATTTTGATGATAACCAAGGAATCGGTATAAAAACTATTATGTTTGTAAATTGGATGATGTCAGAGGATAGAAGCCAAAGTTCAACATACACTAACATATTAAATTATTGGGATGATAATATTATCATCATGATATTAAATGCATAGCAAGACTACGTCTTCGAGCTCACAACTTAAATGTCGAATCAGAAAGGAATACCTCTCGTTCTGGCAGAATTTGCAGGTGCTGTGATATGGTGGTTGATGCTAGAAGATTGGTCGAAGGTGGAAAGTATTTCATATTAGAATGCCCGTTGTACGCTGAGGATACAAAAAATGGTATTGAGAAAATGAAAATTGAAACTGAATTGGTGGATAAAAACTCCAGCATGAAGCTGGTCATGAATCCTGATTTATTTGAAGGATGGGAATACTAAGTACAATGAATACAAAAATGCAATAATAATCGAACAATTAAATTATAATCCCAGATGAGATAATGATTTCATTATCTTGTAGAATTAAATGATCACTGTGGCACAAACTCCGGGCCCCCCCGTCGGTAAAACGATTGTTTGAGGTTCAGTTCATCAGTGCTTTTTCTTTTTAAGCCCTCCCTACACGGTTGGGCGAGTCCCTTTAGCCTATTTGGCCTACCTCTGGACTGTAAAATACATACATGCAATCACCACTTACCTGTGACTGACCGAGGGGAGAGGCTGCCTGCCCACCAAATCCTCCCAATCCACCTGCGCTAGCTGGCTTGTAAGCCTGTGATCAATCAAGAAGTGCATCGGCTTAGATTTCAGTATTTCAGTATTTTAGTAGTTCAACATCGCTAAGAGGAACATCACCACTATCTGCATTGTGCACGAACGTGCACCAGGGTACTTCCATTGGCCAAATTGGCCAGCGCTTTAGCGCACTTGAAAGAAAAAAACTGCGCTTTGTTGTGCAAAAAGCGCAAAAAATGCTTGCTGCGCCCACAGGGGGTTGCAAAAAACGCGCGCTTGGAAGTACCCTGACCTGCACCCCTGGATAGGGAACGGCACCTTGGCACAATCCTCCCACAGCATCAGTCTAGGGAATGATAACGCTTGGTGGGGTGTAGTATTAAGGGAGCCCCGTCTTATGACGGTAGGGAATGGGCTGCTACTTTACCTTGACAAAGCTACCATGGCAGATGACAGCGACCGCGAACACTTAAGCGCACCCATGGGGATTCGAACCCGGCACCTTCTTCGTCCAATGAGCTCAACCATTGAGCCAATCGTCCAGGCGGGGATAGCATCAGTCTAGGAAAGCGACAATGACCACTTCAACCTTTCTGGGAAGGAACTTGCTCCCCTATGACCACTCTGTCAGTGGTCACCAATCCTTCACACTTGGATGGATATTCGTGCTTCCTTTTGATCTCAATCACTTCTGCACAGCTCTGCACTGTGTGGTACTCTAGTATCAGAAATGACGCTGGTAAGGCCTGTAATTGTTGCAACTTCTGTCCCCTCCTTATGTGATTATGTCCACCCTCCATTGTGTAGTGTATGAGTGTATGACTCTCCTTGCATTCCCCAATCAGACACCATGTTTTCCTCATGTACCACTTTTGGTTTCGAGCTTAGTCTACTGGTCGGGAGGTTTGGGGCACCTGGCCAGGAAGTCGCGTGTTAGATTCCGGGCTGGCACGTGGGAAACCAGAACTCTGTGGGAAACCCTCGGTAGGAGGGGGCCGGTCGGACCGGACGTGCACATCTCAGCGATAAGGTGGGCGTCGGATTTTCGAAAGGGGGGTGAATTGTTGTTTATGACGCAGGCGACTCCTTAAATTCCCCGATCAGACACCACGTTTTCCTCATGCACCACACATTGCTTCAAGTCAGGAATTCAATGAGACACATTTACGCCGAATGCACTGCAACCGCCAATAGCAGGCGCAGCGGCAGAAGCTCCGAAGGCCGGGGATGCCCCAAATGCTTGCTGTGCAGGCTGCGCAAGAAAAAAGGGGGAGAGTGAGTCAGATTGGCTAATAAAGGGAAGTACGAGTCATGAAACTGCCAATGGGGGCGGGTGCCTGAATCAATCATTGTTCGTGTGAAGCTCCCAACAAGCCTCCCTGCGCAGCCCCTCATGCGGGTGCCTGCATCGAGCAAATACAAGTTTAAAAGGAATGCGAATGGTTGTAAGCCAAATTTTGATCTGGATTGCTGATTCACTCACTGCCTGCGCCTGCTGTTTTCCAAAGGGCGCACCAAACGGACTGTCCGCAGCAGGTGGGGCAGAACCGGAAGGGCTCTGTTGAGGCTGCTGATTTTGACCGCAAGCTGAAGGAGAGTAGGAAGTTAGCGGGGCACAAAGTTAGATGCTGACCTATTAATGCCGCGTGCCACGATTAGAGCTTCAGGCCATTGCAGCTTACAAACCATCTCCGTCAGCTAAGTTACTATCTGAGATACTAAATTGGAAAGAACTAATGAGAGAGCTGCAGTGAATCCAGGTCGAAACTACGCAAAAGCATAGTCTAGAAGGCTGAGAGGGCGGTGACGTTAACAATTGGAGCCTAGCTTCAACAACGCATGGCAAATCGCAAGAGAAATGTCGCAATCTTAACTTGATTGTGTACATAGCCCTTGGTCTTGGGTACCTGGGTTTATCCGAACGACCGCGACCGACTGGCCGCGACCGCGTGCGGGGTTCAGGGCTTACCTGGCAATGGTTCCGCTTATCTGGCAAGCATTTTCCTGCTGGTCTGGCACATTTCCACCTCAACCGCAACCGTCGACTGCTGATCTGGCACATGTCCACCTCAACTCTTTCGTATTCATCTCCCCCGTCAATTTCAAACTCTGTGCGGATACATCTTTCACCTACTTCCTTTCTTCTTCGCTCAGCGCTCCCTTTGCGCTGAGTTATCTGACAATGTCTTGCCCCCCACCACTTGGGAGCTGTGCACCCTTACCGATGCTGCTGACGTCGTCGACTCTTTCTCTCATGGCTCTTTAATCCTCTTCCTTAATCCTCTTCTCTTGCATGCCCTGGGCCGTGCGTCTGAATCCCAATCCTGGATTTGCACGCGCACTTATGTTACCTACAGCTCAAGCTATCTTCGTCGCCCTCTTTGCGACGGAATCCCAACGTCTGGGCATCAGTGCATCACGAACGAAAATGCGACAGCTCTGGCAGCCACTGCGGTTCAACCTCACTGCTAATGACCAGCAAGCACCTTCTAAAAGGCAGCAGCAACGCGATGTTCATAGGTGCGAACACTGCCTGGTGCTTGCATGCCCCACCATTTGTTGCTCACCTCGCTCTCGCTTTTTTCCGCGCAGGTTCAGGTTCGGCGACGGAGTACCCAGTCCGATGAGGATGTTCAGGCCCAAAGGTAAGTAAACTGGACTGTGTTCAGACTCATGTCCAACATACATGCAGCCTTCTTGATTTCGTTCTTCCGACCTTTCTTCATGCAATCTTTCTTCATGCTGCCCTCCTGCTCGTGACCTGCTACTGACCGGGGGAATGCATGGGGAGGGTTTGTATGGGGTGATGGGGGTTGGAGGGAGGGGGGGGGAGACAATTACTAATGGTGTTGCATGTACACGAGTGCTGTGGGCCTGTGGCCATCCACCACTCAAGTGTCCGTGTGATGGGGATGGTCATGGCAACAGTGGCAAGTATATTTGTATTTATTTGTAATGTGTTTTGGGTAATCGTAATAACGGATATATATAGTGGTACATCTGACGAAGCCCTTCCAGACTCAGATGTGCAACAAGATGGACAGGCAGGCGGGGGTGTGTGTCTTTTGTGGTGGTGCAAAAGGGAGGTCCAGCCGTCAGTACGACGAGCTCACTGCCCTACCTAGTGTCCAGTAAAGTACAGGGCGCGAAGTGGCCCAACACTGTTTGACTTCTAGCCAGATCCGAAGGCACTACAGACGAGAGCCCTGTGGCCCTGCAACAGACGGTCAGCAGCACAGAAAGTAGACCACGATTGGCTTGGGCACTGCATGCTTCCCAGGACAGGACTTGACAGTGGAACGATGCTGCGTGCACAATTATGTGCTGGTTATTCCCATTTAGACGCAGTGCAGCGCTCATGAAGATGCACTGGGTATATTTCCCTCCAACAACTCGACAATTCGCTCATTCTGCTGCACTCCATCGCGTGAGGCCAACTTCTCCAACGCAGGGCGACCGAGTAGGCGTGCATTAAATGTAGGAATATGTAGGCGTGCATTAAATGTCTACAGAGTAGGCGTGTATTAAATGTAGGAATAGGCGTGCATTAAATGTCTACAGAGTAGGCGTGTATTAAATGTAGGAATAGGCGTGCATTAAATGTCTACAGAGTAGGCGTGTATTAAATGTAGGAATAGGCGTGCATTATATGTCTACATAGTAGGCGTGTATTAAATGTAGGAATAGGCGTGCATTAAATGTCTACACAGTAGGTGTGTATTAAATGTAGGAATAGGCGTGCATTAAATATCTACAGAGTAGGCGTGTAGTAAATGTAGGAATTGGCATATCATATGATGTTGCCCAAAGGTGAGTATGATATCATATTATATCATACAAATTGCATCATATGATATTTATTTAAATGGTAACTTTGGCCCAGTCAGACTGCCGGTATCAAATGATATGATAGGATGACATGATATATGATATCATATTGCCGTCCCCTAATTAAATATCTCGTGCCGAGCTACTGACGCTACCACCCCCCACAGCCCCAAAGTGAGTCTGGGGCAATTTATGTGGAATTTTGCATGTTCAAGTGCACAGACGGCTGCATTTTCAGTGCATTCATGATTCGTGTTCTTTTGCACACATGCATGGTCGTTTTTGGCGGAGTCCCCCCTCCTGGGGGGCTAGAGCCCCCAGATTTACCCCTTTGTCCGTCCGACCGACAGACGACCGAGACGAAGCCTGACACGTCAGCCAAGTGTCTTGATGGCATGGTGATTGATGGAATTTTGACTCCCTTCCCCCCCCCCCCCCCACCCACACACACACACACCCCTCCTTCTTGCCTCCATTTCTCCTTTTTCCAGCTGTGCTTCGTTTGTTGTTGTTGTTACTCTAGTTTGGACTAATGCTTGTGGTGTGGTGTACCTGAAAAGGGAGGATTTACACCCAAAATCTGCATCCCCCTAAATGTAGGATGTCTTACCATACCGGGTGACTTAGTTGCCTAGGACGCAACACATTTCATAGCCCGCGTCCTGAGATAATGATAACGCCTGGTGAGGCGTGGAGTTAAGAGAGCCCCTCGTACGCGGTTGGGGAGCGGTCTCTTACCTCAACTGGACAAGCTACCATCGCGGTTGACGACGACCTGCAACGCCAAGAGCGACCGAAGGGGGAGTCGAACCCCCGACTCTTCCTCCTCAAGCGATCTGGTCTACCGCTAGACCATTGCATATCACTGAAAGGGGCTCGCGTCCTGAGATATAACCCAACCCACGTTGCATATTTGGACACTATGGAGCCTTCGACTTTGCATATGCGATGGGTCTTTGTGCGGTAGCCTTAGATAGGTTGGGTGAGTCCCTTTAGCCTATTTGGCTACCCCTGGGCTGTAGCAACATGCAGTCACACATGCACATAGGATTGTGTGGATGTAAGCCCCTATAGATTGTATTTAATTGTCACGGTATATGTTTTTTCAGCCAACTCTGGGCTGCCTACCGTCTTCCAATTCCAAGTCCCCCTGTGCGACCGATAGATCAGACAGTTTAAAGACTTGTTCCGGTCAGGGTGTGAGGCAGTGTAAAGAGAGATAATTAGATTGCCATTGGCAGACCAGTGTGGACCGAGGACAAGCCTGCATAACAACTTCTGGGGGGGTCTTCCAAGATGTACAGGTATAGGAACCACTATGTTGGGGACTTAACAAATACCATAAAGATGGATGATTCAAGGCAACAACATAATACATATTATCAAGGCAACGTAGTTGTATCCAACGAGAATGGAATAGCGGAAATGATTACCGTGTACCGGTATGTTACAGCCACAGACGGTGATCAGCCTAAAGAGATAGAGCCACTTGTATGTTTTGGCACGGGCAGGGGTAGGCCAACCGTGACAACAGGGGCTAAAACGATAAGGCACTGTTGAAGTTAACCCCAAACAATCGTTTTACCAGTGGGGGCCCTGAATTCTTGCTATAGTGAAATTGCATTGTTTGATTGATCTTAAATCATCAGCCATGTAACCAGTTCAAGTTAGAGCATTGAATGGAAATAGCGGCGGGCAAAACAATGTGATAGAGGGCAACGCGCACTTTTCCGTCTAGCAACGGACAGAAAAAATCAAAAACGGCACCCCAAACTGTCATCCAACACGGCAGTAATTTCCTAATAGGACTTGGACCTGTACTTTTATAATTGGGATGCCGTAGGCTTAGGTGTAACCTTTGGGAAGTTAAAACATTGATTATCAGGCTGCACGATTTCCCTTGCATAAAACTGTATTTAGTATCAGGCTGCTACACGATTTATCAGGCTGCATGACTTCCCTTACATTTTGGCTAACAACACGTCCAAGCACTTTCAGATTTGGGCCCAAGCATGTCTAGTGTTACTAGAAATGTTTGAGCCCAAATGTCTGCAGGTTAGGGCATCAGATTGGTCTAGTACCTGCAGTTTAGGGCAAGTACCAAATACATACACGTCCACAAGCTTGTCGCAACCCGACATGTGCAGTGCTGGTTAGAGCTCGTCTCTATTATATTGCAATTATTATCACTATATATAGCACGAACTCGCCCCCGTCGGTAAAACGATTGTTTGGGGTCAGTTCATCGGTGTGTGCATCTTCATTTTACCCCCACCCCCCACCCCACCCCACCCCACCCCACCCTACATACCCCACCCCGTCATACATTTAGATAGCCAGTTGCAAGCAAGATAAGGCAGGACAATAAACAGATTGGACAAAGCAGGTATGCGCCCAAGGTACCCGTATCAATAAGGCCTGGTAATGCTGTTTGCAGACAGAGGGTGCCGGTTCACCATCAAACAACGGCCTTAAATATACTTAGTTCCTTGCACCCAATAGTGCCCTACCCCGGTCCACTGTTATACATACGTGAATCTGCAGGTTAGGACACAACCTCAATGAAGACACATCCACAAGCCTGTTGCAACCAGAAAGGTTTAGTGCATGCAGCTTGGGGCAGGAACCCAATGCAGACACGTACACAAGCTGTTGGCAGTCAGACAGGTTTAGTGTTTGTAGGTTGGGGCAAGACCCCAATGCAGACACGTCTTTAAGTTTCCGGCAAAGAGACAAGTTAAGTGTCTGCAGGTCAGGACACAAACTCAATGCAGACACATCCACAAGCCATTCGCAACCTGACAGGTCTAGTGTCTGCAGGTTAAGGCAAGAACCCAATGCAGACACGTCCACAAGCCGAAAGCAAACAGCCAGGTCAAGTGACTGCAGTTTGGGGCAGGAGCCCAATGCGGACACGTCCACAAGCTGTTGGCAACCAGCCAGGTTTAGTGTCTGCAAGTTGGGGCAGTAACCCAGCGCAGACACGTCCACAAGCTGCCGGCAAACAGATAGGTTTAGTGACTGCAGGTTAGGGCACAAACGCAATGCAGACACATCCTCAAGCCGTGAGCAACCAGACAATTCTAGTGACTGCAGGTTGGGGCAGGAACCCAATGCTGACACATCCACAATCCTTTCACAACCGGACATGTTGAGTGTCTGCAGATTAGGCCAAGAACCCAATGCAGACACATCCACAAGCTGCTGGCAACTAGACAGGGTAAGTGTATGCAGGTTGGGACACAAGCTCAATGCAGACACATCCACAAGCATTTCGCAATCAAACAGGTTTAGTGTCTGCAGGTTGGGACAGGAACCCATTGCAGACACATCCACAAGCTGTACACAAAAAGACAGATTTAGCCTCTGCAGGTTGGGGCAGCAACCCAATACAGACACATCCGCAAGCCGCGGGCAACTAGACAGGTTAAGTGTCTGCAGGTTGGGGCAGGAACCCAAGACAGACATATCAGTGAGCCGGTAGCATTCAAGTAGGTTAAGTGTCAGCAGCTTGCTGAAGCTGGTGAGAGATGGCGGCATTTGTTCCAACGACCGGCACCCATGCAATGTGAGTTCTTCCAGCTCAGTGCATTCAAGCAAGGCCCCGTGGCAGAGGTGCTCATAAACAACAACTGTTACTTGTAGTGAGCGCACTGAAGCTGGGACAGGACCTTTCAAACACCAGCCGTGGAAGTGACGAATGTCCAAGCTCCTGACGTTGGGGCACTTGGGGATGGGGATGAACTCCTCCGACTGGCTAGGATTTTGCTGAAAGTGCAAAAGGATTTGGTTGGAAGGTCGGGTCAGGTCAGAACATGGTAAAGGTCACTTCAGGTCAGTACATGATCAATGGGGAGAATCAGGTTTAGGGTTGTATTGGGGTCACCGTTCTGTGTAGACAGAGGCTATATGGGACCCGCCTACCTTCAGAGGATTAGGAGCCCCTACAAAAGGAGCAAAGACCATTGATACTATTTAGGCCAATAACAGGTTTAGTGTTGACAACGGCTACAAGTTATACACAGGCTATACCGTATATCAGTAATATATATGCTATATGACCCTGCAGTTAGGCCCCAAGCCAGGTAGGAGCCCCTATAAAAGGAACAGATACCAGCCTAGTTTGGCTAATAATATGTATGTTACAGTCCAGGGGTAGCCAAAGAGGCTAAAAGGACTTGCCCAACCATGGTATCATGAGGGGCTAGCATGAAAACAAACCTGCGAACTGAACCCCAAGCAATCGTTTTACCTACAAGGGCCCTAAATTCGTGCTACAGTGATAATTTAATTATACAACCGTATACAAATAATCGAGCCCCTGCCAGGTTCCCAAACAATTCCAGACCTGCCGCCTTGGAAGAGGTAGAGCGGTAGAGCTCTGTCGCGCAGAAGTATCCATGCCCAGGCTCAATAGCAAAACCCAAAAACCATTGTAGTAGCCATTATTCAGTTTGTACAGTGCATGCGAACGGAAGGGTTCCTTCAATCTCATGCCCCGTGGTAGGGAGTACGAATGTTCGTTTTCTAAAATACTTTTTGCATTGTTACATCCCAAATGCGATGATAATTAAATTGTATGTGCGATATGCATCGCATTTTTCTATAAAATGTATTTTTCTATCCAAAGTGCATTCTCTATCCTTAGAGTAGATAGGATATTCTAACATGAAATGCATTTCATCTCCTACCTCTCTTCTACAAGCAATCAACATATCACAGCACCTGCAAGTTCTACTAGAAAGAGCGGTTCTCCAATCAGATTCAATATTCAAATTGTGAGCTTGAAGATGTAGTCTTGCTATGAATTTAATAGCATCTTTATTATAAGATCAGGTTTGGGGTAAATTATACACTATCTCTGGGTGCGTGTGTGTGGGGGGGTCCTGGCAGTACAGCTGAACAGGGGTCGGTGTCTCCACACGTCTCGGCACGTGCGGGACAACGGGACTACTACTAGTAGGCACCGAGTAGGCCCGCCATATCTCAAGCCCTAAGTGCGCCTAGTTTGCATATTGTAGGAGTGGCACCACCATTCGAACTGAATCCTCCGTGTCGCTGGTTTGTGTCGGGAGACCCACCTCCTGGGGTGAAAGTCCTTTCACAACTAAAAAAAAAAAATGCTACTTTAGGGGGTCTACGGCCAGTCATCGGCACCCCTGTATTTGGCTTGCAAGGGTGCATTTTTGATAGGGAGTGTATTTGCAAATACACCCTTCAAATTGTGTTTGAATTTGTGCCCAAATCAACACAAGGGCGGTGTGTTTTGAGGTTGAAGGGGTGTACAATAAAGGGCGTAGGACATGGTGTGCAGAATGGAAGGGCGCCAATAGGGGT
The DNA here is from genome assembly GCA_013435795.1 of Chlamydomonas sp. ICE-L. Classification (NCBI taxonomy): domain Eukaryota; kingdom Viridiplantae; phylum Chlorophyta; class Chlorophyceae; order Chlamydomonadales; family Chlamydomonadaceae; genus Chlamydomonas; species Chlamydomonas sp. ICE-L. Next base: position 557,623 of record JACBWV010000730.1, on the reverse strand, counting down.
GCCCAACATAGAGGGTGACGGACCATAGCTTTTATTTTCAGCTACCAGCAAAGCTTTTAGGGAGCTCCCCTGGCTTGGTACTCGGCCAAAACTATATCAACATTGATCTGGAAGCTGAGATAACCCTCTTTACAGTACTGCTGAATATTTGAATATCAGGCACCAACCCGGCACAGCCCAAGGCCACAGACAGACAACACACAATTGTCAGCTCTCTCTCAACCTTGGACAGTGTAGAAAACTATGGCACAGTGCACAGCTGGTCTATTGGAAATATTCCAGCTCTAAGTAAGTGGCCCCACATCAATAACACTGCAAAATGTGGGGAATCAGGGGGGTCTACGTGGTGCATTCTGGACGGGTTGGAAGACTGCCATATGGGTGAGGAGAAGGGAGACACACACACCACACACCCAAATTGCAGTGTAATTAGCCCCTACCAAGTTGAACTCCTGCAAGAGGTACTCACCAACAAGGATTTGTGTCTCGAAGTTGTGGTGTTAGGCATGGACGCTTTGTCGACAATTATCCAGTATCAAGTTATACCCCCCAGGAACTCACCGTCAGACTCAGCGTTTTTGTGTAGGCATGGACGCTCTGTCGACCACTGCTGCTCACAGCCCGAAAGGCCTGTCGAGTCTTCGAGTCCATGGCGGCAAGCAGAGTGTTGACACAGGAACTGGGGATGTACCGGTACGAGATTAGCCCAACTTGTAGGGAGTGCTGAGCCTCCTGCGTTGCGGTGCCGACCTCCAGGCCGGATTCTTGCACGTTGACGAGCATCCTGTCAGTTCGATCTGAATGGAGAATGAGAATGATCTCAGCTTAACAAAAAAACTTGATTGCAGAAACCGTTTTCAGAATTTTCGTGTTGGATTCTGCAGGCTGGATGGAACATTTATAGTCGAACAGCACGCTCCAAGGTTGAATTTTGAGTATTGAGGGAGAATTGTTGTAAATTGGGCCTAGAAGAAATTGAGCGGCAATTCGACCTGTCCAAATCTAAATCTTCCCCTTGAACTGCTAGGAATGAAATAATGCTTACCGGTCCAGACCTGGGTAGTTCAAACCGCACACTTTAGAGATTATAGGGCGAATCTTAGAATATACACGCACCGGAGTATCTTGCCGTAGAATTGTTACAATGAACATGACGGAACAAAAAAGTGATAGAAAACTGAGAACAATGTGGTACTGGCAGTACATCGGCGAGCTGCCCGATAGAGCATGCAGTGGAGTCGAGGGCCGCCTAGGTACCTTAAAAAACCAGGACTGAAAACAATAGGTGGTACTTGGCAGTATCTTGCATTTCTATGATGGAATGCAGTTGTTCAGTACAGGTCGAAGGGTCCGTTTCCTCGCAGGACGCAGGCAAGGGTTCGGTTATGGGTCGGTTGCGGCTCAGGCTATGAAATTGGTTGCGTCTCGGGACGCAAACTGGGGGTCCTCCTGAACAACCCCATTTGATTGGGATGTCCCTTGTTTTCTGAAGATAGTGAAAGATATTTTCTTTGATAAGTTGAACAAAGGAATGGTACTCTACGCGCCTCAGGCAATGGCAAATGGGTCCCTTTCCCTTAAAATGGGTCTCAGAAAAGCATGGCAAAAATCATTTCGCATAGGGGTCCATGGTTGGAACTGGCTCAAGTTACGACCTGAAATCCAGTTGGCAAATTGTCGTTTTCCTTACATGTTCTTGACTCCTAGTTACATTTTCTTGTAGCCTGCCCAAGCTTGCTTGTAAAACCATGTAACCATTAAAATCAGGAGCAGAGGTGCGCTGAGGTGGGCTGTCCATCCAGTATGTAACAATTCATTTGACATCAGGAGCTAAGGTGGAATGGCTGACGATCCAATATGTAAAAATCAAATTCAAAAAAGGAGCAGAAGTGGGCTGACTGACCATCCAGTATGTAACAATTAAATTCAAATCAGGAGCAGAGGTAGGTGGGCTAACTGACCATCCATTATGTAACAATAAATGAACTTGCTAGGGCTTAGTAGCCAGCCCGGTGCATGGCTCCAGCCAGCCAAATTTCTGGCTGGAGCCATGTAACCAAGTTCAAGTAAAAGTGAAATCAAAACAATCCTAGACTGTCATGAGGGCTAAACTTTGTGTTGCAACTTGGAACCGCAAACCAGCAGCTGGAGTGGACTCAGGTTCGAGCAGACAGCTGTTTGGCAAAGGGTCGTTTGCCAAACCGTTTGCCATTACTGAAGGCGCGGACAATACATGACATACCTCTTGGATGGTATAATATCTAAATGTATGTAGTCAACAGTTTTTTTTTACTTAAAAGTCGATAGACTCAAAATTGGCTTTCAACAGTCAATTGCAGTACGCGCAGCATTAAATGGAAATATTGAAAGTTGGCAAAAACCATTTGTGTAGAAACAGATGTCTCAAAATTGCAAGGCAAAAATAACTTGGCAAAACTGATTTTTGTAGACCTGGAAACGTGACTCAATTTAAGATATAAATACAGTTGGTAAAGGGTCGTTTTACCAAATCACATACCGTATCCTTGTTTCATGTTGAAATTCACCAGCCAGGGAGAGAGGGAGGCAAGGAGGGAGAGAGACGAAATACCCAGCCAATGGTTGCAGTTACGGTATTATACAGGTTTTACAGTAAAAACAAAAAGTACCAGTTGCTAATTCCAGTTAACCACAGGCTTGCCCACTCCTACAAGCTGCACATCATCGGCTTGAATAATTCTGGCATAATAACCCAGCATTCGGCCATGACTACCGTAGGCGCATGATATGTTGGCTGAAAATAGAGATGGCGGATGGCACCAAAAAGGGGCTAAAATCATGGCGGATTTTAAGGTTGGCGGATGTTACAGACTTACAGATTTGGAGTGCTCCATAAATTGGCTCAGGGTACCAATGGCGGATGGCGGAATCCTTTTTTACATTTTTCCAATTGAAACCAGATTCAAGTGTGACTAAAATGAGATATTCTGGGCATAACAGGAGTATAACAATATTGGACCTCAGAATTTAACACGGGCGTGACCGCCCTTGTGTTGGATTGGACCAATTGGACCAAGGGATCCGCTGGTGGCTAGGGATGGTAATGGGTAGGTCCGCTGTAACCATGGAGGGGCGGTAACTAGGGTTGTTTTGTGTGCTGTGCGCGGTGTGTGTAACCTTGTTTCTGCCCTCGTGTTAGGTATGGGGATCTGCTGGGGATGGGGAGCTAGGGTTGTTTGGTGTGCGATTTGCGTAACCTTGTTGCTGTCCTCGTGGCTATTCTTGCGGAACGTGAGTCTCGTTTAACGCGCTTTGGTACACAGTTGCGCGTTACCTCATAAACTGGGGCTGTGCACCCTCCGCCTGTGACTAGGCAGTCTCCTTCGGGATGACTTGTCTGTCGAATCCAAACGTCAAGTGGTTCGGGGCGCAGTTTGACTTAAATCTACCTGGAAGACGAGGTGACGTGACTGAAGATACATCTTGTCTGAAATTTGCTTCGAGTCGGAGAATGGTTGACTGTATTTGCGAGTTTATCGAGCTGCCTGCCGTTGGCAAACGTCAGTTAGTGCGGTCTAAATGCACTTTGTAGGGCGAACCCTTAGGTTTCTTAGCGCATCCGTTTGGCGCCTCCGTTTGGCGCACCCGTTTGGCGCGCCCGTTTGGCGCACCCGGCAGTACGCCTGATGTACCGAAGTCGCTACCCATGGAGGGGCGGTAAAAAACCTCAGTGAAAAATATTGGACCTAAGTAAAATATTATATTGGAGTAATGGACCTCTGTGTAAAAAAGACCGTGTCACCCTGTGCAAAAAACTTGAGGAGGGCTGACCCCCCCCCCCCCCCCCCCACCCACCCACCCACCCCTCCCCTAAATATAAATAAGAGGCATGACTAATATCATTGGCTTGAACATTGCCTTGCAGATAGTGCAAGGCAATGTTCACTTCAGACCAGTGATTTTCCTAAGGTTTGTGGACGAAACATTTATAATCGTTTGGGTCCGATTCCTGGGTCTGCACATTGGGAACATGAAAACATTAATAATCGTTTTGAACGATTCTGCACGATTACAGTTTTGCTGCAAGAAAAACGACACTAGAGTAGGGCAGTGCGGCCGTCGTACCGACGGCAGCAGCCCCCCCCCCGAGAGCGGCTTGATTCGTGCAAAACGGACACAGCGATGTACTCATTAACCCAATACTCGCTCGGTTCCTACAAAGCAGACAGATTGCTGCAGGAATAAATGCGATGCCCATTAGCTATCAGCTATGCCCGCGCTGGAATTGAAGGGTAGGGGGGAAAAGCAGGGATCAGCTGTCAGTCAGAGCTCCGGGGGAATTCTCCATACAGCGCGAAATTTGTAGGAATTGATGCCGGAAGCGAGTAGAAGGGCACGCATTTCCGCCCAGTGCAAAGCATTGCTACAAGCGCGCCCAGTCAGAGTGGAGGAATAGCTTCAGAGTGAGCGCTTGTAAGCGACTGAGGTTTGGTCAATACTGGTATTTAATATATCATGTTCCTGTCGCTGATTCGAACCTTCCAGTGCTGGTCCGTGAATACGAAGTTAGTGGTGCGTTGGGGCGTAACAGCTAGCGAGCTCGAGGTTTCACGCAGCCGTTTGACGAGGTTCTTTTTTGCCCCCCAGTTGGGGTACGTGGCCTCAACTTCCCCCTGCCCCTTTCGCCTCCTCCAGGATGACCTGGCTGGAATCTGTCCAGCGTGTCAATCAGCGTTCTGGTCAAGGCATGCTCACATGGGGGACTTGGGATGCGCGATGCCCGAGCCAACAGTATCGCGATGCTAAACATTAATAATCGTTCTGCACGATGCTGGAGCCAGCGTTTGGATCGACCGGAAACATTAATAATCGTGCATGAACGATGCCCAGGCCAAAGTTTCGCGAGCTCGAAAACATTACCCAGACCTAAGAAAACGATGGACCATTTCGCGAGAAACATTTATAATCGTGCCTGCACGATTTATCGTGCTTAGGAAAAACGCTGCTTCAGACTGTATTTTTACAGTCCAGTGGTAGCCAAATAGGCTAGAGAGACCTGCCCAACTATGCGACAACAGGGGACTTGCACTGGGCTAAGCCCCAAGATTCTGACAGATCTGGGCGAAATTGAGAAGAAAAGAAATGAGCAGCCGTCAAGAATAAAGGGAGTTGTCTAAAGGGAGTAACTACCCCCCCAATTGTGTGTACTGCACTGACCGTATTGGCCTGGCGAAATGTTGGCTTATGGCCCAATCCGCCAGCGCTCCCCGCCTGGAAAAAATCATTGATGGCAGACAGGTGTCCGCCATCTCATCCGCCATCATATCATGCGCCTACGGTACCCACTTACCCAGCCAAGGGTTGCAGACTTGCAGCTAATAACCAGGTTTTACAGTAAAAAAAAAGGTTCCAGATACTAATTGCAGTTAACCACATGCTTGAATCGTCAGAATCCAAAGAGGCAGCCTTTCAAATCTCAGCGTAATTTCTGCATACGCGCTTTTGTTTAAGAACCGGTAGGCGTACTGTACAGAGTTTCGGGAGTTTGTTGGTAACCGACGTTGTTGGAGATACTTGGCGACTGCGAGCCAGCTAGCTAGCGAATCAGCCGGCTCAGCATCTACTCTAATTCAGTTAGGCAAAGGTAAGTACCGGTATATTGCATGATGCAATTGGCATCCCTGTAGTGTGAAAGGAACTGACGATGAAATCATTATTATACCGGTAATATTGGAAGGCCAGTCCCTGCCATTTGCCGGATGGTACCTTCCCTTCAGGGTAATTCAAAGCGCGCGCATTTGCGCTTTTGAGCGCTGACTTTTTAACCCCCGCTGCGATTTAAGCGCAGTTTTTTGCAACTCCCTGTGGGCGCAGCAAGCAATTTTTGCGCTTTTTGCTCTACAAAGCGCATTTTTTTTGTTTTCAAGTACGCTAAAGCGCTTGCCAATTTGGCAATTTAAAGTACCCTACTTCCCTTAACTGTTTTGGATTAAAACCTAATGGGTAAAATCCTAATAAAACCCTAGATGGGTCCGATACATAATTTTATTGGGTTGAGCCAGAAGGTAAGCAATATCGTGCATATCGATTTGTAATATCTCCTCAACCCCCAGAATGGGGCATCGAGCACTGTCGATAATTAACGTGAAGGCCTAAGCCGAATCACTGGTACACTGTACCTTCTAGCGCTGATGCAATTCTTGTACCCTGCGATTTGGCAGGTTCCATTTTGAAAGGGGGCTTGCTTGCGAGGAGTCTGTAAACCGATGAATGAGGAGGCGAAGACTACCGCAATCGATATTGCATTCCCTCGCCGACATTCCTTCAGGTTATCAGGTCTTCTTCTAGAAATTGACGATCGACCGCCCCTAAGTTCGCAATATGCCTGGCGCGTGGAGTTAAGAAATCCAGTGCGTTTGTCACTGAATTTCTTTCTCCGCGCGCCAGGACAAAACACATGTATTTGCATTGGCATAGAATAGACCAGTGCGCCAGACAGTGCAGTACAACTAAGTTGTGCGTCACCAGGCCCGTACGAGTTGTGAGTCACCCAGGCCCAGGCCCCCCTCAATTCCTTCTATGCCTCCTCGCGCTCCACACCTATCCACGACGCTCATACGCCACGCTCAGCGTCGCTGCGCATCATCAAGCATCGTTCTCTGATCGAATGAATCCACCTCCTGTTAGCGCTCCCCTCTTATTTCGCTTCATCTACCCTCAAAAGTTGCGACAAACTCCATCCTAACCGTTTCTCTTGCACACGCGCTTCTATTTCGAAAATGCACAAATGCGTCATAGTAACTTAAAGCTAGTTATTAATCAACGCGGGGTCCTCCAGTAGGGATTTGGCTGTGGTACAGTCAATCCCCCCCCCCCCCCCCCCCCCCCCCCCCCCTCTTCCATCCCCCTTCCACCCAACACTCACCCCCTCCACTATCGTCACCTATATACTACCCCCAGACATGCACACGCATGCACACGCACACACATTAACACACACACTGCTGTAGACCCCCCCCCCCCCCCCCCCCCCCCCCCCACGCACACGCACACGCACACGCACACGCACACGCACACACATACTGCCACCACCGCCACCACTACACACACACAACATAAATCCAAACACACGCACATATTCTAGACAATGAATCCCGACGAAGATGAGACAGACACGGCCTACATTATAACCAAGAAATTTAGCATCAAAGTGCCAACTGTCACCACCACCGTGAGGGAGGGCCATGTCAAGATTCCGGGTGAGTTTTTTAATGTGTGTGTGTGTAGGGTGGGTGGCTACTGTGTGGCATTAAGGAAGGGGGGTATGTTGGTATTTCTTTGTTTGTGGTTTGGTGCATGTGTGTTTGTTGTGTGTGTGCCAACCATCACCACCACTGAGGGAGGGCCATGTCAAGGTTCTTGGTGACCGGTTGGTTTTGGTGTGTGTGAAGGGGTGATGTATAGTAGTGGTGGTGTGTGTGCGTGTGTGTTCAGCATCAGAGTGCAAGCCTGGCATCACTATGGGGGAGGAGCGCTGTCAAGACTCTGGGTGAGTGGGGTGTGTGTGTTTGTGTGGTGGTGAGGAATGTGTGTGCGTGTGCATGTGGTGGTGTGGAATATGTGTGTGTACTTTTGTGAGGGAGGTCATAATCAATATTCAGGTTGAACGGGTGGTGTGCATGTGCGTGTGGTGGTGGCGATGGTGTGTGTGTGTGAGGGAGGGAGGGAGGGCGTTGTCAAGATTCTGGTTGAATGGGTGGTGTGCATGTGCGTGTGGTGGTGGCGATGGTGTGTGTGTGTGCCGGAGGGAGGGTGTTGTCAAGATTATGGGTGAGTGGGGAGTGTGCGTGTGGTGGAGAGGAAGGCGTGTTTGTGTGTGAGAGAGTGGGGAGTGTGCGTGTGGTGGTAAGGAAGGTGTGTGTGTATGTGAAGGAGGGAGAGAGGGCATTGTTATGATTCTGAGTGAGTAGGGTGTGTGCGTGTCGTGGTGAGGAAGGTGTGTGTGTGTTTGTGTGTGAGAGAGGGAGGGAGGTTGTTGTCATGATTCTGGGTTAGTGGGGAGTGAGCGTGTGGTGGAGAGGAAGGCGTGTTTGTGTGTGTGTGAGGGAGGGAGGGTGTTGTCATGATTATGGGTGAGTGGGGAGTGTACGTGTGGTGGTGAGGAAGGTGTGTTTGTGTGTGAGAGAGGGAGGGAGGGCGTTGTTATGATTCTGAGTGAGTGGGGTGTGTGCGTGTGGTGGTGAAGAAGGTGTGTGTGTGTGCATGTGGTGGTGAGGAAGGTGTGTGTGTGTGCATGTGGTGGTGGGGAAGGTGTGTGTGTGCATTTGGTGGTGAGGAAGGTGTATGTGTGTGAGAGAGGGAGGGAGGTTGTTGTCATGATTCTGGGTTAGTGTGGAGTGTGCGTGTGGTGGTGAGGAAGGTGTGTGTGTGTGAGAGAGGGAGGGACGGTGTTGTTTTGATTCTGGGTGTGTGGGGTGTGAGCGTGTGGTGGTTAGGAAGGTGGTGGGGAAGGTGTGTGTGTGAGGGAGGGAGTGCGTTGTTATACTTCTTGAGTAAGTGGGTGGTATTTGTGTGTGTGTGGTAGTGAGGAAGGTGTGTGTGTGTGTGAGAGGGCGGGCATCGTCAAGATTACGGGTTAGTGGGTGGTGCGTACATACTGTGATGGATGGCCATGCCAAGATACTGTACTTTACTGTACTGTATGACACATCCCCGCCTCCCACCCACCCAGGAGTCAAGGCCCCCAAGCTGCCCAATGTAACTGTCATATCGTACTGCTCAGTCAAGAAGCGGCTGTACTACGGTCTTGACAACGGGGACGTCTGTTTCTGGGGAGTGACTTCAGACGGGCCGAAGGCCAGTAGCTATGTCGGCTGTCACAAGGGCTCTGTGTCCGCCCTCTGTATCCCCCCCCCGTCGAAAGGGCAGCTGGGTAAGCACTGTACTGTACTGTACTGTACTGTACTGCACTGTACTGTACTGTACTGTACTGTACTGTACTGCACTGTACTGTACTGTACTGTACTGTACTGCACTGTACTGTACTGTACTGTACTGTACTGTACTGTACTGTACTTTCACAAGGGCTCTGTATTCGCCCTCTGTATCTCGCTCCCCTCGGAAGGGGCAGCTGGGTAAGCACTGTACTGTACTGTACTGTACTGTCACAAGGGCTCTGTATTCGCCCTCTGTATCCCGCCCCCCTCGGAAGGGCAGCTGGGTAAGCACTGTACTGCAAGCACTGTACTGCACTGTACTGTCACAAGGGCTCTGTATTCGCCCTCTGTATCTCGCCCCCGTCAGAAGGGCAGCTGGGTAAGCACTGTACTGTACTGTACTGTCACAAGGGCTCTGTATTCTTCCCCCTGTTTCTTTGCCCCGCCCCAACGGAAGGGCCAGCTGGGTAAAGCACCCTGTACTGTACTGTACTGTCACAAGGGCTCTGTATTCGCCCTCTGTATCTCCCCCCCCTCGGAAGGGTAGCTGGGTAAGCACTGTACTGTACTGTACTGTCACAAGGGCTCTGTATTCGCCCTCTGTGTCTTGCCCCCCCCGGAAGGGCAGCTGGGTAAGCACTGTACTGTACTGTACTGTCACAAGGGCTCTGTATTCGCCCTCTGTGTCTTGCCCCCCCCGGAGGGCAGCTGGGTAAGCACTGTACTGTACTGTACTGTACTGTCACAAGGGCTCTGATTCTCCCGCTCTGTTCTTGCCCCCCCCCCCAGGGCATTCTTGGTAGCACTGTACTGTACTGTACTGTACTGTCACAAGGGCTCTGTATTCGCCCTCTGTTCTTGCCCCCCCGGAAGGGGCAGCTGGGTAAGCACTGTACTGTACTGTACTGTACAATGGCTCTGATTCGCCCTCTTGTTCTTCCCCCCTCGGAGGGAGCTGGGTGAAGCACTGTACTGTACGTACTGTACTGCCCACGAGGATCTTCAATCCCCTCTGTTTCTTGCCAGCCCCCCCCGGGACGGGTAGCTGGGTAACACATGTACGTTATGGACGTCACAAGGGCTCTGTATTCGCCCTCTGTGTCTTGCCCCCCCTGAAGTGTCAGCTGGGAAGCACTGTCTGTATGCTGTACTGTCCCAGGGCTCCTGTATTCGCCCTCTGTGGCTTGCCCCCTCGAGAGGGCAGCTGGGTAAGCACTGTACTGTACTGTACTGTACTGTCACAAGGGCTCTGCATTCGCCCTCTGTATTTCGCCCCCCTCGAATGGGCAGCTGGGTAAGAACTTTACTGCAAGCACTGTACTGCACTGTACTGTCACACAGGCCCCATGTAGCCTGCACCTCGCACCTTTTCCCGCTCAGAAAGGTGCAGGCTGGGTACATTGTACTGCAATCACTGTACTGCACTGTACTGTCACGAGGGCCCTGTGTCTACCCTTTGCATCCCGCTCCCCTTGGAAGGGCAGCTGGGTAAGCACTGTACCAGTACCCACTCCCGCCCACTCCCTGCACACTTCCCTCCTACACACACAGGTAGACAGGGGCTTGCTTCTGTCAGGTTCAGTGGGATGCCCCCCCCCCCCCCTCCCCACCCCAGTCCCCCCCCCCCCCCCCCCCCCCCCCCCCCTACACACACACCACCCCACCCCCCCCTCCCACCCCCACCCCACCCCCCTCCCACCCCACCCCACACCCCTTCCCTCCTTTCCCCCCCATTCCCCGCACACACACACCCTACACACACAGGAAGACAGGGCTTGCTTCTGTCAGGTTCAGTGGATGGCACCATCAAGGTGTGGGACTACCAGGGCCGGCTGCAACGTGACCCTAGCGTTCTTGCACAGACCATCTACGCACATTCAGGTGTGTTGGGGTGCATGTGGATGTGTGTTGGGGTGTGATGGTGCGTGTGTGGGGGGGGGGACTACCAGGGCCGGCTGCAAAGTGACCCTAGCGCTCTTGCACAGACCATCTACGCACATTCAGGTGTGTTGGGGTGCATGTGGATGTGTGTTGGGGTGTGATGGTGCGTGTGTGTGTGGGGGGGACTACCAGGGCCGGCTGCAACGTGACCCTAGCGCTCTTGCACAGACCATCTACGCACATTCAGGTGTGTTGGGGTGCATGTGGATGTGTGTTGGGGTGTGATGGTGCGTGTGTGTGGGGGGGGGGGGGGGACTACCAGGGGCCGCTGCAACGTGACCCCTAGGCCGCTGCTTGCACAGACCATCTACGCACATTCAGGTGTGTTGGGGTGCATGTGGATGTGTGTTGGGGTGTGATGGTGCGTGTGTGTGGGGGGGAGACTACCAGGGCCGGCTGCAACGTGACCCTAGCGCTCTTACACAGACCATCTACGCATTCAGGGTGTGTTGGGGTGCATGTGGATGTGTGTTGGGGTTGTGATGGTGCTGGTGTGTGGGGGGGGGACTCCAGGCCGGCTGCAACGTGACCCTAAGCTCTTGCACAGACCCATCTACGCACATTCTGGTGTGTTGGGGTTGCATGTGGTGTGGGTTCTGGGGGTGATGGTCGTTGTGTGGGGGGGGGGACTCCAGGGCCGGCTGCAAACGTGGCCCTAGACGCTCTTCGCACAGACCATCTTACGCACATTCAGGTGTGTTGGGTGCTGTGACTTGTGTTGGGTGTGATGCGGCTGTGCTGGTGGGGGAAGACTACCAGGGCCCGGCTGCCACCGTGACCCTAGCGCTCTTACACGACATCTAGCACGTTCAGGTGTGTTGGGTGCATGTGGATGTGTGGTTGGGGTGATGATGGATGCGTGTGTGTGTGGGGGGGACTACCCAGGGCCGTTGCCACTGACCCTACGGCTCTTGCACAGACCATCTCCGCACTTCAGTTGTGTTGGGGTGCATTGTGGATGTGTGTTAGGGGTGTGAATGGTGCAGTGTGTGTGGTAGGGGTGGGGGGACTACCACGTCGCCTGCTGCAACGTGACCCCCTAGCGCTCTTGCAACATAACAGACCATCTTACGCACAATTCGTGTTTTGGGGTGCATGGTGAATGTGTGTTTGGTGTGCTGGTGCGTGTGTGTGGGGAGACTACCAGGCCGGCTGCAACGTGACCCTAAGCGCTCTTACACAGAACCATCTACCAACTTCGGTGTGTTGGGGTGCATGTGGATGTGTGTTGGGGTGTGATGGTGCGTGTGTGTGGGGGGGGACTCCAGGGCCCTGCAACGTACCCCTAGCGCTTCACAGCCCATCTAGAGGCACTTCAGGTTTGTTGGGGTGCATTGTGGATCGTGTGTTGGCTGTGGAGGTGCGTGTGTTGGGGGGGGGGTAGACTACCAGGTTCCGGCTGCACGTGACCCTCGCGCCTTGCACAGACCATCTCGCACCTTCCGGTGTGTTGGGGTAGATGTGGATGTGTGTTGTGTGTGGATGGTGCGTTGTGGGGGGGGGGAGGGTTTGATTATTTGTTTTTTTGTTGGGTGTGGGTGGGGACTCACCAGGGGTCCTTCTGCACCTTGAACCCTAGCGCTCTTGCCCAGCACCATCTCCTCACCTTCAGGTGTGTTGGGGTGGCATGCTGGATGCTGTGTTTGGTGTGATGGTGCCGTGTGCGTGGGGTGTGGGGGACTACCGATGCGCCGGCTGGCAAAAGTGACACCTAGCCTCTTGCTGCACAGAACCCGCTAACGCACATTCAGTGTGTTGGGGGGGGTGCATGTGATGTGTGTTGGGTGATGGTCGTTTTTGGGGGGGAGGGGGACTACCAGGGCTCGGCTGCAACTGACCCAAGAAAGCGCTCTTGCACACAGACGCTCGCTAACGCAAATTCAGGTGTGTTGGGGTGCAAATGTGGATGTTGTTGGGGTTGATGGTGCGTGTGGTGTGGGGGGGGGACTACCAGGGCCGGACCTGCAACGTGCACCATAGCGCTCTTGCACGACCCTCTACGCACAGTCAGGTGTTTTTGGGGTGCATGTGGATGTGTGATTGGGGTGTGATGGTGCGTTGTGGGGGATGGGGAGGGGGGGGGCGACTACAGGGCCGGCTGAAACTGGACCCCTAGCGCTTCTTGCACAGACCATCTACGCACATCAGTGTGTGGGGTGCGTGCGATCGTGTGTTGGGGTGTAGGACTGGTCGTGTGTGTGGGGGGGGGGACTCACCCATGGCCGCCTGCAAACGTGACCCCTAGCGCCTTGCACATACCATCTCAGCACATTCGGTGTGTTTGGGTGCATTGATGTTTGTTCGGGGTGGTGATTGTTCGTGTGTGTTTGGCGATTTTTTCCTCCCAAGGGCCTCCACGGGCATCTTGGCAACCAAAAAAAAAACCACGTGAAACCGCTAAAGCCTATCTGAAAAAAAATATACGCAACATTCAGCAGAAAGTCAGAGAAAGACCAAGGTGTGTTGGGGGGGGGTGAAAATGCCTGGATGTTTGTTGGTTGTGCTGGTGTCCGTGTGCCGTGGGTTGGTTATTGCTCGTCTTTTGCGTGGCACTCCCATTCTCCGTACTGCCAACCGTGCACACCCTAAAGTCCCCACTCGCCCATTGGCACAGACCCATCTACGCACAGCGGGGTGTTGGGGTGCCATATTGGCTTTCGTGGTGGGAGGTGATGGTGCGTTTGTGTGGTGGGGGGGGGGACTACCAAGGTGGGCCGGGCTTGCACCGTGAACCCTAAGCGCTCTTCTTCTTCACATACATCTCTACGCCATTCAGGTGTTGGGGTGCATGTGGATGTGTGTTGGGGTGTGATGGTGCGTGTGTGAGTGAGGGGACTACCATGGCCGGCTGCAAACGTGACCCCTAGCCCTCTGTTGCTACCGCCCATCTAAACTACGCCACCTTAGGTGTGTTGGGGTGCCTGTGGCACTGGTGCTGTTGGGGTGTATGGATGCGTGCTCTCTGGGGGGGGGGCCTTACCAGAGCCGGCTGCCAAAGTGACCTAAAGCGCTCTTACACAGACCATCTACGCACATTCGTGTGTTGGGGGGTCATGTGATGTGGGTTGGGTGTGATGGTGCGTGTGTGTAGCGGGGGGGGGGGGAACTACCAAGGCCGGCTACAACGCGACCCTAACGTTTTTGCACAGACCATCTACGCACATTCAGGTGTGTTGGGGTGCATGTGTATGTGTGCATGTTTGTTACAGTCCAGCGTTAGCCAAGTAGGCTAAAATGACTTGCTGAACCTCGATATCAGGAGGGGCTAAAGCGAAAACAAACACTGATGAACTCTTCTGGCACAGACCATCTACGCACATTCAGGCGTGTTGGGGTTTATGTGTATGTGTGCATGTTTGTTACAGTCCAGCGTTAGCCAAGTAGGCTAAAACGACTTGCTCAACCTCGATATCAGGAGGGGCTAAAGCGAAAACAAACACTGATGAACTCTTCTGGCACAGTCCATCTACGCACATTCAGGCGTGTTGGGGTTTATGCGTATGTGTGCATGTTTGTTACAGTCCAGCGTTAGCCAAGTAGGCTAAAATGACTTGCTAACCCTCATATCAGAGAGGCTCGATCACTCTTACAGAAAAATGGGGAATTAAACGGTCAAGGCGCAAGAGGAGAGGGGAACAAGGGGGGAGGATGGCGTGGTATTGTGGGGGGGGCAGCAAGAGGGATCTAGGCGGGAAACAAAAGAAAGTGACTGAAAAAAGAGTGGGAACAGAAAAGAGACAACACCTAGAGCAAATCAATACAGGGAAGCAAGTGGTTTGGTTGTGTTGTATTTGGGTTGATGGGTGTGAGTGGATGAGCCCACTCATTTTTGTTGTGTTTTGTGTTTGTTATCTTGTTTTTTTTTTGGTCCTATTCCTTTCTTCCAACGAGACCCCAGCATGCTTGAGCAGAAGATCTACACACATTCAGGTGTGTGTTGGGGTGTATGGTGTGGTGAGTTGATGTGTGTTGGTGTGTGTTGGTATTTGTTGGCGTGTGGGACTATCAGGGCCGGCTGCAAAGAGACCCCAGCATGCTTGGGCAGAAGATCTACACACATTCAGGTGTGTGTTAGGGTGTGTGGTGAGGTGAGTTGATGTGTGTTGGTGTGTGATAGTATTTGTTGGGGTGTGGGACTATCAGGGCCGGCTGCAAAGGGACCCCAGCATGCTTGGGCAGAAGATCTACGCACATTCAGGTGTGTGTTGGGGTGTGTGGTAGTATTTGTTGGGGTGTGGGACTATTTCGGGCTGGCTGCAAAGAGACCCCAGCATGCTTGGGCAGAAGATCTACACACCTTCAGGTGTGTGTTAGGGTGTGTGGTGAGGTGAGTTGATGTGTGTTGGTGTGTGTTAGTATTTGTTGGCGTGTGGGACTATCAGGGCCGGCTGCAAAGGGACCCCAGCACGCAGGTGTGTGTTGGGATGGTGGTGGTGGTCGGCGTATTTGGGTGGGTGTGGGGGTAGGGGCCTGGGTAGGGGAGTGGGTGGGGGTGGGTAGAGAAGGTGGGGTGGTGGTGCCAAGGGACGGGGGCCGGCTGCTAAGGGACCCTAGTGTTTTTGCACATACCATCTTCGCACATTCAGGTGTATGTTGGGATGTATCTTGGTGTGTGTTGCAGTGTGATAGTGCGTGTGTTTGTGTTTGGGACTACCAAGGCCGGCTGCAAAGGGACCCCAGAGTGCTTGCACAGACAATCAACACACATTCAGGTGTGCTGGGGTGTATGTGTGTATGTATGTGTATGTGTGCATGTTTGATACAGTCCAGGGGTACCCAAATAGGCTAAATTGACTTGCTCAACCTCCATTTCAGGAGGGGTTAGAGCAAAAACAAACACTGATTTACTGGGAATGCACAGACCATCTATATAGTGCAGGCACTGTGCCAGGGATATTTGTATATGGCAGGCAGCACCACAGCACTCACCCCACTCATACGCACAAACACACACCACCACACACACTACCATCACACGTGCTGGCACTGCGAAAGGGATATTTGTATATGGCAGGCAGCACCACGGCACTCACCCCCACACCCACCCATCCATCCACACACACCACCACCACCTGTGCAAGCACTGTGACACAAATATTTGTATATTGCAGGCAGCACCATAGCCCCCCCCCCCCCCCCACCACACACACACCACACACCACACACACACACCACCACACCACCACCACCTGTGCAGGCACTGTGACACAAATATTTGTATATTGCAGGCTGCACCATGCCCTCCCCCCCCCCCCCCCCCCCCCCCACCACACACACACCACCACACCACCACCTGTGCAGGCACTAGTGACAAGAATATTTGTATATTGCAGGCCGCACCATGCCCTCCCCCCCACCCTCCCACCCACACCCACACCCACACCCACACACCCACACCCACACACCCACACACACCCACACACACAGACGTACTCACACCACACACACAGCCACACACACACCACCACCACCTGTGCAGGCACTGTGACAGGGATATTGTACATGGGGATCACATCATTCAGCCTAGCACCATAGCACTCTCCCCCCCCCCCCCCCCCCCCCCCCCCCCCCCCCCCACCATCCTGGCCCCCCCCCAACCCACACCCACACCCACACCCACAACCCACATCCCCCCCCCCCCCCCTGTGCATGCAGAGTGGACAGGATATTTGTATATGGGGAATCACATCATAGCAGCCTACACCACAGCACTCACCCCCCCCCCCCCCCCCAAACACCCCCAAAACACCCCCAAACACCCACACTCACACCCACACACCACATCACCACCTGTGCAGGCACTGTGACAGGAATATTTGTGTATGGGGATCACATCATAGCAGCCTACACCACAGCACTCAACACCCCCCCCCCCCCCCCCCCCCCCCCCCACACCCCCAAACACCCACACTCACACCCACACACACCACATCACCACCTGTGCAGGCACTGTGACAGGAATATTTGTGTATGGAGATCACATCATATCAGCCTTCACCGCAGCACTCAAACACCCCACAACCCACCCCATCCTGGCCCACCCCACCCCAACCGAACACACCATCCCCCCACCCCACCCCACACCCACACCCAAACCCCACACCCACACACCACACCACCACCACCTGTGCAGGCACTGTGACAGGAATATTTGTATATGGAGATCACATCATATCAGGCAGCACTGACAAGCAGATCAAGGCATGGAGGAGTGTTGAGGGCAGAGGTTACCTCAGCTACCCATGGTTCGACCACCAGGTGTGATTTTGAATTTGAACTTGAATTTGAAATATGAGGGCAGGGGATATCTCAGCTACTCATGGTTCAACCACCAGGTGTGATTTTGAATTTGATCTTGAATTTGAAATATATGGGGAGAGGCTATCTCAGCCACCCATGGTACGACCACCAGGTGTGAGATGCCGTTTGATTTTTGATTTTGATTTTAATTTGAAATTTAATTTGAAGATGAAGAAGGCTTGGGCTGGGGATTATGCGTGTATATGTATGCAAGAGTTTGGAGGGCAGATGCTATCTCAGCCACCCATGGTTCGACCACCTTGTCTGAACTTGAATATGAATAACGAGGGCAGAGGCTACCTCAGCTACCCTTGGTTCGACCACCAGGTGTGAGCTGTTGTTTGGTCTGGTTTTGATTTTGGATTTTAATTTGAACTTCGATTTAAAGAAGGATTTAATTCGGGATTGGGCATGTATGGAAGAGTTTTGAGGGCACAGGCTATCTCAGCCACCCATGGTTTGATTACCAGGTGTGATTTTGAATTTAAACTTGAATTTGAAAAAGGAGGGCACCGTCTATATCTCAGCTACCCATGGTTCAACCACCAAGTGTGAGATACCTTTTGATTTTTGATTTTAATTTAATTTGAACTCCAATTTGAACTTGAAGAAGGAATGGGCTGGGGAGATTAAGCATGTATATGTTTGCAAGAGTTTGGAGGGCATAGGCTGCCTTAGCTACCCATGGTTCCACCACCTTGTCTGAACTTGAATTTGAATTACGAGTGCAGAGGCTACATCAGCTACCCATGGTTCTACCACCTTGTATGAACTTGAATTTGAATTACGAGTGCAGAGGCTACATCAGCTACCCATGGTTCTACCACCTTGTATGAACTTGAATTTGAATTACAAGTGCAGAGGCTACATCAGCTACCCATGGTTCTACCACCAGGTGTGAGATGCTGTTTGATTTTCGATTTTTATTTTAATTTGAACTGTAATTTGAAGTTAAAGAAGGATTTGACTCGGGATTGGGCGTGTATATGAATGCAAGAGTGTTGAGGGCAGAGGCTATCTCAGCTACCCATGGTTCAACCACCAAGTGTGAGATACCTTTTGATTTTTGATTTTAATTTAATTTGAACTCCAATTTGAACTTGAAGAAGGAACGGGCTGGGGAGATTAAGCATGTATATGTATGCAAGAGTTTGGAGGGCATAGGCTGCCTTAGCTACCCATGGTTCCACCACCTTGTTTGAACTTGAATTTGAATTACGAGTGCAGAGGCTACATCAGCTACCCATGGTTCTACCACCTTGTATGAACTTGAATTTGAATTACAAGTGCAGAGGCTACATCAGCTACCCATGGTTCTACCACCAGGTGTGAGATGCTGTTTGATTTTCGATTTTTATTTTAATTTGAATTGTAATTTGAAGTTAAAGAAGGATTTGACTCGGGATTGGGCGTGTATATGAATGCAAGAGTGTTGAGGGCAGAGGCTACCTCAGCTACCCATGGTTCGACCACCAGGTGTGATTTGAATTTGATCTTGAATTTGATATATATGGGGAGAGGATATCTCAGCCACCCATGGTTCAACCACCAGGTGTGAGATGCCTTTTGATTTTTGATTTTAATTTAATTTGAACTCCAATTTGAAGTTGAAGAAGGAATGGGCTGGGGAGATTAAGCATGTATCTGTATGCAAGAGTTTGGAGGGCAGAGGCTACCTCAGCCACCCATGGGTCTACCACCTTGTCTGACTTGAATTTGAATTACGAGGGCACAGGCTACCTCAGCTACCCATGGTTCGACCACCAGGTGTGATTTTGAATTTGATCTTGAATTTGAAGAGAAGGGGAGAGGATATCTCAGCTACCCATGGTTCGACCACCAGGTGTGAGCTGTTATTTGGTTTGGTTTTGAATTTCAAATTCAATTTCATCTTAAATTTGAAGACGGATTTTAATTGGGATTGGGCATGTATGCAAGAGTTTTGAGGGCACAGGCTATCTCAGCTACCCATGGTTTGACCACCAGGTGTGAGCTGTTGTTTGGTTTGATTTTGAATTTCAATTTGAACTTGAATTCGAAGAAGGATTTAAATTAGGATTTGGCATGTATGGAAGAGTGTTGAGGGCAGAGGCTACCTCAGCTACCCATGCTTCGACCACCAGGTGTGAGATGCCGTTTGATTTTGATTTTGATTTTAATTTTATTTTTAATTTGAAGAAGAAGATGGAATGGGCTGGGATTAGGCGTGTATGTGTATGCAAGAGTTTGGAGGTCAGAGGCTATCTCCGCCACCCATGGTTCGACCACCTTGTCTGAACTTGAATTTGAATTACGAGGGCAGAGGCTACATCGGCTACCCTTGGTTCGACCACCAGGTGTGAGATGTTGTTTGGTATGCTTCTGATTTTGAATTTGAGCTTGAGCTTGAATTTGAAGAAGGATTTGACTCGGGATTGGGCGTGTATGTGTATGGAAGAGTTAGGAGGGCACAGGCTAACTCAGCAACCCATGGTTCGACCACCAGGTGTGATTTTGAATTTGAACTTGAATTTGAATTGTGAGGGCACAGTCTACCTCAGCTACCCATGGTTTGACCACCAGGTGTGAGATGCTGTGCAATTTTGGTTTTGAATTAAAATTCATTTTGAATTTGAATTTGAAGAGGTACTTGAATCAGGATTGGGCTTGTATATGTATGGAAGGGTGTTGGGGGCAGAGGCTATCTCAGCCACCCATGGTTCAACCACCTTGTGTGATTTTGAATTTGAATTTGAAATTGAATTAAGTGCGCAGAGGATATCTCAGCTACCCATGGTTTGACCACCAGGTGTGAGATGCCGTTTGGTTTAATTTTGTTTTATAATTTAAATTTAAATTTGAACTTGAATTTGAATTTGAAGAAGGATTTTAATTGGGATCGGGCGTGTATATGTATGGAGGAGTCTGGAGGGCAGAGGCACCCAGTCCACTGTTGCCACCTTAGAAGGCTGGGTTCGCAGCATGTCGTACATCCTCCCCCCCACCCCCCCCACCACCACCAACCCACCCACCCACCCGTACCCACCTAACCCCACCCACTTCTAACACTGAACACCACCTTCTACCCCTCCCCACCCCCACCCCACCCACCCACCCACCCCTACACAACAACGCCCCCCACCCACCCACCCTACACCCTACCACTTAAACCCAATTATTATTGTATTAATAATCTTTGCAACATTATTCTTGTATCACCTTTAGTATTATTTTATATATTATTCTACAGGGAGGGTATTACAGTTTGTTTTTCTTATATATAATTTTATTATTCTATTTTTCTATATTTCTACGTTTTTACTTGATTATATATATTTCATTTTTCTAAAAATGGTTATTTTATATGAATTATTCCATTTTTATTAAAGCATTTTTTTCATGCTCATTTTTTCCAGAGTTATCATTAATTATTAACTATTTTTTATCACCCAACTCTAGGCCTACCCTACTATTATATATATATACTTTTTTTTATTCCCAATTCACCAAATATTTATTTATACACCTCTATGCATATCTTTTTCAACTCACCACTCACCGACCCACCCACCCCCCCACCCCCCACTTCTAACACTGAAACGGCCACCTTCTAACAACCCAGTCCACTGTTGCCACCTTAGAAGGCTGGGTTCGCTCCATGTCGTACGACCTCCACCCCCACCCCCACCCCCCACCCCCACCCACCCACCCATACACCCACTTCCACTTACACACCAATATCACCACTCACCGACCCACCCACCCACCCACTTCTAACACTGAACACCACCTTCCACACCCAGTCCACTATTGCCACCTTAGAAGGCTGGGTTCGCTCCATGTCTTACGACCGCACAGAGCTGGTCGGCGACCACGGTACTTTCCTTGCCGTGGATGATGCCGGCAGCGTGATCAAGATTGTGCCTGAGCGGGTTTACGAGGAAGATGGCAAGAAGGGCATCAAGACTCAAGTGTTCACGGTGGATGGTCGACAGGGCCAAGCCAACTCCCACCTACCTGGCAGTTTGCCCATTCTTATTCGAAGCCGAAACGACCGAGGCGTGTTCAAGGTGTGTTGCAGGTTTTGTTTTTTTTACTTTTTGTGTGATGGTGATAATCGGGAAGCGTTAGGTAAGCATGGACAGGGCCACACCAACTCCCAACTCCCTGGCAGTTTGCCCATTCTGATTCGAAGCCGACACGATCGAGGCGTGTTCAAGGTGGGTGGGAGGGTTTTTAATGGCGGTTGAGGGTCGGGGGCTGATAGGGGTGGGTGGGTGGGTAGGGTGTTATTTTTTTTAAGTGGGCGGCGTAGGTGGGGTGTAGGCAAGAAGGGCATCAAGACTCAAGTGTTCACTGTAGATGGTCGACAGGGCCACGCCAACTCCCACCTACCTGGCAGTTTGCCCATTCTTATTCGAAGCTGACACAATCGAGGCGTGTTCAAGGTGGGTGGGAGGGTTTTTGATGGCGGATGAGGGTTGGGGGGGCTGATGGGGGTGGGTGGGTAGGGGGGTATCGTTGGTAAGTGTAGATGGGGGGGTAGGCAACAAGGGCATCAAGACGCAAGTGTTCACGGTGGATGTTCACGGTGGATGGCCACGCCATCTCCCACCTCCCTGGCAGTTGCCTATTATATTTTGGAGCTGTCACAACCAAGTTGTGTTCAAGGTATGTGGGCGGAGGGGAGTAGGGGTGATGGTGATGGTGATGGCAGTTTGCCCATTCTGATTCGAAGCCGACACAACCGAGGCATGTTCAAGGTGGGTGGGAGTTTTTGTGATGGCAGGTGGGTGGGTGGGTGAGTGGGTGGAAGTTTTTGTGATGGCGGGTAAGGGACAGGTGAGGGTTGGGGGCTGATGCAGGTGTGTGTGTTTGTGTGTGTGTGTGTGTGGGGGGGAGGGGGGGGGAAGGCTGGGTCTTTTTTGTTTTGGTGGTGGGGGGAGAGTGGGGGATGTCTGTTGGTGGTGGTGGTGGTGGTGTGTGGGGGGGGTCATTTGGTGGGGGGGCCGTGGGAAGTAGTTTTTGTGATGGTGATGGTGATGTTGCCCATTTGTATTCGAAGCTGACACGACCATGGTGTGTTTAAAGTGGGTGGGAGGTTTTTGTTATGGCGGGTGTGTGTTTTTGTGATTGCAGGTGGGTGGTTTGGTGGGTGGCCACATGAGGGGGGTAGTGAGTGCAAGGTTTGGTTTTGGGGTGGGGTATGGGCCGGGCCCAACGCAACCCGACCCAAACCCAAACCCAAACCACAACGCAACCCAAACCCAACCTAAGCCGAATCCTCCCCCAACCCCCACCAAACCCAATCCCATCTAGACACCTGACCCAACCCAATAATCTTCTACACATGCCACCCTGCTGGTGGATGGTGCTGACACTGACTGCGTTCGTGTGCATCCCAATGCCAGCCCCCTGCCCCCCCCCGACACACACACACACACCTCTACCCTACACAAACACTCTTCTACGCAGGTCCACCTGGTAGCTAGCTGGCAGATGGTACTGACACTGTCCTACGACAACTGAGCTCGTCCGTACCCCAATGCTAGTATCCTGACATCCCCCTCCCACCCACCCACCCCCCACCATCCATCCCCACCCACCACCACCCATCCACCCCATCCACCCACCCACCCACCCCTCCACCCCCCCACCCCCCCATCCACCCACCCACCCATCCACCCACCCACCCACCCATCCACCCACCCACCCACCCATCCACCCCACCCACCCCCCCACCCACCCCACACCACCCCCACCCACCCATCCACACCCCCAGCACCCATCCACCACCCCCACCCCCCCTCCAACCACCCACCCCACCCACCTCCACCCACCCACCCCCATCCACCCACCATCCCACCCATCCACCACCCACCCCACCCACCATCCCCCCACCCACCCACCCCCCCACCCACCAACCCATCCACCCACCCACCACCCACCCACCCACCCATACACCCACCCACCCACCCAGCCCCTGCCACCCCCCCCCCACCCAACCCTTCCCCCACCCCCCCCCACCCACCCACCCATCACCCACCCCCCCATCCACCCCCCCACCCACCCATCCACCACACACCCCCACACACCTCAACCCACACACCCCACCCCCCACACAATCAACCACCCATCCACCCAACCCACCCCCCACCCATCCAAACCCACCAACCCACCCACCCCTCCACCACCCATCCACCCCCCACACCTCCACCCACCCAACCCACCCACCCACCCATCCACCCACCCACCACCCACCCCACCCCCCCATCCCCCACCCCCCATCCCCCCCCCCACCCCTCCACCCAACCCACCCACCCATCCACCCATCCACCCACCCACCCTCCACCTCCTCCACCCACCCCCCCCCCATCCACTCCACCCCACCCACCCTCCACCCAACCCACCCATCCACCCACCCACCCCACCCCTCCCTACACCAACCCCTCCCCCCACCCACCCCCCATCCACCGCACCCACCACCCATCCACCCGCCCACCCCCCCACCCACCCCCCACCCATCCACCCACCCACCCACCCACCCATCCCCCCACCCACCCACCCATCCCCCACCCACCCACCCGATCCACCACCCACCCACCCACCCATCCACCCACCCACCCACCCACCCACCCACCCACCCCCCCTCCACCCACCCACACACACAACCCACCCAACCCATCACCACCCACCCACACCCATCCACCCACCCACCCACTCACCCATCCAACACCAACCCCCCCACCCCACCCACCCACCACCCTCCACACCCCCCACCCCCACCCCCCACCCACCCATCCCCCCCCCCCACAACACCCACCCATCCCCCCCCACCCCCCACCCACCCACCCACCCTCCACCCATCCCACCCCCCCCCACCCACCCTCCCCCCACCCCCCCATCCCACCCCCCACACACCCATCCACCCACCCATCCACCACCCCCCAGCCCACCCACCCCTCCACCCACCCCGCCCATCCCCCACCCCCCACCACCCCCCCCCACCCACCCATACCACCCACCCACCGCCCCCCAGGCTGTTTTTCTACTAGTGGATGGTTATGTAGAATAGCTGCTTGGATTACGGCAAACGGTAGAAAAACTATGGAAATGCTTGTAGGAGGGTATGGTGCAACCCATTGATTTAACTAAGAAATCATTCCAAAATTACATCACATGTTTTCAATAATCCAACTTTTCTTAAATTATTTATCTGTCATTTTTACTTTTAATGCCAACTTTTCTTCTAATGTTGAACTAATGTTTTCTACTCTCAATGGAAAACACATAAGAAAACATCATATGTCTCAACAATCCCACTTTCCTTCTAATTATCACTTTGCCAGTTCATTTCGAACATTAACTTTTCTTTGAATGTTTAAGTAATTGTTTTGTTCCTTTATCTGCCCCTTAGGTGCTGAACCTATGCCCTATGGAGTTTCTTGATGTTAATTTTCTGCATCCATTTATCAGCATGTATGCTGATGTAGACAGTAAGAAGGAAGATCCATGGTATGGTTGCAGAAAAATATTCTGATTCATGTGGCTGCAAAATATCTAGAAAATTCCATGCACGCACACACCAGGGTTGCTCAGGGCCCCCCCTAGCTCTAACAAATTTTACAGCCCAACCAACCAATTTCATGGCCGGCGTCCTGAGACGCAACCGACCCAAAACCGACCCATAGCCTGCAGCCTGCAACGCAACCAACTCACCGGAGCAGTGTCTGCGACGCAACAGACCCTTCGATGCTGCGTCTGCAACGGAGAACGCAGCGCCCTGAACAGCCCTGACACACACCTCACATCCCCTACCCCGCCCGCCGCAGGTATGTTTTGTATGCTAATACCATACATACATCCATGCCTCCCCACCCCATCCCCCGTGCAGGCATGTTATTGTATGCTACTGCCAAACATGCATCCATGCACCCCACCCCACCCCCCATGCAGGCATGTTATTGTATGCTACTGCCATACATACATCTATGCACCCCACCCACCCCACCCCCATGCAGGCATGTTATTGTATGCTACTGTCATAAATACCTCCATGCCATCTCATCTCATCTCTGCTGCACAAATAATATATTGCCTCCTGTACCAGCATTATTGCCACACGTTGCATGAAGGAGTCCCTACCGCCTGGAGGGTGACACTTACTATGGCTGCCATTGTGACTTTCCCCAGCTGCGGCATAGGGGAGGGTCCCCTTAACACCATGCCCCTCCAGGCGTTATCTTTTTTTTCTACATGCCCCCCCCAACCCCCAACCCCCTTGCAGGCATGTAGTCATAGGCTACTGCCATACATACATTCATGCCCCCCCCCCACACACACACACACCACCACCACCACACACACACACTCCCATGTACCCACCAATCAATGCATACATGCAATAATCCATCCGCCAAGATTATCAAACCCCGTACATACATTTGTGCACCCAACCATGCTAATAGTGCACTCTACTTGCTTGTATTTAAATAGGCGCCTACCCGTCGTTTTAGGTGCTCGTGTGCAATGCACCCCCCAGCCCACCCACCCACCCACGCATACATGCATGCATACACACATCTGCCCATACATGCATGCACCCACCCATTCATGCATACGTCCACCCATGCATCATGTACACTTTTTGGCACAGAAACGAGTACCCCCCCCCACCCCCCCCACCCCCACCATCATCAACCATCAACCACACACACACACCACCACCACCACCTACCCCTAGCTCCTGCCCACTAACCTACCTAAGCTGATGAGTGTATGCATGCTGCCCCCTCATTCATGTAACCAGCATATATGCAACACACAATTAGGTACCCACCAAATTCCCAACAACCACCAGGCTATGAACCCATCAATCAATGCCTTACTACTGCGACCCATGCCTGCTGCTGCCCATGGTGCTCCCACTGCTCCTGCTGATTTTTGCCGCTGTCATCTAATTTTTAGCCTTGATCGAATTCGATATGCCAGATCTGCAGCTTCGAGACTAAATTCGCAGGACGATTTGACGAACTGGTTAACTTCGCTCGAAAACTGGTTAGCTTCACTCGAAATCAGAAGCAGCACTGTCAACTTTAAGCTCTTCCTGAGACAAGACGCTATTAGAGGCGAAGGGGTTAAGAATATGCTTTCGAACGGCCCAGCACCGCGAGGGCTAGGCGCTATCTTGTTCGTGCTGATTATGGACGTCTTGTTGAAAATAATAGAAAAGTATCGGGCCTTATCGAAAAAGGAAAGTAACCATACATTTTCCTAGTAATAAGGCGCGTGCATTAGACCACGGGCATTTGTTTGTTTAGAAGCGCGACGGTTCTGACAAGCTCGCGAGTATGATAGGCGCCCTCGGGTCCTGACACGTGACGGGCGATAAGTGGACGCGGGCTGGTAGGAAAGTATTCTACGCCGGGACCCACTTAGCAGAAAAACGCACTGGGGGTAGTGAAACCCACCCACCCACCCACCCACCCATCCACCCACCCACCCACCCACCCATCCACCCACCCACCCACTCTTCTACATAGGTCCACCTTGTAGCTATCTTGCAGATAATGCTGACACTGACCTATGAATTGCTCCCGTGCATACCCCAATGCCAGCCCCCCTCCCCCCCCCCCCCCCCCCCCCCTTTGACAAACACACACACTTCCCTCACCTCCACCTACACACTCACACTCTTCTGCACAGGTCCACCTGGTAGCTAGCTGGCAGATGGTGCTGACACTGTCCTACGACAACTGAGCTCGTCCGTACCCCAATGCTAGTATCCTGACATCCCCCCCCCTCCCACCCACCCACCCACCCACCCATCCAACCACCCACGCACCCACCCATCCACCCACCCACTCTTCTACGTAGGTCCACCTTGTAGCTATCTTGCAGATAATGCTGACACTGACCTATGACAATTGCTCCCGTGCATACCCCAATTCCAGCCCCCTGACCCCCCCCCCCCCCCCCCCCCCCCCCTTGACAAACACACACACTTCCCCACCTCCCACCTATACACTCACACTCTTCTGCATAGGTCCACCTGGTAGCTAGCTGGCAGATGGTGCTGACACTATCCTACGACAACTGCGCTCGTGTGTACGACGTTGTGAGCGGCACACTTAAGTACGAGTGGGAAAATGAGTACCGCACAAACTTCTCCGACCTGGAGACGGACGTAGAGTTTGGGGAGGTGGGTGTTGGTGATTATACTCGCCGGTGGATGTGAGTGGTGTGTTGAAGTACGAGTGGGAAAACGAGTACCGCACAAACGTCTTGGATTTAGAGACGGATGTAGAGTTTGAGGAGGTGGGTGATGATAATTAAACTTGTTCTTGGTGTATGTCAATTGTGTGTTGAAGTACGAGTGGGAAAACGAGTACCGCACAAACGTCTCGGACTTAGAGACGGATGTAGAGTTTGAGGAGGTGGGTGATGATAATTAAACTTGTTCTTGGTGTATGTCAATTGTGTGTTGAAGTACGAGTGGGAAAATGAGAACCGCACAAACTTCTCGGACCTGGAGACGGACGTAGAGTTTGGGGAGGTGGGTGTTGGTGATTAGAATCGCCGGTAAATGTGTCAATGTGAGTGGTGCGTTGAAGTACGAGTGGGAAAATGAGTACCGCACAAACGTCTTGGACTTAGAGACGGATGTAGAGTTTGAGGAGTTGGGTGATGATAATTAAACTTGTTCTTGGTGTATGTCAATTGTGTGTTGAAGTACGAGTGGGGAAATGAAACCCGCACAAACTTCTCGGACCTGGAGACGGATTTAGAGTTTGGGGAGGTGGGTGATGATAATTATACTTGCCGATGAATGTGAGTGGTGCGATGAAGTTTTAGTGGGAAAATGAGTACCGCACAAACCTCTCAGACCTGGAAACGGACGTAGAGTTAGGGGAGGTGGGTGATGTTAATTTTGCTTGTTGGTGTACGTGAGTAGTGCGTTGAAGTATTGAGAGGGAAAATGAGTAACCCACAGACTTCTCGGACTTGGAGACAGACGTAGAGTTGGGCGGTGTGTATGATGGTGACTGAGCTTGTGTTTTTGTGTGTCTGTGGGTTTGTTTGTATGTGTGTATGTTTGTTTGTCGTATGTGCACCCATTGTTATTTGTCAAATATGTGTGCCCAGCGTTTATGTGTTCGTGTGGTTTCGAGTTTTTGGCGTGTTTTGTGTGTGTTTGTGTGTTATGTTAATGTGTGTTTGTGTGTAGGAGTGTTAGTGTGTAAGAGTGCTCAGTGCCTTCTGTTTTTTTTTTTTTTTTTATGAGTGTGTGTGTGTGAGTGGTGCGTTGAAGTATGAGTTGTAAAAGGAGTACCGCACAAACTTCTCGGACTTGGAGTCACCAAATGAACCTCTACAGAAAAAAAATATTGTCGCGGTGGGTCTCAACTTGGATGACTGGCACGACACAGGTGTGGTATTAGTGTATATAAACTTGTGTGCATCGTCTGTTTGTGTGTCTCGTGCCTTGCGTGTATGTGTGGATCACCTTGGGAACCAACCACCACCAACCAACACCAACCAACTTACACACATTTGCAGGTACTAGTCGTGAATCCAACACCGATCAACACCAACCAACACCAACCAACACCAACCAACACCAACCAACACCAACCAACACCAACCAACACACACCAGCAAGAATACAAAACAAAAACAAAACGGAAAGAAAACAGGAGACATTATGATCAATAAAAGTACCAATCACAACCAGACAGGTTAAAAAAAAAAGCCCACCAACAGCAACCAACACCAACCAAACACACAATCATTTGAACAAATTCAAACAACAGTAAACGAGAATACCAACAGCCCACAACAACAAACGCAAACCTCACCACCACACCACCAACCAACAACACCTTTGCAGGTACGCGTCGTGGACCAACACCCCAACCAAGATCGCCAACCAACACACACATGCATGCACTAGTAGTGGACCACCTTGGGAACCTAACCAACACCAAACCACAGAAGCCCAACAACCCAGCACAAACCAAACACCAGCCAACCACCACAACCACATGCTTCCACATTAGTGGACCCCTTGGGACCTAACCCACACAAACAAAACCAGCACCACCATCAGCCACCCCAAACCAGGCCAACCAAAAAGAACAAACACACAACAAAAAAAGCACACCAAAGAAAAAATGACCAACAAATACCACTAGTAGTGGACCACCTTGGGAACCTAACCAACACCAACCAGCAAACAACTCAACACAACGGAGAGCAGGCACAACAGACCACAACCAACAACACTCCTGCAGGGGCAGACAGGTAGTGGAGTGGACCAACCTTGTGGGAACCAACAAGCACCAGCCAGCACCAACCAACACCAACCAACACACACACATGCATGCATGCACTAGTTGTGGACCACATTGGTAACCTATCCAACACCAACCAACTCCAACCAACAACAACTAATACCAACTAACACCAACTAACACACACATGCAGGCACTATTCGTGGACCACCTTAGAGACCTAACCAACACCAACCAACACCAACCAACACCAACCAACATCAACTAAAACCAACCAACACATACTCATGTAGGCACTAGTCGTGGACCACCTTGGGAACCTATCCATATTCTCAGTGGCCAATGGACAGCTACAGGCGACAAAGAAGTTGGCCAACGAGTCTATCACCACCATCAAGAAGGTGTTGGGAAGGTGGGTGAGCTAAATCCCCCCCCCCCCCCCCCCCCCCCCCCACCGTCACACACACACACACACACACACACACACACACACACACATACACACACACACATACACTCCCCCTATCACCACCACCACCACCGCCACACACACGCACACTCACACCCACAAACACACTCACACAGACAAACCAACGGACCCCAAACCAACAAGTCTATCACCACCATCAAGAAGGTGTTGGGAAGG
Organism: Chlamydomonas sp. ICE-L; assembly: GCA_013435795.1. NCBI lineage: Eukaryota > Viridiplantae > Chlorophyta > Chlorophyceae > Chlamydomonadales > Chlamydomonadaceae > Chlamydomonas > Chlamydomonas sp. ICE-L. Next base: position 527,549 of record JACBWV010000730.1, on the reverse strand, counting down.
TGGGTGAGCTACATTCTAACACCGACCACCCTCACAAATCCCACCCACCTACCCACAGTTGTTTTTTTTCAACCTGAAAGTGGGTCACTTCTAGCTTAATGGTTTCAGGGCTCCTTCAGGGGTAGCATTTTGTGGGGCGCATTTTGTGGGGCCCTTCTGGGGGGCGGGAGCCCCCATGTTTACCCATTTGTCCGTCCGACCGACCATCCATCCATCCATCCATCCATCCATCCGTCTGACCGCGATGAAGCCTGACACATCAGCCAACGTTCTCGTAACTAACTCGCTTCTGTTGCCACTGTCGCGATCACTCTCTGCCATTTTTGGTGCTTTCTGTAGCTTTTTGTAGCTTTTTAGGGCCATGTAGGGCAAACAAAAACACTTTTTTTTTCTTTTTTCATAGCGATCATTTCGCTGAAACGGGGTCGAAACTAGCGATCGCTATATATAGCGGAAAAAATAATCGCTGGCTACCCACTCATGCAAATATATGCAGTGGCGACTGCTTGAGAAGTAGTCCATCTGGCTCATAGACCACGACCGTGACTTAAACATACTGATTTTGTGTGTGTGTGTGTGTTTGTGGGGCATGAAAACAATGCAGCCGTCAAACAAGAACCCCCAACCACCTGTCCCCGCTATCCCACCTACCCATACACCTACCCACCACCATCAAAACCTACATATGCCCACCCACCAACCCTCACACGGTTGGGCAAGTTCCTTTAGCATATTTGGCCTACCCCTGGACCGTATATACATACATACAGGGGGGTAGAGCCACAACAACGTCCACCCACGCCCACCACAATTCAACCATCTATCCATGCAGGCAATGGTATGCCGTTGCAACTGCTTGAAAAGTATCTATACAGCTCATTGACCACGACCCTGACCCACCCACCCGCACAAACCTCCACCCACCACCAAACATATCTACGCCCACCCACCCACGCCCACCACCCACTCAGACCCCCCTCAGTCAAATGTATGCAGTGGCAAGCCCCCCCCCCCCCCCCCCCCCCCCCCCCCCCCCCGCACCACCACTAAAAACCTAGCTATGCCCCCCCCCCCCCACCCCCACCCCACCACCCCCACCCACCGACCCCCACCCACCCACCCCACCCCACCCCCACACCCACCCACAACCCACGCCCACAAGCCCACTCCCCTCAGGCAAATGTATGCAGTGGCAACCTCCCCCCCCCTGCACCACCACCAAAATCTAGGTATGCCCCACCCACCCACCCACCCACCCACCCACCACCCCCACCCACCCACCCACCCACCCCCACGCACACACACCCCCCCCCTCCCCCCAGGCAAATGTATGCAGTGGCAACCTCCCCCCTCCCCCCACCCCCCACCCCACCCCACCCCACCCACCCCACCCTCCCCACACCCCACTCACCCACTACAGCCCCCCCCTCCCCTCATTCAAATCTTCGTTCCACCCCTCTCCCCCCCGCCCCCCAGGTGCCCCACCACTACGCCTCTCCTATGCCCCCCGCCACCCGCCCCACCACCCACCACACCCACCACCACCGACCGCCACCACCCCACCACCCCCCCACGCCCACACCCGCACACCCCCACGCCCACTAACCCCCCCCTCCCCCACACCACCGCGCTCCCACACCTCCCTCAGGCAAATGTATGCAATGGCCCCAACCCTCCCCCCACTCACGCACCACTACAACCTATCTATGCCCCCCGCCCCCCCCCCCCCCTACCCTAACCCCCCCCCCCCCCAACAGCCCCCCCGCCACCGCCCCCCCCACGAAAAACCTCCCACCCACCCCCCCCCCCACCAACCCCACGACCACCACACTCCCCTCCCCTCCTGCATGTAAATGTATGCAGTGCCCCCCCCCCCCCCCCCCCCCCCCCCCCCCCCCCCCCCCCCCCGCACCACCACTACAGCCTATCTAGGCCCACCACCACCACCCACCGCCCACCACCACCAACCACCATCAACCCCCCCCCCACACCCCCACCCCCCACACACCCCCACACACACCCCCACCGCCCCTCCCCTCAGGCAATACATGCAGTGGCAACCTCCCCCCCACGCACCCCCACTACAACCTATCTATGCCCCCCCCCCCCCCCTACCACCACACCCCCCCACCACCACCCCCACCCACCGCCACCACCCCCACCCCCACCCCCACCCCCACCCCATCCCTCCACCCACTCACCCACCCACCCACCCCCACGCACACACACACGCCCCCTCCCCTCAGGCAAATACATGCAGTGGCACCTCCCCCCCACGCACCCCCCACTAACAACCTATTCTATGCCCCCCCCCCCCCCCCCCTCCCCCACCCCCCACCCCTCACCCCCACCACCACCACCACCACCCCAACCACCACCCCATCCACCACCCACCACCCCCACCCCCCCACCCCCACCCCCACACCCTCCCACCCACTCACCCACCCACCCACCCCCCACGCACAACACACCAGCCCCCTCCCCTCAGGCAAATACATGCAGTGGCAACCTCCCCCCACGCACCCCCACTACAACCTATCTATGCCCCCCCCCCCCCCCCCCCCCCCCCCCCCCCCCCCCCCCCCCCCCTACCCCCACCACCCCCTACCCCACCCCCACCCACCGCCCACCACCCCCACCCCCCACCCCCACCCCCACCCCTCCCACCCCACCCACCCCCCCCACGCACACACATCACGCCGCCTCCCCTCAGGCAAATGTATGCAGTGGCAACCTCCCCCCCCGCACCACCACTACAACCTATCTATGCCCCCCACCCCCACCACCACCACCACCACCACCACCACCACCACCACCACCACCACCCACCACTCACCACCACCACCACCACCAACCCACCCACCCACCCACCCCCACGCACGCACACACACGCCCTATCCCCAGGCAAATGTATGCAGTGGCAACCGCCCGAGAAGTATCTATCTGGCTGATCGACCACGACCTGGACTTCAACGTACTGAGGGGGGGCCATGAAAAGGCGGTCATCACCATCTACACGTGTACAGGTAAAACCTAAACCCTGAACCCTAAACCCTAAACCCTGAACTTGCGCCATGAAAAGGCTGCCGTCACCATCTACACGTCTAGAGGCAAACCCTAAATCCTAAACCCCAAACTTGAGCCATGAAAAGGCGGTCATCACCATCTACACGTATACAGGTAATCCCTAAGCCCTAATCTTGCGCCATGGAAAGTAAGTCATCACCATATACACATGTACCGTAAACCCTAAACCCTGAACGTGCACCATGAAAAGGCGGTCATCACCATCTACACGTTTACATGTAAACCCTAAACCGTAAACGTGTGCCATGAAAAGGCAGCCATCACCATATGCATGTGTACTGGTAAACCCTAAACCCTGAACGTGCGCCATGAGAAGGAAGTCATCACCATATACACATGTACCGTAAACCCTAAACTCTAAACTTGCACCATAAAAATGCTGTCATCACCATCGACACGTGTACAGATAAACCCTTCAACCTAAACTTGCATCCTGTAAAGGCAGTCATCACCATATGCAAGCGTACAGGTAAACCCTCAACTATAAAATTGCACCATGAAAATGCTGTTATCACCATATACACATGTACAGGTAAACCCTAAACCCTGAACCTGAACCATGAAATGGTGCTCATCACCATATACACATGTACAGGTAAACCCTAAACCCTGAACCTGCACCATGAAATGGTGGTCATCACCATATACACATGTACAGGTAAACCCTAAACCCTGAACCTGCACCATGAAATGGTGGTCATCACCATATACACATGTACAGGTAAACCCTAAACCCTGAACCTGCACCATGAAATGGTGGTCATCACCATATGCACATGTACAGGTTAACCCTAAACCCTAAACTTGAACCATGAAGAGGCTGTCATCACCAAATAAACATGTACATGTAATATGAAGGTCGTTGTTTCAATCCCGTTGTGGCCCACTGTTTGATATCCATATAAAAAAGGTAATGATAACGCCTGGTGGGGCGTGATGTTAAGGGAACCCGCCGTACGGGGGTAGGGAGCGGTCTTCTACCTCAACTGGACAAGCTACCATCGCGGTTGACAACGACCTGCAACGCCAAGAGCGACCGAAGGGGGGGATCGAACCCCCGACTCTTCATCCTCATAGTGATTTGGTCTACCACTAAACCAATGTATATCACCATAAGGGGCTGATATCCATCTACCCTATGCAACGCAAGTTCCTCGTGACCTCCACTCTGGATAATTGTTTGTGTGTATGTATGTATGTATGCATGTATGGATGGATGGATGGATATGTGGGGTATTATCCTTAAGGCGGTTGTCTGTTGGTGAACTGGTACCCTACGTCTGTAGACAACACTACCAGGCCTTATTGGTACAAGCACCTTGGGTGCGTACCTGCTCTGTCCATTCTGCTCATTGTACTGCCTTGTACTGATACAAGCACCTTGGGTGCATACCTGCTCTGTTCATTCTGCTCGTTGTACTGCCTTGTACTGATACAAGCACCTTGGGTGCGTACCTGCTCTGTTCATTCTGCTCGTTGTACTGCCTTGTACTGATACAAGCACCTTGGGTGCGTACCTGCTCTGTTCATTCTGCTCGTTGTACTGCCTTGTACTGATACAAGCACCTTGGGTGCGTACCTGCTCTATCCATTCTGCTTGTTGCACTGCCTTATCTTGCTTACAACCTTCCACCTGAATGCATGATTTTGGTGGAGCCCCCCCTTCTGGGGGGCGGGAGCCCCCATGTTTACCCATTTGTCCGTCCGACCGACCATCCATCCATCCATCCATCCGTCTGACCGCGATGAAGCCTGACACGTCAGCCAACGTTCTCGTAACTAACTCGCTTCTGTTGCCACTGTCGCGATCACTCTCTGCTATTTTTTAGCGTCGCAGGCGACGCTGCATAGAACTTGTTATGTTGTCGCAGTCCAGGGGTAGGCCAAATAGACTAAAGAGACTTGCCCAAGCATGGCAGGAGGGGCTACAACTTCCAACACTTTGACACACACACACACACACACACACACACACACACAAGGTACCACAACACTTCCAACACGCTGGCAACTACTTGTCTACCATTGTACTAATGATGATAAATACTGCCGTGTATCTACAGTGGGAATTCTGACGGCTGAAACACAAAACCGCTCTTATAGATACTGGTTAGGCAAACCAACTAGTTAGTTGTTATATTTGCTTTCATAAATTATAACCTTGACTTTTTTTGGCGGGCCCCCCCCTCGTGTGGGGAAGGAGCCCCCAGGGTCTCTGCTTTGTACAAGTGATTGTATGTTAGTTTGTTTGTTTGTTTGTCATGTTCCAACCCTGGGCCTCTTAAAAGCCACTCTCCTCCCATCCATACTATTTACTTACTAGATACTAGTAAAAAATCCCATGCGATTTGAGAAAGATATGACCCTTTTATTCCACTTTTCCCTTAACTGATTTTTTGTATTACCGGTAATACACGGCAACCCAGGACAAACACTAGATACTAGTTAGCCAATCAAATGTGTTTTAGTAGGGAAGCGCAATATGATATAATTTCACCATCATTATCACTGTGCCATAGTTGTTCTACACTGTCCAAGGTTGAGTGGGAGCTGGCAATTGTGTGTTGTCTGTCTGTGGCATGAAGCTGTGCCCGGTTGGTGCACACCAAACCACAGCAAACACAAACGGCACCCCTCCTTTCTTTTGTTTGGCATCTCTATCAGCGCCTTTCCATTTTGCACACCATGTCCTATAAGTCCTATATGGAACGGCAATATGATATTATGTCATCAGGTGGTATCATATGATGCCCACAGTTTGACTAGGCTGAAGTTACAATTTGTGTACAGTATAATAATATGTAATCTGTATGATATCAAAATCATACTTGCTTTTGGTCAACATCACATGTTATGCTGGTCCCTACTTAAACAATTGTTTGGGGTTCAGTTCCTCGATGCAATTTCAGTGTATCCCTTCCTGTCACGGTTCGGCATGTCCCATTAGCCTATTTGGCCTACCCCTGGATTGTAACATACATACAGACATACATGCATCGTTGTAAAGCACTGTTGTATACCATATATACAGGCAGTACAGGCGCTAACGTGGGGGAACAGGACTTCCGAATATTTCCGCTACTCTAGATAACACTGTGCGCCTGTGGCATGGCGGTCATTCACGTGTTACATACACATTACATACAGATTACATACAAATTAATTAATTCATAGCAATTGCATACAAATTAAATACAAATTAAATATAAATTAAAGACAAATTAAAGACAAATTAAAGACAAATTAAAGACAAATTAAATGTTAACTAAATACAAATTAAATACAAATTAAATACAAATTACATAGCAATTGCATACAAATTGTCTTGGAATTGCATCTTTTGATGTTGTTTATAAATGGCAACTTGTCACACTACCGGCATCGTTTGATTTCATGTTTCCATTTCCTATGTTTACCACATGTACAGGCGGTACAGGCGCTAGCATGGGGGAACAGGACTTCCAAATATGTTCTGCTCTCTAGATAACATTGTGCGCGTGTGGGATATCTATGACATGGCAGTAATTTGCGTGTTACATGCTAATGGTATACAAACTGCATACAAATTGCATACAAATGACAAACACATTACAGAAAATTGTAACACAAATTACATGCACATTGTATACACATTGCACCATATGATACTGCATACTTTATATGATCGCATGATGGTATTTATATGATGGTATTTATATGATGGCATGATGGCATTATTTGATATTGCATACTTTATATGATCGCATGATGGTATTTATATGATGGTATTTATATGATGGCATGATGGCATTATATGATATTGCATACTTTATATGATCGCATGATGGTATTTATATGATGGCATGATGGCATTATATGATATTGCATACTTTATATGATCGCATGATGGTATTTATATGACGGTATTTATATGATGGTATTTATATGATGGCATGATGGCATTATATGATATTGCATACTTTAGCCTTGTCAGACTGCCGGCATCCTTTGATATCATATTGCCATACCATCCGTTTACCAAATGTGGGGGCGGTACAGGCGCTACCGCGAGGGAACAGGACTTCCGAATATTTTCCGCCTCTCTAGACAACACTGTGCGCTTATGGATCCCCAATGACATGGCGGTCATTCACGTGTAACATACAAATTACACGCACATTGCATATAAAGGGCAACTTTAGCCTTGTCAGACTGCAGGCATCATTTGATATCATGTTACTATTCCCTACGTTCACCACAGGTACAGGCGGTACAGGCTAACATGGGTGAACAGGACTTCCGGATATTTTCAGCCTCTCGAGACAACACTGTTCGCCTATGGGACCCCTATGGCATGGCAGTCATTCGCGTGTTACAAATTGCATACAAAGTACATACACATTGCACATCATATGACATTGTATATATATGGCAGCAAATTTAGCCTAGTCAGACTGCCGGCATCATCTGATATCATATGATGACATGATATCATATTGCCGTTCCCTACTTTAACGCATTGTAACACGTTGTAAAACACTATTGTATACCACATGTACAGGCGGTACAGGCGCTAACGTGGGTGAACAGGACTTCCGAATATTTTCAGCCTCTCTAGACAACACAGTTCGCCTATGGGACCCCTATGACATGGCAGTCATCCGCGTGTTAGAAGAGGAGCGCTCAGAAATGAGCGCCATGACTTTCTACGAAGCTTGGAGCATCTTGGTGACCGGCCATGACAATGGTGACATTCGCTTGTGGGACCTAGACACTGGTTCTAGCCAAACTCTTCGGCAACACACCAACAGTGTTACATCTCTGGTATTAGCATTGCTACGGCGTAATGAGGAGCTATTGCTCAGTGGTGAGTGTATCCCCCTCCCCCCCCCACCCACCCACCCACCCACACACACACACACACCAACACCTCTCACACACACATACACGCACATACACACTCACAAACCAACCACAACCACACACACAGCAGTCAACCACACACACACAACCTTGGTGACCAACCATGACAATGGCAACATCCGCTTGTGAGACCTAGACACTGGTTCAAGTCAAACTGTGCGACAACACACCAACAGCATCACATATTTTGGATTGGTACTGCTACAGCGTAATAAGGAGCTCTTGCTGAGTGGTGAGTGTACCCCCCCCCCCCCCCCCCCCCCCCTCCTACCCCCCCTCCACACACACACACACACACACAACCTTGGTGACGTGCCACGACAACAGTGACATTTGGCCATGGGACCTGGACACTGGTTCCAGCCAAACTCTGTGGCAACACACCAACAGTGTTACATCCCTGGTATTAGCATTGCTACGTCATAATGAGGAGCTATTGCTGAGTGGTGAGTTACCCTCCCAACACACACACACACAAACACACACACCACACAAACACACACACGCTACCCCATCAACCACACACATGCACACACACTTCTCTCTGGTCTTACCACTACTACAGTGTAATGAGAAACTTATGGTTAGTGCCCCCCCCCCCCCCCCCCCCCCCCCCACACACACACACACACACACACACCCCACACACACTCACACTCACCCCCCCACCCGCCCACCCACTCCACACACACACACAAACGCACACACGCACACACACAAACCCACACATACAAGACAAACACATGCACGCACACACCCTCCACACCCTCCATGCCCCTTAGCATGACCCCACCGGCCACCCCCCCCCAACATTTTGCAATCAGCGATGATGGCTATGTCATTATGCGGGACAAATCCGCTCCATTGGAAATGAACACCCTTACATGGTCGCTAAGTTACCCCCCCCCCCCCCCCCCCCCCCCCCCCCCTACCACCCACCACCCACCACCCACCACCCTACCACCTAACCCCCCCAACCCCTCAACCCCCACCTCCACCCCACCCACACCCCACACCTAACATGCCTCTTAACCCGACCACCACACCCCGCCCTACCCCACCAATTTCCAGCCAGCTATGATGGCTATGTCATTATGTGGGACATCCGCTCCCTTGGTAATGAACCCCCTTGCATGGTCGCTATAAAATCACCCCCCACCCCCCTACCCTCCACCAACCACCAACCACCAACCACCACCCTGCCCCCAGCCCCCAGCCCACCCCCCGGCCCCTACCCTCCACCATCCTCCATGCCCCTTAACCTGACCCCACCATCCCACTAACTAGCGACCAGCTATGATGTCTATGTCATGCTGTAGGACATCCGCTTCTTTGGCAATGAACGCCCTCGCATGGTTGCTTAGTTCACCACCCCCCATCCCCCTATCCACCACCACCCTGCCCCCAAGCCCCCACCCCCCCAACCACCACCCAACCCCACCACCCCACCAACTCACAGCCAGCTATGATGTCTATGTCATGCTGTGGGACATCCGCTTCCTTGTCAATGAACGCCCTTGCATGGTTGCTCAGTTCACCACCACCCATCCCCCTATCCACCAACGACCTGCCCCCCAAGCCCCCAACCACCACCCGACCCCACCACCCCACCAACTCACAGCCAGCTATGATGTCTATGTCATGCTGTGGGACATCCGCTTCCTTGTCAATGAACGCCCTCGCATGGTTGCTTAGTTCACCACCCCCCATCCCCCTATCCACCACCACCCTGCCCCCAAGCCCCCACCCCCCAACCACCACCCAACCCCACCACCCCACCAACTCACAGCCAGCTATGATGTCTATGCCATGCTGTGGGACATCCGCTTCCTTGTCAATGAACGCCCTTGCATGGTTGCTTAGTTCACCACCACCCATCCCCCTATCCACCAACGACCTGCCCCCAAGCCCCAACCACCACCCGACCCACCACCCCACCAACTCACAGCCAGCTATGATGTCTATGTCATGCTGTAGGACACCCGCTTCTTTGGCAATGAACGCCCTAGCATGGTTGCTTAGTTCACCCCCCCCCCCCCCCCCCCCCCCCCCCCCCCCCCTTCCCCCTACCCACCACCTCCCTGCCCCCCAAACCTGAATCTACAACCTGAACCCACCACCCCACCAACTTGCAGCCATCTATGATGGCTATGTCATTATGTGGGACATCCGCTTCCTTTGCAATGAACCCCCTTACATGGTGGCTAAGTTCACCACCCCCCATCACCCACTACCCACCACCCTGCCCCCCAACTCCCAGCCCCCACCTTACCCCCCACCAACCCCCCACCACCCTCCAACCCACCAACTCGCAGCCAGCTATGATGGCTATGACATTCTGTGGGACATCCGCTCCCTCCACAATGAACCCCCCTACATGGTGGCTAAGTTCACCACCCCCCACCCCCCATCACCCATCACCCACCACCCTGCTCCCCAACTCCCAGCCCCAACCTTACCCCCCACCACCCCCCCAACCCACCAACTTGCAGCCAGCTATGATGGTTATGTCATTATGTAGGACATCCGCTTCCTTGGCAATGAACGCCCTAGCATGGTTGCTTAGTTCACCACCCCCCATCCCCTTATCCACCACCACCCTGCCCCCTGACCCCCAACCACCACCCGACCCCACCACCCCACCAACTCGCAGCAATCTAAAATGGTTATGTCATTCTGTGGGACATCTGCTTCCTTCGCAATGAACCCCTTTACATGGCCGCTAATTTCACACCCACCCACCCACCCACCCCCCACCCCCCACCCACCTACGCACCACCACCCTGCCCCCCGAACCCCCAACCCCCACCCTACCCCCCCATCCCCCCAACTCACAGCCAGCTAAGATGGCTACATAATTATAAGAGACATCCGCTCCCTCCGCAATGAACTACCTTACATGGTCGCTTAGTTCACAACCCCCCACCTCCCTACCCACCACCACCCACCATCCCGCCCTCCAACCCCCAGCCCCATCCCCAGCCCCCTCCCCAACCCCACCCGACCCCACCACCCCACCAACTCGCAGCCAGCTATGATGTCTATGTCTTGCTGTGAGACATCCGCTTCCTTGACAATGAACGCCCTAGCAT
>JACBWV010000730.1:441468-511468 GCA_013435795.1 Chlamydomonas sp. ICE-L | reverse complement strand
AATCTAACAAAGCCCTAGAACCCCAAACCTTCAACCCTGAACTTCTGATAAATCCCTAGACCCTAAGCGCTACACCCTACACCCTGGAATTTTAATTCTCCTCCTCATCCTCCTTCCTCATCCCCTCCACATGAAAGCTGATTCGATTAAGACATTCACCACTTACCCAATATAATCGAGCCCTAGAACCCTAAACCCTAAACCCTAAACCCTAAACCCTGAAATTCTGACAAAGCCCTAAGCGCTAAGCACTAACCTTCTAACTCTATCTAGCTGATTTGATTGGGACATTCACCACTCACCCAAGCCCCAGAACCCGTAACCCTAAACTGTGAACTTATGATTAAGCCCTAAATCCCTATACCCTAAACCCTAAACTTATAACACTCCTCCTCCTTCTTTTTCCTTCCTTATCCCATCCCCATGAAAGCTGATTTGATCGGGGCATTCACCGCTCACCCTGTAACCTAATATAATAAAGCCCTAGAACCCTAAACCCTAAACCCTGAACTTCTGACAAAGCCCTAAGCGCTATACACTAACCTCCCAACTCTCCTCATCCTCCGTTATCCCCTCCCCGTAAAAGCTGATTTGATCGGGACATTCACCACTCACCCGCTCAAAGTACTAGAGGGTCACACTCGAAGTGTGACCGGAGTGGAGCTCATTTCGTCGTCCGGAAACCTTGCCTCCGTGTCGTTAGACGGTACTCTGCGTTTCTGGGACTACATCACGGGGACCGTGCTCAAGCAGTACAATCACCACGAGGAATTTCGCTGCCTGGCAATACGCAGCGATCTGGACGAAGCTCTGGTCGGCACCATGCAAGCTAGCATCCTTAGGTGGGTAAACAATTTAAATTAAAAAAACAGTGGTGGGTTACAATTTAAATTAAAAAAACAGTGGTTGGGGTGGGGTTGGGGGAAAAAGCTCTGGTCGGAACCATGCCAGCTAGCATCCTTAGGTGGGTCAACGGTTTCACCACCTAAGAAAAAGTTGTGTATGGCGTGTGGGCCAAGTGGTGTGTGGGTGGGGTGGGGTGGGGGGGAAAAGCTCTGGTCGGAACCATGCCAGCTAGCATCCTCAGGTCGGTCAACGGTTTCACCACCTGAGAAAAAGTGGTGGATGGTGCGTGGGTGGGGGGTTGGGGGTCAGTGTGTGGGGGGTGGGGTGGGGTAAGAAAGCTCTGGCCGGCACCATGCAAGCTAGCATCCTCAGGTGGGTAAACAGTTTCAATGCAAAAAGCAGTGGTGGATGGTGTGAAGATGGGTGGGGGTGGGGGTGGGGGACGTAGCTCTGGTCGGCACCATGCAAGCTAGCATCCTTAGGTGGGTCAACGGTTTTACAAAAGCAAAAAAAAAAAAGCTGAGTGAATTTCTTGAATGTCTTGATTGTCTTTTTTTATATCTTGAATGTCTTGATTGTCTTGTCTTGAATATCTTTGCCCTTAACAAAAGGCCTTCGCTTGTGCTCTCGCTTGCTAATATGGCTTTAATGGCAGGGTCACTAATTATAGAACAGGCACAGGCGATACGCAGCGATATGGATGCATCTCTGATCGGAACCATGAAAGCAAGAATTCTCAGGTGGGTGAACGGTATCTACACACACAAAAAGTGGTGGATGGTGTGTGTGTGAATGGGGGTGGGGGTGGGGTAGGGGGTGTGGGGGGGGGGGACGAAGCTCTGGTTGGTACCACGCAAGTTAGCATCCTCAGGTGGGCAAGCGGTTTCAATAAAAAAAAGTGGTGGATGGTGTGTGGGTGTGGGTGTGGGGGTCAGTGTGTGGGGGGGGGGGGGGGGGGACGAAGCTCTGGTCAGCACCATGCAAGCAAGCATCCTTAGGTGGGTAAACGATTTCACCACCTGAGAAAATAAATGAAATACGCTCCACAGGGTTTGGGGGTCAGCGCGTACAACGAAAGTAGTGGCTGGTGTGTGTGGGGTGTGGGTGGGTAGGTGCGGGTGTGTGTGGGTGGGAGGGGGGTAGGTGGGGGTGGGTGGTGGTGGTGGGTGGTGGGGGTGGTGGTGGTGGGGGGGGGGGGGGGGTAGGGGACGAAGCTCCGGTCGGAACCATGCAAGCAAGTATCCTCAGGTTGGTAAAAAGTTTCAATGCAAAAATGTGGGACACGTCGCCATTCTGTCGCAGCATGGCAACGCATGAGTCCAGCTAAACTAGTCAGAAATGCCCCCTCAAACCCCCTCGGGCTCCGTGGGGTCTGGGAGGCAGCGTGACGCACTGAGATCGCACCGAGCTGCTAAATTCGGGACAAGTTGCTCGGAAAACTCCCACCAAGGATGAGCCTGTTGGGTAAATGATATGTCCCTAGCTTAATCAAAATATGATGGTATGACCATCTCATTATTTGTGTATCTTGTGTGTGTGTATGTAACGTGGAGAGGGGGGGGGGGGGGGGGGGGGGGGGGGTACTTGTGTCTACAATCGAAGCGGCGGCTGCTAATAGCTAATAGCTAAGAAGAAGAAGAAGAAGAAGAAGAATATAAATAACGAATAACGATTGCGCTGGTGTAGGTACTCCACCAAAGAGGAGCCTGATGGGGAAGAGATGAATCCTGAGATGTCTGAGGTTGTCAGTCGTCAGTCAGGCCCCCCTAAATCATCCCTGAAGAAGCGAGACACAGCTGCGTCCCGGGCTCGATCCAGGAGTGGGGCAGGGGGCAGCCGCAGCACTACTGCCGAAACCACCGGCAGTAAAGGGCGAGGTAAGACTTTTTTTCTTACTTTTCGAATTATTTTTACTTGGTCGTTGACAGGTCTGTGCTGACCTAAGCAACCTGAAACTGAACCGCAGCACCACTGCCGAAACCACCGGCAGTAAGGGCGAGGTAAGACTTTTTTTCTTACTTTTCGAATTATTCTTACTTGGTCGTTGCCAGGTCTGTGCTAACCTTAGCAACCTGAAACTGAACTGTAGCAGTGTAGCACCACGACCGAAACCACCAGCAGTAAGGGAGGAGGTAAGGCTTTTCTGCTGCTGTCATTTTTTTTTTTGCCTGTGTCAACCAACGACAAGCCTACACCACAACCTCCGGTGTGGGGTGGGGGTGGCGAAACCACAGGCAGCAAGGGCCGAGGTAAGGCTTTTCTTCTTACATTTTTGACGGAGCCCCCTCTTCAAGGGGGCAGGAGCCCCTAAGGTTACCCCATTGTCCGTTTGTGCGACTGACCAACCGAAACATTGTCGCCTGGCACGTCAGCCACCTGTCGTAACTAACTGCCTTCGGTCAGCTCCATCTTTGCCACCTGTCGTTCTGCTGCCAACACACTCCGCCAATTTTCCGCAATGCATGCGACGCTGCATAGGACTTTACGTATTCTTTTTACGTGGTCGTTGCCAGGTCTGTGCTCTGTGCTGACTTCAACATAACTTGAAACTGAATGATAAGGGCTGATGCAGCACAATAGCCGAAACCAATGGCAGTAAGGGGCGAGGTAGGGCTTTTTTTCTTCTTACTTAATCGTGGACAGGTATGTGCTCTGTGCTGACCCATGCATAACTTGAAACTGAATAATAGGGGCAGCCGAACAACTACGGCCGAAACCACCAGCAGTAAAGGGCGAGGTACGACTTGTTTTCTTACTTTTCGAATTATTCTTACTTGGCTGTTGACAGGTCTGTGCTGACCTATGCAACCTGAAACTGAACTGTAGCAGTGTAGCACTACGGCCGAAACCACCGGCAGTAAGGGACGAGGTAAGGCTTTTATGCTGCTGTCATTTTTTTTTTGTCGGTGTCAAACTAAGACAAGCACACACCACAACCTCCTGTGTGGGGTAAGGGCAGCAAAACCACTGGCAGTAAGGCACGAGGTAAGACTTTTTTTTACATTTTCGTATTCTTCTTATGTGGTCGTTGACAGGTCTGTGCTCTGTTCTGACCCATGCATAACTAGAAACTGAATGATAGGGTCAGCCGCAGCACCACGGCCGGAACCACTGGCAGCACGGGAGAAAGTAAGGCTTTTCTGCTGATGTCATTTGAATTTTTGTTCGCCGGTTTCAGCCAAAGACAAGCGCACACCACAACCTCTGGAGTGGGGTGGAATGAGGGCGGTGAAACCACTGGCAGCAGGGGGCGAGGTATAGCTTTTCTTCTTACATTTTCGTATTCTTCTTATGTGGTCGTTTACAGGCCTGTGCTCTGTGCTGCCACAAGCAGAACTTAAAACTGACTTATAGGGGCAGCCGTAGCACCATGGCCCAAACCACAGGCAGCCAGAACGATGTAAGGCTTTCCTGCTGCTGTTATTTGTATTTTGTTTTTGGCAGCCACAGCACCACAGCTGAAACCACTTGCTTTAAGGGGGGCAGTGAGCATTATTCTTCTTTTTACATTATCCTTGACAGGTCTGTGCTGGCCTTAGCATAACCTGTAACTGAATGATAGGGGCAGCCACACCACCACGACGGAAACCACTGGCAGTAAGGGACTAGGTAAGGCTTTTACGCTGCTGTCATTTTTATTTTTGTTTGGGCAGCCACAGCACCACAGCTGAAACCACTTGCTTTAAGGGGGGGAGTAAGCCTTTTTTTACTTCTTCTTACATGGTCCTTGACAGGTCTGTGCTGGCCTTAGCATAACCTGTAACTGAATGATAGGGGCAGCCGTAGCACCATGGCCGAAACCACAGACAGCAAGGATCGAGATAAGGCTTTTCTGCTGCTGTCACTTTTATGCTTGTTTGCCGGTGTCAACCAAAGACAAGCACACATCACAACTTTGGGGGTGGGGTGGGGGCGGTGAAACATCCGACAGCACAGAACCAGGTAAGGCTTTCCTTCTGCTGTCATTTGTATTTTGTTTGCCACTGGCAACCAAAGACAGGCACCTACAACAACCCCCGGTGTGGGGCAAGGGGGTCTAAACCATTGGCACTAAGGGTCGAGGTAAGGCTTTTCTTCTTACATTCTTGCATTCTTCTTACGGGGCTGTTGACTGGTATGCGCTCTGTGCTGACTTCAAAAACAAATTCACTCAAAAAGTTCATTATTTACACTCAAAATCGATTTACAATTTTCCTCAGGTAAAGTGGCGTTGGACCCCACCATGGCGGCTGCGGTGGAATCAGGACATATGAGCATCGCACACACCAACATATTAGAAGTCCCATCTAACGTGAAAGAAAAGCTGAAGGGCTTGGGGCAAAGCCCATAAATGGGCAACTGCTATACCTAAACCCCCCTTTTTAAATACCCATTTAAAGCACATGAGTAGGGTTGGGAAGCAAATGTATATTTTCATTTTTATATGCCGTATAAACGCATGAACGTATAAACGTATGCATATAAACGTATTAAAACGTATGAGTAATTATTGCACTTCTTGGGAAAAGACTTTTACATGGGTTTAAAGGTATTACCGCGTTGCTAATTTCATTGGCTTCACATCAACTCTCAAAAAAAAGTCTGGCAATTTTGGGTTGTCCAAATCTCAGAAATAGAAATCACGGCCAGAAAGCGCGTCGACCAAGAAGCGCGGTGCCAATCTAAGGGATCCATGCAATGCCAATAATATTTCAATATTGTCCATGTTCACATCATTATTTATACGCAGCTCCCTAGGACAGCTACTGGTTTCAGACTAAGTATGCTGCAGCTTTTAGGCAGCTCTGCGAGTCAGCTGCAGGTTTCAGACCAAGTGTGCAGCAGCGTCTAAGCTGATCTGTGAGTCAGCTACAGGTTATAATAATATAAGTATATAACTCGTATATTAATATACTTTAATATTGTCCATCTTCACATTGCACTAGGCTTGCACCATCAATCCTTCAAGCCCACGTAGGAGCACAGCTTGTGGAATGGAAGGCTAGGTGGCACTCTGATATGTGTGCCATCCTTGCTATCTAAATCAAATTGTAGGCCACATTTAAACAAAATGATCACGTGTGGAAGATTAATTTTATTGCATATTGTGATAGAGGAGGTCAACAGCTTTCCAACAAGCTATCTAAATGATTAATTGAATGAAAACCAAGAAAGTTAAGTGCCGGGAACTTTTCGAAGTACAACTCATACGTTTTTATACGTTTATACTCATACGTTTGGAGAAAAAATATACAGCGTATACATACGTATGAGCTTATAAACGTATGAGTATACGTTCATACGTCGGCCCAACCCTACACTTGAGCTATCTAATTCAAAATTCTACAGATGGAATAAAAAAAAATTATTTTCACCCCAAAGTTGGTTATTTTCACTCAAAATCGATTTACAATTTCCTTCAGGTAAAGTGGCGTTGGACCCCACCATGGTGGCCGCTGCGGCGGAAGAAGGGCTGGAGTTGAATGAAGCAGACACCTACATGCTTGAGGAGAGCGCCAGTGGGTCTGCTGGCAGCAGCGATGACGGATGCTAGGCTGGTGTCACTTGATCTCTTGTTGTTCATGCGCAGCAGCTTCATTCTAGATGCCCACCAACCCGCCACCACCACCACCACCACCACCACCACCACAATTTGTGTTCCTAGACTCTGCAGTATATCCGTCACGATAGGCAAGTGCTTATCACACGACCCCCAAACAACCACAAACAACCAGAAAATAATACCACCACCATAACTACCCAACACCCACCATCTACCTTTTTGGCCATGAGCAGCAGCTTCTAGATAGCCCTTGTGGCTGGCTACATATCCAAGACCAGGTGAAATTAGAGTAGCTGCATAAGTAAGACCAGGTCCCACCTAGTACCTACATAGGCAAGACCAGGTGCCACCTAGTAGCTACATAGGCAAGACCAGGTGCCACCTAGTACCTACATAAGAAATACCAGGTGCCACCTAGTACCTGCATAGGCAAGACCTGGTGCAGTATGGAGCAAGGTAGGCTGGCATTGGACCCCACCATGGTGGCAACCAGGGTACTACATTATGTCAAATTGGTCAGCGCTTAAAGCGCACAAAGGTCAATTTGGTCAGCGCTTTGTAGTGCAGAAAGCGCAAAAACTGCTTGCTGCACCCACAGGGGGTTGAAACAACTGTGCAAAAAACGCAGTGGGGCTCAAAAAGTATACGGTATGTCTGCATTGAGTTCGTGTCCTAACCAAGTTGCAAGTATGAATGACAGGGGTAGGGCACTGCAGGGTGTAGGGCACTATCTTTAAGGCTGTTGTTTGCTGGTGAACCAGTACCCAACAGTACCAAACAGCAATACCAGGTCATATTGGTACGAGCACCTTGGGTGCATACCTGTTTTGTTCAATCAACTGATTGCACTGCCTTATCTTCCTTGGAACCGGCTATTAAAATGTATGACGGGGGGGGGGGGGGGGGGGGGGGGGGGGCTAAAACGAAAAAGAACACATGAACTGACCCCAATTTATGACGGGGTGGAGTTCGTGCTATAGTGATAATTGCTAGAGTGACGCGCTCTTACCAGCAGTGCACCTGTCAGGTTGCGACAAGCTTGTGGTTTTGTCTGCATTGGGTTCTTGCCCTAACCTGCATATACGAGACCTATCTATCTGATACCCTAACCAGCAAACACTATATATGTTTCAGCCCTAAATCTGGAAGTGCTTTTACATTTTTTGTTACCCAAACTGTAAGGGAAATCATACAGCCATCTATATTGTGCAACAGCCCGATAAACGGTTTAATTGTTGCCCAGCCAACATGTTAGGGAAATAGTGCAGCCCGATACTATATATTTTTTACTCTTCAAAGGTTACACCTAGGCACATGGTATCCCAATTATACAAGTCCATATAATACCTATTATACAGGTCCAAATCCCTAGGGAAATCACTGCTGTGTTAGATGAAGGTTTTGGGTGCCATTTTTCAGTTGGGGTGCCGTTTTCAGCTGCTTTATAGTGAGTGATAAGCGGTTGCCCACAGAGCCAGCCAAGGTGCAAGCCATTGCACATTGGCTTCCTCCAGCTTCTATCACTAAAGTGAGACGATTGCTGGGGTTTGGTAATTTGTATCGTTGTTTCATCAAGGTTTTAGTGCAGTATGTGCCCCATTGACTGAACTCACTAGTGCATTGAAACTGTTCCCAGCTGTCTTTACCCCAACTGCATTATATGTCATGGACCAGCTGAGAGCCACATTGGAAGCTGCACCTGTTTTGGGCCTACCTGTTACCGGTCCAGACGCGGTGTTTGATCTGTATACCGAACCGTCTATCGTTGCAGTTGGGGCCGTGCTAGAGCAAGAGGGCCACTTGTAACTATGCTAAGAATCCAGACAACTGGCTGATGCTGAACAAACAAATGCGGTGCATGAACTGGGATTGCTTGCAAAAGTGCATGCACTACGCACTTTAGGCATTATCTAGAGGGTTGCAAGCAATTCACAGTATACACAGAGCATCATTCACTTCAGTTTTTCTTGAAGTAGAAGGAACTGTCAAGGCGACATGCAGGTTGGTCAGAGACCTTAGCAGATTTCCAGCCAAACATGGTGGTGGAATATATGCCAGGGGAACGCAACCGCGCAAGCGCTTTGTCACGCCTACTGCATAAATAACATTTGAATGTTGCATGCGAGGTGTCAGTTCCGAATCTGCGTGCGTGAGGCTATTCTTGCTGGGCATGCAACAGATCCCTGTGATCACAATCCACCTGACATTCTGCATAAGAGTGCGGATGGGTTGTGTTATATTTTAGCAATAGAATGTGCGTACCGGTTGGGGTGCAATTGCGAACACGTTTGCCAGCTGAGTTCCATGATGCGCCGTCCTCTGGGCATGCTGGCTATTTGCGCACGCTGAATGCCGTTGCTGAGCACTATTTGTGGCCAACAAAGGACCGGGAAATTAGGATCTATGTGGATAGCTGCGAAATGTGTCAGAGGGTAAAATCTGGATCAGAAATAAAGCAAGCAAGGAAAATTGAAACCTGGTGCATGCCCAGCGCCCCGTGCCGCATACGACCTGGTCTCATGTGAGCATGGATCTGATGACTGATTCGCTGATTTGAGTGTGGATACATTTGGGAACGAGTACAATGTGATCTTGACATTTGTGGACATGCTGACCAAACAGGCCTTCTTTGTCCTAACCCGGAAGGACTTGGACTCAGTTGGCTTGGCCCACCTGTACATTGGAAAACGGGTATAGGTTGAAGGGGTTGTCCAGGCTGATAGTGTCAGGTCGGGATGTGAGTATTATTACTGCAGAATTTTGGCGTACTATGATGAAGCGGCAGGGATCTGCCATGGATGGATCATGGAAGTACTTAGTATCATCCTCAGACAGATGGGGAGGCAGAATTGAACAGATTGTGCGGGCATACATGAACCCGACTCATGATTACTGGGCAACTTGGCTGCTAGTAGCTGAGTTTGCTTACTATCAGCTTTAATACACTCCGTGGAGTGGACAGAGATGAAAGCAGCGGAACAGACGCGCCAATCTATACACGGAGACGAGAATAACATTACAAGCACAGGAGACCCATTAAGGACACCAGCGGTGGGAGAGGCGGATGCCTGTAACCTGACTAGAACCTAAGCCAGGAATCTTAAGCCGGGCACAGGCAATACAGAGCGTGTCAGTGAGAGACCGGTGACGCAGCCAACAGGAAGCTGTCACAGTACTGTCAGGACCGATAGTTCTAAGGGAGTACACAAGGAGTCACCAAGACATAAAACAAGTGAGAGCACCGCTATTCATGCTGATACTCCACCTATGACGCAGGTGACATACAATACTAGTACTCCACCTGTGGCACTGGGGACATAGAACCATAAACAGGTAGCAAACAAAAATTATTAAGGAACGGCGGAAAAACAGGAAACCAGAAGAAAGCCTTGTCTAAAATATAAGGATGAGAAAGGATGAACCAAAAACCACTGTAGTACTCCGAAAATGTAGCAGCAAAAAACTTGGGTCATACCGAGCTGAGCTGAGACCAAAAATGGAAATGTAACTATCCATGGTAAGCGCAAAAATACTATTCATCCAGAATAGTAGGCACCAAACCAGAAAATCACAGGGAGGCCAAACAGAAATCAATCCTAATACCAAAGGAAGGGGAACAACGGTGACTGAAAGAACCGAGAACTTAACTAAAGAGAAGACTGAAAAAATCGTGTGAGAGCAGCACACGAGAGAATCAAAGCCTAAAGGACGCGGACAAGAGGACGCAACAAGGGGACACTAAAGACTACGATGGAAAAAGAAAGTCGATGGAAAAATCCACTACCTTAAAAACTATTCTTAGCATAGAATTCATGACTAGGTTGGGATGAAAAAACCATGATGAACTGGTTTCTTACTCCAAGATGGAAGTAAGATGATTTATGAAAGTTAATTATCATAAATCCCCAGCTACGGCACTAACTAAAAACATTCTAGGAGGTGGGTATCGCACCGCAAAGAACTTGTGCACTCAAGACAAACCAAGCGCCTAACCACAAGCAAACCAAACCTGCAGCAACCGAAAAAATCCAAAGGATGCAAAGTTAAAATTTTCAAGAAACCCGTAACCAACAAAGGAAACACAGGTCAATGAACAATAGAAGGTTAGATGTACAACCATAGTACATAAAACCTATTGTCCACTTGAAAAAAAAATAGTAAACGCATAAAAAGGACTTCAAAGAATTTACTGCAAAGGATGGACTGAAAGGGCGCTTGAAATACACTCGGAAGAACAAGAAAGAGGTGAGCGGCGGTACATCTGCAAGTACAAATGCAAGTACAAGTGCAAGATTACCCAGCCCACCAATTTACAGTAAAATCCGAAGGGAAACAACTACTACACTCCACAAAAAGTTCGAATCACCTAAGGGGCTGGTAATCTAAAAACAGTGTGGAGTAAAAAGAAATAGCTAATCTATGATGAGCTCCACCGATTGAACCATCTGCCTATGGAACTAAGATTCAGAAACCATCAAGACGCTATAACGGTGGTCTGAATTAATTACCACCTTCCACCAAAACCAAGAAAGACAGCTGAAAGGAAGCTGCCTAAACAAATCGTCGTAACGCTCCACCAATCTAGACTACCCTATAAGACAGTCTAGGAGGTGCTGAGGAATAGGCACCTACACATAGGGCCATGTTAACCTACGTCTGAGAACCATCAGCACCATCAATTTGACAGCCCCAAGGGGGCTATGAGGTAGTACAACCCCCAGGACAGGCTGAGCACTGCCTGCAGGGTCGGCATTCTTTGCCACTAAATCAATGAATCCTGGGTTGACTGTAACACCCCAGGCATACGCAGTATCAGAGCCGGACCAGTGTTCAAGATCATCACTCACTCCACGTGACGGCTAAATCATCGCAATGCCTTGTCCGGTATAAACCACCAGGGACGACAGGAGGCGAAGGGATCAACAACGCCTGAAGCCATCCGAACATGTGAACGGGGGGTGGCGACTATTAGACAGTGGACCTATTATCAGGCACCACTATGACCTGAGGCTGTCCTAATCCTAGAGCTTCGCCGACGGAATGTGGCGCAGAGGAGGGCCTGGCGACCCCCTGAGATTCGGCTAAATTAAAATTCGGAAATACAACTCCCACCCGCCCTAAAACTTCACACACAATACAGCATGATCAGTCCCTGACCTGGGATGCAATCTGGATACACCCCACCCAGGACAGCCATCAACAATTGGGGTTGCTAAAGGGCGTAGGGAATTACCGGCGACACGTAACATATCACCGCTTGATGACAGGAGGGATGCAAGCGGGCACGGGGACCCATACTAATGGGAGAGCCCAGGAAGACAGTCTAGACTTAACTGGATATAGAGAGTACATCACTACTCTCTACTACCTGGCGCAACATTGGGAAACCCAAATATAATAAACCTTACTCACCAAGGAATATCCAACCAGTCTACCAAATAACGCCCTTTCGACTAGCTTGTTACGCAATATCCCATTTACTTCAAACGAGCAATGGCAACTATACACTCGTAACAACGACACATCAGGTAGAACCCCAAAGAACAACTCGTATAGAGTCTTGTCACCCTGATTGGGCAGCCGGTTACGTAGGTAACAAGCACTGAGGAAGGCATAGGGCCAGAAAGACTTAGCTAGCCTAGACTCCAAGTGGATACTCCTAGCTATGTTCTGCAAGACCCCATTGTACCTCTCCACAGTCGCGTTCTGCTGAGCAGTGTATACCAGCAATAATTCATGCACAGCACCAACCGATCTCAACCATTACTCGATACCACTTAACTAAAAATTCCTAAGCCCTATCAGAACTCAAACACTTGAGCACAAAACCCATGTAGCTAAGGCATACACCTAAGGAGGGCACCCAGGGGAAGGACCAGGGGCACGGGAAGACAAAGGACGCGACCTCTGTCGAACCACGGAACGCACCCAGGGGTCCCAAGGATCCTAAGAGAGAAAAAAAAATCCACCAAGATATCATGCCAAAGAACCTCCACGGCCGCTGGACTAGGGCCAGGACGGCGTCCACTTCGGCCTTTAGCATGGGCGAAGTCCGGCGCTGCGAGACCTGGGATCACAGAAGGTGGGGAAGCGTTAGGGCGAAGTCGAGATTTGAGGTATGGGAAAAAGGAGACGAGGATGAAAGTGCAGCAAGTCGCACCTGGTGCAGAAAATCGCACCAATGGCAGAAAATCGCAAATCGCAAGGGCAGAATTCGAAAATTTATCGCTAGGATGCGAAGAGCAGAGGCATGTAAAGGTCCTAATATCCCGCCGTCGATGATCAGTCAATCCCAAGTCCCCCCCTCTATCGCTCGACTCACCCGGTTGGGGGGTAGAGGGAGCAGCACCCGTAGTGGTGCTGACCATACCCCCCTGCTTCCTACCACCTCCAGAATCTCCAGACGCGTAGGTCCAGACGCGTAGGTCCAGACGCGTAGGTCGTTCTCCTCTGGCGAACCCTACGGCAGTGCCGGCGATCCGCCAGCTTGATCGAAAAAATTCTCCAGAAGGTAGCACAGAGCCACTAGAGCGCAAGCTCATGCCAGTAGCCGACCGTCGGCAGGGCAGAGCAAAGGGGGCACAGACGTCGTAGACATCAGCAGGGAGCTTGGTCGGCTTGGCAACCTCCGGTATGCAGGCAGAGCCGCAAACACCGGAGAATTGGTAGCGACGTCAAGGACGCGAGCAGACGAAGACGGGGAACCCCCACCGATGTCCAGGCTAGTCGCCGACTTGAGTCTGCACGTCACAGTCATCTACGACAGACGGGAGGAGGCGACAGAGGAAAAAGAAGGGAAGATGGAGGAATGATTGGGGGGGGTTACTTCCACGATGGCGGAAGGATCCTCCTCTCCGGCAGCAAAGGCCGCTGGCGCGCAATCGTCTAGCCAATTTGTCGTCATGTCAGGACTTCGGAACTTCCAGAATGAAGCTTGTTGAAGCCAAGTAGAGGACAACGCATAAGATGCATTGCAAAGCAGTGGTACCATGAGGAGCCCGATAACCTATCAGCTTTAATACACTCCGTGGAGTGGACAGAGATGAAAGCAGCGGAACAGACGCGCCAATCTATACACGGAGACGAGAATAACATTACAAGCACAGGAGACCCATTAAGGACACCAGCGGTGGGAGAGGCGGATGCCTGTAACCTGACTAGAACCTATGCCTGTAACCTGACTAGAACCTAAGCCAGGAATCTTAAGCCGGGCACAGGCAATACAGAGCGTGTCAGTGAGAGACCGGTGACGCAGCCAACAGGAAGCTGAGGCGGATGCCTGTAACCTGACTAGAACCTATGCCTGTAACCTGACTAGAACCTAAGCCAGGAAAATTAAGCCGGGCACAGGCAATACAGAGCGTGTCAGTGAGAGACCAGTGACGCAGCCAACAGGAAACAGTACTGTCAGGACCGATAGTTCGAAGGGAGTACACAAGGAGTCACCAAGACATAAAACAAGTGAGAGCACCGCTATTCATGCTGATACTTACAACCAATCCATCCACTCGGCTACCAAATTCAGTCCCTTTGAAGCAAACTATGGGTATAGGCCGGACACGTCGGTGACGTTGGTCAGTGATCCTTAGGTGCCGGGGGAAGGCAATTATGCTGAGCGGATACGATTACTGCATAATTTGCGTACAGCGTGAGTCATAGGCAGCCAAAGTGCACATGGAAACTTATGCTAATCGAGTAATCACACTGGTGATGATGTGTGGCTGGACTCTGAGGTGTTGTCCTCATTACTGGAGCAGCCCTCATCACTGAGACCACTGGGTGGGCCCTTGTAATGTCACTCGTGTACGTTGTCAACCTAGTGTCGTATGAGCTGGCCTTACAGATGTCCCTCAAACAGGTCCACCCTGTCTTCCATGTGTCCCTAATGAAGCATGCGCAGTGGTTAGACCAGCTTGAGTTCTCTGGGGGGGCGTCAGCTTGCAGACAAAAACCTGCAGTGGCTGATTTCAACCAGAATGAGCTCTTCAATGTGGAGCACATATTAGATGTGCGTGTTGGGGAATACAAAGAGAAGAAAAAGAAAATGCAGTGCCTACAATTTAAAGTATGGTGGGAAGACCCTTATCAAGATCCAAAATGGGATTATTGGGAGCCCTACCCGGCGCTGAAGCATAACATTAGATTCCCAGTATTCCAAGCTTCCTAGCTTCTCCATTTGTCAGATGCAGAAGTGTGCGCCACTGCGCTGTCGTCCTCTATCATATTACCGTACACGCTTTAAGTATTGGCAAACGGTTTGGCAAACGACTATTTGCCAAACTGGATTAGGCCTTTGCCAAGTTACGGTTACCATGGTCTAGTAAGCCCTAGCATGTTAAATGTTCCTGATTTGAATTGTTGCACGATTTTATTTCCAGCAAGCTTGGGCAGACTACTTTGTGAACATGTCCTTGACCTTGACCTTGGTTACATGGTTCCAGCCAGCAATCTGGCTGGCTGGAGCCATGTAATAGGCGGTCTGGCAACCAAGCCCTAGCAAGTTGAATGCTCCTGATTTGAATTGTTACATTTTTTTACAGCAAGCTTGGGTAGACTACTTGGTGAGCATGTAAAAAGGAAATGTAACAGTAACATAATACCCTTTGCCAACTGGATTTCAGGTCTGAGCTTGAGATAGTCAAAGCCATTGACTGTAACAGCTCAGGATACTACCTAGCAGCTTGAGGGGTTAGTCTAGTGTAAGCGCGTGACGTGATGTTAGGATTACGTGTATGTTAATATGCGGGAGCTAGCAGAGCAGAAGTAGGGGTTACCTAGGTAGGGGTCAGGGTGGAACAAACCGGTCGGTTCTCCGGTATGGGGATTTTCCTGGTCGGTTTACCGGAGCTCAAAAATCTGAGTTCCGGTTTCGCAGCAACTTTCTGAGAAGCCTGTCCGGTTTGCACCGACCAGTTCCGAGCACGAGTTCCGGCCAGACCGACCGAAATTCGATCTCGAGTTCCGGTGTCCGACTCAGCTTAGTGGCTGACTAAGCTGAGTAGCTGTGTAGCTGACATAGTAACTCGAGCCTAGCAGCTTATCAACAGTTGGAACTTCATCTTCCTCAACTTCCCAACATTCAAACACCTGCCCTTCGAGAAGATGAAGACGGAACCCCTTTCTCCCACAGTAACCACCAATTCCCTCAGGGT
Source organism: Chlamydomonas sp. ICE-L (assembly GCA_013435795.1). Lineage (NCBI taxonomy): Eukaryota > Viridiplantae > Chlorophyta > Chlorophyceae > Chlamydomonadales > Chlamydomonadaceae > Chlamydomonas > Chlamydomonas sp. ICE-L. The sequence goes on along the minus strand of JACBWV010000730.1, from coordinate 495,928 downwards.
TCAATTTGACAGCGAAATGTGAACTGAAAGCTATGGTATTTAATCGACTGCTCAGCAATTCGTTCATTCGAGCATCTGCTCGACTGCCCCCCCTTCGCCCTTGTCCTAGAGTCCTTGACTGGCTCGTCGCGTCAGTTGAAGCGACAAAAGGTGCCGTTACCCCGCAGTAGTCAATCAGGTTGTCGTTCCTTCTTTCGATGAACCTGGCGCCCTCGACGATGAGGAGTATGATGACGAATATCGAAGTGAGTCAGAGGAGGAGTCTGGTGCAGCTGAGAGTGATGAGGAGGAGCTGAGTGAGCTAAGTAGTGAGAGCGATGAGTCTGATAGTGCCTCAGAGGGCATCGCATCTGATGATGAGATTGCTGACATGCCTCCTCTGATGACGGGCGATGAAGCAGACCCTTTCCTTGAGGGACTGTAGATGGTGCAGGTCACCGTAATCTTACTAAGTAGCCTACTAGGTTATCACATCTGATTGTTAGCTGACTGACACTTAGCATGTTTTTACGTCATGGGTTTTACAGGATAGTGCGACCTATATCTTTTAATGTAAGTTCTTTACAACGGCATAGGCTCGATAGAGGAGAAGATGCTATTAAGCGCAACAGGCGCAATCATATAGAATAAGGATGTGTACTGCAAGGTACTGCAGTCACGTGCAGGCCACAGCTAGCCTGTGGCCTGGCGGCAGGCAACACGGGTCCCTGAGGAAGTAGGTACCGGTGTGCATTATGCCAACTCAGAGACTGATATATAAATCAGTAAATAACATCCCCCCCAATTCAAGGTATTCTTGAGCTCAAGAATTCCTGGAATTAACTGAGGGGCATAAGGAAATAATAATATAGGGACTAGTAAGACTTTTGAGATGGTTGCTAATAGCTGATATGATAGACTGTAAATAATAAATTATTTGTGACAGGATTCAAGGGGGAAAGCATATTAGCAGATGTCTTCAAAGGAATGTCAGTCAACTGAAGTAGCTGGCCCTGGTGGGAAACTGCAAAGGGACAGCAGGCTAGATTGCAGGGAAGCTGCTAGGAAACTAAAGGGGACTGCAGATAGGTTGCAGGCTAGGTTGCAGAGAAGCTGCTGGGAAACTAGAATGAAGCTGCAGGTAGGCTGCATGCTAGGGTGCAGAGGGGCTGCTATGGGACTGGAAAAAAACTTCCAGGCTTGGTTAAATCTTGTGGAGATAACCTTGGTTACGAGAAGGGCATGATTTGAGGCTAGAGAATCTGTTCTAGGCAGGATGTCTGGACTAGGCCCCCAATAATTTGGGTGAGCTGCATAGGTTGAACCTAAATTAAAACACAGACATCAGGTAGAGACTAGGATAATCCTAAAGTCAGAAATTGGCAGCCTGTGAAAGTACATGGGGCAGTACAGGTGGCAGGCAATCTAAAAAATTCTAGAGTGTTCAAGTCTAATACAACAGATGGGGAGCAATGTTTGTAACTATTAGGTGCCTGACATGCTGGGGAAACTATCAAGGTCAAGCTGGTGGCAGATCTGTGCAAAGAACTCATCAAACGATTTGGGGGCCAGACTGGGTGGAGCAAGGATGTTGACAAAAGTGAAGTCCATGGGACTCCAGTCCATGCTGAGGCGGTTGACACACAGCACTTTTCCTCCAGGATAGGCACAGCTCCTGGGGTCCATGATCATCTTCGGTCGAAAGGATAGTGCATAAGCATGTGCACTGGTCATGGCAGCCTGAAGACAGATGGCCCACTGTAGAGCGGGTCTGGCTGTGGTGGAGACAGTAGGATAGGCTTGCACCATCTGTTGGAGCCTGCCAGTATGCTTGATGATGGGGGCATAGGCATCAGATGGCATCCTGTGCATTGACCTGTGTGGGAACTTTTCTTTCTCAGAAGTCAGCAGGGTTGGGAACCTGCTGGTGAAGGCAGTGATGAGTTGGGGAAGTGGAGGCCTGGGCTTGATATTGAAGGATGGTGAAGCAGGTCTGCTGTTCAGATGGTGTAGGGTGCATCCAAATCTTGTCAGGTTGAGTCTGGAGTTGTTGGAGAAGTGGATGTGGTTAACATTCTGGTTGACTTCTCCCAGTGGTAGTCCAATGTCTGGTGAACTGTTGTCCAAGATCCACTGTTCCCAGGTAGTTGCTGTGTCCAGATCAGATGGCTTGAGTGGTCCGTCCCCATCTATGGAGCCATCATATTCTTCATAGTTGGTCCTGATCTGGTCACTGAGGAGTTCCATCTCTGCTCTGGCTTGTTGCAGGGTCAGGTTGTCCAGATGCTGGGGAAGGGATGAAGTGGTATATGGTGGATCACCAGCTTGCTTGTCTTCTGACAGGGGCTGGAATCCTTTTGCACGATCTGCCAGACGTTGTTGGTAAACCTCCTTAGTGATGAGCTCTGGCAAGTCATCACTGTCAATGTCACTGTCAGTCTCTCCAATGAAGTTCTCTGAAGTGGAGGGGGTGTTGTGATGGCAGAAAGAAAGGGATTTAGTTATGTCAGGGTCTTCAAGGGCATTGGGGGTAGTCTCATGAGTGGGTTGGAACTGCCCTGTCTCAGAGCCAGTGTGAGGTGATGGAGTCTTGGTAACCATCATGATGTAGGCAGTGGGAGGTCCCACAGGGAGATTACTGGTGGTGGCTGGGGAAGTTTGAGTGAGGTAGAGTCCATGCCTTTTGAGGCATGATAGGAGTAGTTTGGTGCCAGATGTTCTTGGAATGGAGAGGGTAGCTTTGGTCTTGGACAGGTGTACTTGGAGATCTGGGCACAGGTTGGTGGCTGCATTGATGTTAATGATGTTGATGGCCCTGGATCTTGGCCTTCCCTATCTGCTTGCATAAGATAGGTGGAGAGTCTTAATCTGCCAGCTGCAGCCTAATAGGCTGTGGAAGGTCCTGAATGTCATGCAGATAGGAGATGTTACTTGTTGCATGAAAGTGTGCTGCAGTGTCTATGATCCATTATGTCTGCAGTGCTGCCTGGAAAACTTCTTCATCATCTTCTATAGTGCATTCATCATCAGCACTTATATGTCCAAAGAATACTGTTTCAGCCAGGGGGTCATGTGGCAAGGAAAATGATACAGACTTGCCTCTGGTTGGTGTAGCAAATCTCATGGGCTGGGGGTTGTCTTCATCCAGTGCCTGGGACAGGAAGTTGTGCTCCTCACCCTCACTGTCAGAGTTGGAGGTTGAGGTAGACTGATCACCATCAGCAACATGGGCATGGCGTCCTTTGCTCTGGTATCTTCTGGGGCGTTGTCTCCTATCACCTTTCTTGTAGATCTTCTTGTCGTCAGAGTCCTTGTCATCTCCTGATCTCTGCTTGGGAGGTGACTTGTATCCATGGTCAGCTTCATCTGAGTCAGCTGGTTTGAAAGCCAGGTCAGTGTCCTCACTGATGCATTCTTTGGAGCTATGACCTAATCCTCCAAAGTTCCAGCAGGTCATCTTCTTGTAGGCCTCTCTCCTGTCTCTGGTGGGGAGGTTCCTGCTGTTGAATGGTCTTCTGACTCTGTAGGCTATAGCAGCCAGTTCAGCTTCCTCTGGGGATGGGGCAGGGTCAACGCTCTTCACTAGGCACCAGTTAAATATTGCACTTTGGAGGAAGGCAAATGTGGTGATTGCTGTAGGGTTCAACTGGTTGATGTATCCATCATATTCAGGACGTGAGTTCAGTCCTTTGACAACAATATTGAGGAAGTTGCTGAAAGAACAGGTGGAAGTACCTTGGATCTTGGGGACTTGGGCATACATGTCAGCTGCCCTGGATAGGTAGGTCTGCAGAGATTTAGTGGTAGCCATGCGTATGGCATAGAGGTTAGTCATGGTGGAGTACGCTTGCTACCTTCCTCAGAGTATAGAGAATCCAGAAACCTGAAGGCTTTAGTGGCCATATTTGTGTGAGCATGGATGGCCGTCTGGATCGAGTCTGACACCCGATCTAGGATCATCTTGAATGCCTTGTTGTTTTTCCAGGTGGAGATCCTGTTGGGAACACCACGGGCTGGAGCATCTGGATCAGCACCCGCAACAACAGGGTAAGCAAAGTCTTTAGCAGGGTAACCATTAGAGTTAGGAGGTTCGCCATCGACCACCGGCTGTTGGCAGTCGTATGCGATGGCAATGCAGTCTCTATCGGACTTGAGGTCGAGGAGTATACGCACCCTGGCGTTACGCCAGGTGTATAAGTTGTTACTGGTGAAGATCGTGGGGTGTTGCATGATGAGGTCTTCTTTGTGGGAGTCTTGGCGTTGTGGGTCGAAGTGTTGGGTTGTGGGGGATTACGAGGGCGGGGCAGGGGAAGTGGGGATGGAGTGCTTGTGGGGATCGGCGATCCAAAGGGATCCAGCGGATTGGTAGTGGTGAACTTTGCCGAGCGGCAATGTTCTACGACAGGAGCTTCTCTTAAGCTGGGGTCGCAAGCAAGTTGATCGTCCGGGATCAATACAGCTCTGTGTGGGATCTCGGTGAGGGCGTCGTCCTATACTCACTTCATAGATTTCGGCAATGATTTTTTTAAGCCCGATTTATCAGGCACGCCTGATTAATAATGTTTGTTTCCGTTTTGGTCCATCGGGCTCCCAGGTGTGGGTAATGTTTCCGGATTTCAGATCTATTGGGTGGAGCATCGGGCGTGCCATATACTTAATGTTAACGTCTGTCAGATGCTTTGGCTGGAGCATCGGGCGTGCCATATACTTAATGTTTCAGGCTTTCGGATGCTTTGGCTGGAGCATCGGGCGTGCCATATACTTAATATTTCTGGCTTCCGGATGCTTGGGTGGAGCAGCGCATAGGTCACCACCAGGTCGTGGTGACGTGGCCACGTGGTTGAAAGGGAGGATGGACGCTCGACGATGGACGGTCGATATTCAAAAAAGCCTGCCACGTTTGAAAGCAATAACTGCCTGGGGCCAGTTGCCTAGGGCTGTCAAAAATGGGGTATAGCAGCCCATGCATGCGTATAAGTAGTCAAACCCACTCCGACCTCGTAAATCCAAGTATCCAAGATGCTCTGAAAGCATAAGAAGCAGAAGACTAGTCGCCCGACCAAGGCGCAGTCCTTAGAACTGCCTCCAGGTACCTAGAAGACGATCTTCGGCGCTCCGACGACAGTTGTCGCGCCTGTCCGAGGCCGTGCAAGTCGAAAGAGGCCAACGAGGGTAAGCAACCGCTTGTTTCTCGCTGCATCTTTGTCTCTTCGCTTCTGCCTGGGTCGCTTGCGTGCTTCGAGTTATTATTGTTTTGCGACTGAGCCCTACCCCCCACCCCATATCTCCTTCCTAGGTGACGCAGATACAGCCGCTGATTTAGTCATCGCCGGCGGTTCTCCACTATGCACAGGTAAGCCATCACAATTCGCGATGCCTAATCCACGCCCCTTGCTCTTGCTCCAGCTCTTTGGCATCCCCAGATTTGACCATCGCCCACTGATTCTTCCGGCTGGCTGCGATCAGCACGCCTTGCTGCTCTCTTGCCTGCGGTCAGCGCTTCTTGCTTGCTAAATGCTTAGACTTGGTGTGCATCGAATCCTGATTGTTGGCTTCTGTAGTTCGTCGCTATCCTTATCATTACTACTTTGCTAGTGGACCAAATAACACATAATAATTGATTCTGGATCTACGAAATGTGCTTGCATTGCTTGCGTCCTTGGAGCTCACCCCCACCTTGCCTGGAGCTACCTGGAGCTGCCCCCCCCCCCTGCCCCCCTCCTGCCAGCAGCTGCCCCCTCCCTTCCAAGAGCTGCCTGGAGCTGCACCCCCCCTGCCTGGAGCTACCCCCCCCCCCCCCCCCCCCCCCCCCCCTTGCCCCTTCCTGGAGCTGTCCCCCCCTGCCTGGAGCCCCCCCCCCCCCCCCCCCCCCCCCCCCCCCCCCCCCCCCCTGCCCCTTCCTGGAGCTGCCCCCCCCTGTCTGGAGCTCCCCTCCTCCCTGGAGCTGCTTGGAGCTGCCTGGAGCTCCCCCCCCCCCCCCCCCTGAAGCTGCCTGGAGACACTTGGAGCTGCCTGGATTATTGATAATACTATATTATTCTAGAAAAACTAAAGCTAGTTGCTTGTATTTTCCACAGGGGTTTCTTGGATTTGTGACATCTTTTATGTCCCATAGTTAACCAGAATTTGCAACCAAGATTGTTTTCGAGGCCAACCAATCGTTGGAAGATTTACAAGTAGTAATAGTATTAGTAGATAGTAATATAAATAGTAATAGTAATACCAGGATAATACCATAGAAATGGATTTATTTATAATTGAAGTTGAAGTGCCACTACTTTTTTACACAGCAAATTTGACAGCCCGATTTTAATGGAACCTCTTGTAACCAGTATCGGGCGTGCCAGATACTTAATGTTTGTGCTTTTCAAAATCAATACCTGAGCATATGCCTGCCATATACTGAATGTTTCCGTCCCACCAAAGTCTACACCTGGGTATATGGCTGCCATATACTTAATGTTTCTGCCCTACCAAAGTCTACACCTGGGTATATGCCTGCCATATACTTCATGTTTATGCCCAATTCCTTAGAAAAACCACTGGATTTCGGTGACTAGTGGTCGCTCTTGCTTGCTCCAGTCGTAGGACGCAGTGGCAGATCCAAGGAATCTTGGTAGGACGTGGCAGGCGGAGCAGCGGGAAGTTGGATCCGCACATGGAGTCCTTGTGCTTAAAAACTCGGGCCTTCGACTAGTCAGAGGGGAACTGATTCCGGAATGTCGGAAATCAGCGGCTGTTCTTCGTTAGCGTCCGAAGATGGCGCACATAACCTTTTAATGTAAGTTCTTTACAACGGCATAGGCTCGATAGAGGAGAAGATTCTATTAAGCGCAACAAGCGCAATCATATAGAATAAGGATGTGTACTGCAAGGTACTGCAGTCACGTGCAGGCCACAGCTAGCCTGTGGCCTGGCGGCAGGCAACACGGGTCCCTGAGGAAGTAGGTACCGGTGTGCATTATGCCAACTCAGAGACTGATATATAAATCAGTAAATAACAATATCAGTCGATCAATGTTGAGTGCAATTTGTGGCCTGCTGACCTAATTAAATTGATTGCAGGTGACCCAGGAGCTCGGCTTTACTTCAAATGGGGCTGTTGTTAGGCACATGGGTTTTACAGCATAGTGCGAGCTATATCAGTCGATCAATGTTGAGTGCAATTTGTGGCCTGCTGGCCTAATTAAATTGATTGCAGGTGACCTAGGAGCTCAGCTATACTTCAAATGGGGCTGTTGTTAGGCACATGGGTTTTACATCATAGTGCGACCTATATCAGTCGATCAATGTTGAGTGCAATTTGTGGCCAGCTGGCCTAATTAAATTGATCGCAGGTGACCCAGGAGCTCAGCTTTACTTCAAATGGGGCTGTTGTTAGGCACATGGGTTTTACAGCATAGTGCGAGCTATATCAGTCGATCAATGTTGAGTGCAATTTGTGGCCTTCTGGCCTAATTAAATTGATTGCAGGTGACCTAGGAGCCCAGCTATACTTGAAATGTTGTAGGGTTTGCAGGCTCCAAGTTCTAGAATATCATATCTTGCAATGAATGATAATTCCAATCTGCTATGTGTCTTATATTTAAAGCAGAACCCAAATACGAAATTTTGTAACACATAGGCCCCAAAATGACCACCTTAAGTGTACCGGAAGTTTAAAAACCACAAGTGCGGCCGAAAAGGAAAAAAAGGAATACAAAATAAAAAGTGCGGTTTAAAAAAATGGCCCAAAACGTTTACTGGAGCTCTAAAATCAGAGTTCCTTTTTCACAGCAATTTCCAGGGAGGCCATTCTCCTACTTTGGTAGGGGATCTCGAGCAGCTCGTGGGAGAACGTCTTCGTGGGAGTAGTAGAAGGGTTCGTCCAGAGTTGGTCGTGTCTATGTGTTCAACGTGCGCGTTGAGAGCGATGAGGCAGTACATGGGTATGGTACTGTATCACGTGCGTTCGTACGTGGCTTACGGGTACGGTGTATCCATATGCCCCGCTGGACGGCCAGAGTACCCGTGAAGGGTTCTGTACCGTTACACTCCCCCCCCCCCCCCCCCATGAAGAGATGCGGACCCCGCATCTGATCGTAATGTAGGAGGGGATGTGAATCCCAGTCGTCGGCGTCGTGCTCAAAATATACTTGTGGAAACAAGTTAGTTTCGGAGATAACCATTTAACATCCCTTTTGAGTACTCCGTGGAAGATTGCTTCATCCAGATAACAATCGTACAGCCGTGTCGTATGCGTCGAGTGCGATGGTTGGGTGATGTGCCCGTTTTTTCGACGTACGTCGTGACGAAACGGGCGTAACACGGGACTCCTATGCAGTGACGGCATGAGGAGCAGTTTTCTTGACCGCCTTGGCGAGTTCCCAAGTGTCCTGCCATGCTCGATACCGAAGTCCTTCCAGCGGACCAAGTATTCGAGTCGTCGTTTGTTGGATGTGCCGATGACACGCGATTTCTTGCGCATAATGCATTGGACATTTCAAATTGACTGGTGCACCGTCGGAGTCGTATTCGAGGGGTTGTCCAACGTGGACAACGCCGTCAGAGCGCCAGTGCTTGATCAAACCCACATGGAACACGGGGTGGATGCGCATCATTTTAGGCAAAGCCAATCGGCACGCCGTAACTTGTCGTACAACTCCGGTCTGCTCGTCGCGTGGACCAATGCATTCCGTGATCGTAAATGGTCCAACAAAACGGGGTGTAAATTTTGGTTTGCACGTCGCTTTGAACTTCATGTTGCAGGTGGAAAGGAGAACTTTATCACCGAGCTTGAAGGAAACTTCCATGCGTCGTTTGTCGTAATGGGCCTTCTGCCGATCTTGGGCGGATTGCATGCATGCTTTGCATTGATCCTGTCGTTCAATGTGGTCGGCCCACCAATTGTTGGCTGCCGGACATTGCGACTCGACTTCCGTTTTGAGTGGCGTCGTAGGGTCGAGGTCCGCCCGAAAAGGGGTGTTTTGGATGGACTCTTAGTAGGAATTATTGATTGCGAATTCCACCAATGCCAGGGATTTATATATCCCAATCGTCATGGTACGGCCCCACGTAGTGGCGGATCATATCTTCTATGACCCGGTTCATACGTTCCGTTTGACCATCAGCAGTCTGCAGATGGAACGCCGTCGAAAATGCCTTTCTGGTGCCCATCAATCGATGGAGAGCCACTTCGAAATGACCCGTGAATCGCGCATCGCGATCACTGAGGAGTTTCTTCGGGATGCCATGATATCGGATAACCCGATTGAGGTAAAGGGAAGCGAATTCCTCTGCATTAATCGTAGTATATATGAAATGGTTCAACATGAACCATCTTAGACAATTTGTCTACGAAAACTGCGATAGCATCATGGCCGGACATCGTAGGCGGGAGAGCTGTAATGAGGTCCGTGGAAACGCATTCCCAGAATTTATCAGGAATTTCCACGGGAACCAGCGTACCGTTCGGCTTCGCATTACCTGGTATGTTCGTTTGGCACTTGTGGCACTGCTGGACGAAGGCTGTCACGTCTGCCGTGACTTTCGCCCAAGTAAAGGTACGTGTGACGAGTTCCAAAGTTTTGGTGCGACAACAATGGCCCATGTAAACCGGATCGTGTGCCTCTCGGAGAATATCCAAGCGTAATGCAGCGTCCACAGGCACACATAAAAAATCGCGTCCGTACTTGTTCTTCTTGAACCAGTAACCGGATTAAAAAAATTATCACGGAGGCGTTTGCAGCCCGGCGTGAAGTTCGTGTCCTTCTTATATCCCGCTAAAATTCGATCCATTATAGATGAAGAGGAGGGGGCAGACGCCAAGGGCGTCGGACGTCGGCGACGTCGCGTTTCTTTGACCGTCACCGATGGGACGGGGAGTGAAGTCGGAGTCCGGGGCTGGACCGTGACGACTGTGGGTCCAACTGCCAACGGACGTGGCTTTTTCGATCGAGGACGGCATTCGCTGACCAAAAGGGAGAACATCAGGAGCTGGTGCGCGACGGCTACGTCGGCGGGTGCGGAGAGATTGGGGTTGCGACTGTCCGGGTCTGCCATATTATTGCGCCCTGCGCGATACTCCCAAGTATAGCTTATTAAAGGAGCGAGGTCCTCTTGCCATCGACCCATGCGTCGTGAAAGGACCGCCTTGGATGGTATCGAAGTACGTTAGTGGGTTGTGGTCAGTGACCAAGGTCATGTGCGAACCTTCAAGGTAGCATCACCACTCGGTTAGTGCGTGGACAATTGCAAGCATTTCCTACTCGGTAGGTAGTCGTATAATTCAGCTCTGCTGGAATATACTTTTTGCTTGCGAAGGCAATGGGGTGTTTATCTTGTAAGAGCACCGCGCCCGTACCAAGTGAAGATGCGTCGGTAATGACCTTGAATGGTTTGCTGAATTCCGGCAGTGCCAGCACTGGAGCGGAAAGCAAGGCTTCTTTGAGGCTTTCGAATGCGACGAGATGCTCTTGTTTGAACAAGGCTCCCAGCTCGCCCTTGATGTTAGACAAGGTTTGGAGAGGGGCCGCGCGAGGGAAGAATATCCTTGGATAAACTTCCGAAAATAATTGCACAAACCGAGGAATGAACCGATTTGTTTTGCCGTTTTCGGAGTTGGCCAGTCACGGACTGTGCTCACCTTTTTCGGATCAACTTTAATTCCGTCGCGTCCAATGTAATGACCAAGGAATTTAACTTCCGTTATGTTGAAAGAACATTTGGACAGTTTTGCGTAAAAATCGTTGTCCTGTAAGACCTGGAGAACTGTAGCCAAGTTGGCCAAAGTTTCTGCCGGCGTGCGTCTGTAAACCAGGATATCGTCCAAGTACACCACGACAAACTTATGCAAGCAGGGCGCAAATATCTGGTTCATGACCGCCAGGAATGTGGCTGGCGCATTCGCCAAACCCATCCCAAGGACTTTAAATTCAAATTGACCCATCGGGGTAGTGAAAGCAGTCTTTATTTGGAGCGTCCTCGTCCGAAATTCGTATTTGGTAATAACCAGACGTGAGGTCTAGGGAACTAAACAAGGTAGCTCCACCTAGCGGATCAATAGTCTCGTCGATCCGGGGAAGGGGATATCGATTTTTAATCGTTATGTTGTTGAGCGCACGCCAGTCGCAAACAACTCGATATCTGGTTCCACCCGGTTTCACAATCCAATAATCATTATATATAGGTGCTCCGTACGGGGACGAGCTCGGGACAATGAATCCTTGTTGTAAAAGGTCAGCGACATATTCTTCACAGAGCAGGGTTTCAGCCGGGCTCATGCGACGATTCCTGCGATAAGGAGCGTATGCATTGTCTTGCGTTTTAATAACGTGAGGGATGACCCGATGCTTCGGAGTCCCCATCGGCAAATTGTTGAAGACTTTGCGATATTTCCATAGGAGGGCGCGCAAATCGTTGGCAGAAATGAGCGTCTTATCGTCGAGGTCAAGGATGTTGTCATGGATCCAATTCTCGAAATCCATGCTAGCCACTGGCGGGCCCGGTAATGGTCCGTCAGAAGGCAACAGCTTTGTTAGCAATTTTGCCTGTTCATCGGCCGTTACGTTGGACGCTGGTAAGTCCGATCGTGACTCGTGGACGTTAACCATGACGTGGTTAGCGCAAGCCTTTAACAGCTTAGCAGCCTTGCGATCCGTAATAATGGGATCGTCGGAAGACGTGCTCAATAGTGCCGTGGTGAAGAAAGAATGAGCCGTTTCGTCCAGCTGTCTATTAACGGGGGTTAAACAGCAGCCGTCCCGTTTGAGCGACATAGTCATGCGATCGTAGTCGAGAACGGCTTTCTCATCGCGCATCCAGTCGTATCCGAGGATTAAATCTAATCCACGCGGAAGTTTGTTGACGACATGGACAAATGCTTTGCCCACATAACGTTGAATGTGGAGAGGGAGCATGGCCGTTCCTCGGATTTTGATAATCCTGTCGTTTGCGCAAGTGAATCCGTCGCGTTCGTTTTCCCAAGGGTAGATATGCAAACCGAGATCATCAGTCGTTTGCTTTTCCATAAGGCAACCTGTAGCGCCCGAATCCGCTAAAGTCAGCAACTGTTTAGCACCGGAGCGGCGTTGAAAAGCATATTGGGGGCTGTTGATGTGTTGACTTCGTAAACCCGATTGGCTCGTGTGGTTAGCACAGGGGATGCGATCGTATTGCGAGGTGCGTGATTGCGACGGATGCACTTCGTGTAACAGCTCACCTCGTCGCGTGGACCTCGTCGCGTGGACCAATACATTCCGTAATCGTATAGGGGCCAACAAAACGAGGCGTACATTTTGGTTTACCCGTTGCCTTGAACTTCATATTGCGGGTGGACAAGAGAACTTTATCACCAAGGTTGAAGAAAACCTCCGTTCGTCGTTTATCGTAATCATTATGGGCTTTCTGCCGATCCTGAGCGGCTTGCATGCATGCCTTGCATTGATCTTGTCGTTCAATGTGATCGGCCCACCAATTGTTGGCAGCCGGACATTTCGATTCGACCTCAGCCTTGATGAGCGGCGTCGTAGGGTCGTAACCAAGGTACGCCCGAAATGGGGTGTTTTGAATGGACTCTTGGTAGGAATTGTTGATTGCAAATTCCACAAGCGCCAAGGACTTATCCCAATCGTCGTGGTACGGCCCCTTGTAGTGGCGAATCATGTCCTCGATGACTCGGTTCATGCGTTTCGTCTGACCGTCAGTTTGAGGATGAAACGCAGTCGAAAACGCTTGTTGCAAGCCCATCAATCGATGGAGAGCTACGCCAAAATGGCCTGTGAACCGCGCATCGCGATCACTGAGGAGTTTCTTTGGGATACCATGATATCGGATGACACGATTCAGGTATAGGGAAGCGAATTCCTCTGCGTTTATCGTAGTATGACAAGGTTCGACATGAACCATTTTCGACAGTTTGTCGACGAACACTGCGAAGGCATCATGGCCAGAAGAAGTTGGCGGAAGCGCCGTAATAAGGTCCGTGGAGACGCACTCCCAGAATTTCTCAGGAATTTCCACGGGAACCAAGGAACCGTTAGGCTTCGCGTTTCCGGGCTTGTTCGTTTGGCACTTATGGCATTGTTGGACGAAGGCAGTAACATCTGCCGTGACTTTGGCCCAAGTAAAAGTGCGGGTGACCAGCTCCAATGTCTTGGTGCGACCGCAATGGCCCATGTAAATAGGGTCGTGAGCTTCGCGGATAATATCCAGGCGAAGGGCTGCGTCGAGGGGGACACACAAAAATTCGCGTCCGTATTTGTTCTTTTTGAACCAGTAACCGTTTCTGGAAAACTTATCGCGGAGGCGCTTGCAGCCCGGCGTGAAGTTCGAGTCCTTTTTGTATCCAGCCAAAATTCGATCCATGATGGGCGAAGAGGAGGGAGTCGACGCAGCGGGCATATGCCGACTGCGTCGTCGCGTTTCCTTGACTGGAACCGAAGGTACGGGCAGGACCGTCGGTGGGCGGGGAAGGATATCAACGACTGCGGGACCGACTGCAATAGGACGTTGCTTTTTCGATCGAGGCCGGCATTCGCTGACCAAGAGAGAGAAGACCAACAGCTGGTGCGCAACCGCGACGTTGGCGGGGGCAGAGAGGTTGGGATTGCGACTGACCGGGTCTGCCATATTATTGCGACCCGCGCGATACTCCCAAGTATAGCTAAAGGGCGCAAGGTCCTCCTGCCATCGGCCCATGCGCCGTGAAAGGACCGCCTTGGTGTCAAAATACGTGAGCGGATTGTGGTCAGTGACCAATGTCATGTGGGAACCTTCGAGGTAGCATCGCCACTCGGTCAACGCGTGGACGATCGCTAGCATCTCTTGTTCCGTCGTTGTATAATTCAGCTCCGCTGGGATATACTTCTTGCTGGCGAAGGCGATGGGGTGTTTATCTTGTAAGAGCACCGCGCCCGTACCAAGCAAAGACGCGTCGGTAATGACTTCGAAAGGTTTGCTGAAATCCGGCAGCGCGAGGACTGGAGCGGATAGCAAAGCTTCTTTGAGGCCTTCGAATGAGACGAGATGTTCTTGTTTGAACAAGGTGCCTAGTTCACCCTTGATGTTAGACAAGGTTTGAAGAGGGGCAGCGAGAGACGAATAGCCTTGGATAAATTTGCGAAAATAATTGCACAAACCGAGGAATGAGCCGATCTCTTTCGCCGTTTTTGGAGTAGGCCAGTCACGGACTGTGCTAACCTTTTTCGGATCAACTTTAATTCCGTCGCTTCCAATGTAATGACCCAGGAATTTAACTTCTGTCTTGTTGAAGGAACATTTGGAGAGTTTCGCGTAGAATTCGTTGTCCTGGAGGACCTGGAGAACCGTGGCCAAGTTGGCCAAGTGCTCCGCCGGAGTGCGTCCGTAAACCAAGATATCGTCTAAGTAGACCACGACGAACTTGTGCAAGTAGGGCGCGAATATTTGGTTCATGACCGCTTGGAATGTGGCCGGCGCGTTCGCCAAACCCATCCCAAGGACTTTAAATTCATACTGACCCATCGGGGTAGTGAACGCAGTCTTCGGCGCGTCCTCGTCCGAAATTCGTATTTGGTAATAACCAGACGTGAGGTCTAGGGAACTGAACAACGTAGCTCCACCTAGACGATCAATGGTCTCGTCAATACGGGGAAGGGGATACCTATTTTTAATCGTGATGTTGTTGAGTGCTCGCCAATCGCAAACAACACGGTATCCCGTTCCACCTGGTTTTGCTATGATCATAATCGGCGCACCGTACGGGGACGAGCTCGGGGCGATGAATCCTTGCTGCAAAAGGTCGGAGACGTATTCCTCACATAGCAGGGTCTCGGCTGGACTCATGCGACGATTTCTGCGATAAGGCGCGTAAGCATTAGTTGCCTTGCGTTTTGATGACGTGAGGTATAACTCGGTGGTTAGGAGTCCCCATAGGCAAATTGTTGAAGACTTTGCGATACTTCCAAAGGAGAGCGCGCAGGTCGCTGGCCGAGATGAGCGTTTTGTCGTTGTGGTCAAGGATGTTGTCGCGGATCCAATTTTCGAAATCCATGCTTGCCACCGGCGGACCAGGTAACGGCCCGTCGGACGGCAATAATTTTGTCAGCAATCTTGCCCGTTCATCGGCAGTGACATTAGACGCCGGCAAATCCGCTCGTGATTCGCGGACATTGACCATGACATGGTTAGCGCCAGCCTTCAAAAGCTTTGCTGCCTTGCGACCCGTAATGACTGGGTCATCTGTTGACTTGCCCGAAAGTGCCATTGTAAAGAAGGAATGAGCCGTTTCGTCCCGCTGCCTGTTTATAGGGGTGATACAGCAGCCATACCGTTTGAGCGACAATGTCATGCGATCGTAGTCTAGGACGGCCCTTTCGTCGCGCATCCAGTCGGATCCCAGGATTAGGTCTAATCCTCCCGGAAGTTTGTCGACGACATGGACAAACACTTTGCCAACATATCTTTGTATGTGGATAAGTAGGGAGCGTGGCCGTCCCTCGGATTTTGATTATCCCGTCGTTTGCGCAAGTGAATCCGTCGCGTTCGTTTTCCCAAGGGCGGATGTGCAAACCGAGATCCTCAGCCGTTTGCTTTTCCATAAGACAACCCGTTGCGCCCGAATCCGCCAATGTGAGCAATTGCTTTGCTCCTGATCGGGCGTTGAAAAGCATATCGGGGGCAGTCGCGGAGTTGACTTCGTATACCCGATTGGCTCGCGTCATGAGCACTGGGGAAGTATTCGTATTTCGTTGTGCGTGATTGCGACGGATGCACTTCGTTGACCGTCTGGCAGCAATTTGTTTAACGCGAACTTTGGGATCCAATGCCTCCGACCACCAGTGTTTTTTTCGACGGGTTTCAACCGGACTGGGGATGCCCTCCTCGGGTGCGGGGCCAAAGTATACTGCCTTGGTCACGTCGTTGATCGCGTGCCAATCCTTTTTGATTTGGACGGCCTGTTCGGAGTCGGTGGGGTCATACCATACTTGGATGTTGACCTTATTCGAAGGTGACCCCTTGGGGCGGGGTTTCATATGGTGATCCGACGATTGATACTCCTTAAATAACTCCATACCTTGGAGGAGACTGGAGACATGTTTATCGTTACTTGCATTTTTCGGGAGGATGAACATACCGGATGTGTCGAAGGGTGCATCGTTTTTGCATTCCCAATAGTGCTCTAACACCGACACGACGTCTACCGGAATGGGGTGCGCGTATATGAAATCGTTTGCGATTGAGACTCGCATGCCAAACTCCGTAGAGAACTTCAGTGGACAAGGGGACGACAAGGCATTAGTAGAAGTTACATCAATAGTTGGGGTTAAGCCCAAGTTAGAAAATAGTTCCTCTTGAACTTGTAACAAGAGCTCAAGTGGCTCGACTACTACTACTTTATCTTCGCTGATTACACGATCCAGGCTTGTCAATACCTGACCGGCCGGTTCCTATTCCCAAATTGGGATGGGACCGTTGCCGTCAAGGGCCCAGTCGGGACATGTAGTCTCATTGAGGGGAGGCCAGTTAGGCAAGTCCCGCGTGCGGCAGCGTCCGTCAGCATTAAGCGACCGCACACATGTCTTCATGTAGCGGAAACAGAAGAAGCAGCGAGCTCCGTTCTGAAGCCAGATGGTCTGCCTGACGCTGACCGATTTGTTCATATGCATGGCGTTTTGAGGGTCTTGACCCGAAAAGTCGGGGGTCCGCGGCCCGCTGGGCTGTGAACGGCCCCGACCAGCACCCTGTCCGTATCCTCCTCGACCACCACGGCCCGCGCCGCGGCTAATAGAGCCTTTCCCGAACGTGCGATCAGCACCTTGCAAACTGAGGACCTGCGACCTTGGCGATCCACCCAGCTTGCCGATGTGCGCCGGCTGCGTCGCACTACGTCCTCCACCACCTCGGCCACCGGCCGGGTTGCGACTGTCAGCATGAATTGCGGTGCTCTCACGCGTTTTATGACTTGGTGACTACTTCTGTACTTCCTTAGAACTATCGGCTCTCCCAGTCCTGTGCCAGCTTCCCGTAGTGACAGCTTCCCGTAGACTGTGTCCTCCCTGAGTGACTCAGTGACAGCTTCCTGTCACCTGCGTCACCGGTCTAGCCTGTACCCTGTTAGGTTCCTGGCTGCCGCCTCCTTTCACCACTGGTGCCCCTTGATGGGTCTCCAGTGCTTGTAATGCTACTCTCGTCTCCGCATTTATAGATTGGCGTGTCTGCTCACACTTTGTCCACTCTCCGGAGTGTTATCCAAGCTAATAGGTTATAAGGTCCTTCATTTACTACCACTGCTTTACGATGCAACTTCCGCGAGGGCCTCCCGCTAATTTTGAGAAACTCCATGACAAGAATGGTCTTTCCTGGACGCGCGGGATGCGCAGTATCATTATCAGCAATGGCTGCGACCGAGTCCTTCCAACTGAGGACCCGGCTCCTCTTGATGATTAGCTAGATGTTTGTGCGCCAGCGGCCTCTGCTAGCGGTCATGAGAGTCCTTCCGCCATCGTGGAAGTAACCCCCCCCAATCAATCCTCCAACTTTGCGGCTCCTTCTGCTACTGTCCGACGCCTCTCTCCTGAGGTTGAGGACGTTCTGATGCGTCTCTGCTGTGTTTCTACTCAGATCGTCCAGTATGCAAGGGCGCCTCCGCCCCCGACTGCTCAATTCTACGATGATGACTTTGGCGATGATGACTTCGATGATGATGATGATGATGATGAACTGCAGAGTGCTACGAGTGGTGACTTCGGTGGCGTTACTCCATCTACTACTACTCGTGTGTTTCACAATGCCACCGTCTCACCATTGTATGAACTTTTGTCGGCGCCTGCTCTTGCGCCTTCCCCGGAGTATAAGCCTGAGCCCTCTTCTGCGCCTCTGCTTGCGCCACTTCCACCGGTCCACCCGGAGGTGGCCAGGCCGTCTTTGCTGCAGAAGTCTGCGTCTTTCACCATGCATATGGACCGAGGTCTCTCTGGCTACAATACTCGTGCTCGAGAAGCTGCTGCTACAGCTGGTCGCGCATCCTTTATTTGTTGGCACTTCGCAGGAGCCCCCTCCGCCTCCGCCGGTGGAGCTGCCACCTGATCCTGGCCCTCCGCCTTGTGTGCCTCCTTCGCTGTCATGCGAGTCTTGGGAGCATCTGCTTATTGGAGGACCTCCTCTGCTCCTGCGGTTGCAGGACTGTCGTCGTATCCGCCAGGAGCACTCTGATGGGGACTCCTTGGACCGCATTCTGTACGGTAGGATGGATATGAAAGCCACCCAGGCTAATGTTGATAGCAAGGGTCGCACTAGGCGCGTGATGGCATACTCTGAGCTAGGTCTAGAGTGTCGGGCTTTTCTGGGACCGGTTATGCCAGGGATCAACTACCCTCCTGATAATGGGGTGACCTTTGGTGGCATTGGGCGTAGGAATAACGACCTGCGGGGTTACCAGTATGTGAAGGTGCCCCTCCCTTTCTGTCCTTTTCGTCCTGATTTCGAGCTCATTGTGGGTGTTGCGCGGTCCCTGGATCTCATCAGGAACTTAGATGACCAGCGCGCTTATGACGCTGGTCTTGCTGCTGAGTATTTTCTGGGGATTCGTGAGTCTTTAGCTCCTAGGCCTGCTCCTCCTGCTGCTGGAACTTCGGCCTCTCATGGTGAGTCTACTGTCGATCCTGCACTGTTGGGTTTCAGTGCGCTGACCCTGCCCCGCCAAGAGTTCATGATCTTAACCATGATGCTTGCCAACATGACGGATGCCTTAGTCAAGGTATACCAAGACTTTGCTTCACCTCGGGATATCTTTTTGCATATTTGGAGGCAGCAGTCTGATGCCCTTGCCTCTCGTGTCCCTCTCTTGCTGAAAGAGTATCTTGCTTCGGTCATGGGCACTCATGAGCAGGTTGACGTGTTCTTTCGTCGGGTTCGCGGTATGTGCACTGACCTCCGCAGTGCTGGGTCTCCGCAGACTCAGCGTCACGCCATGGGCATCATAGTTCAAGGTGCGAGTCTGCCCCGTTTCGAATCGCTGCGGATTAGTATGGTATCATGCTGTACAATCAGCAACCTGTTGAGTACTGGTCCTGTCTGGAGGAATATAGGCAGCTAGACATTCTGAACATAGCTCTCCCTCAGTCTGATGCCAGGCACCCTGGTTGGTCCCGGAACACTCCCCAGTTTCCTGCCAATGCTGCACTTCCGCGGCGGCAGAAAACTGGTGGTGGTTCTGGGTCTAACAAGAGGCGCCTGGAATGCACTTGGGGACCATGCCCCCATAAGGATGGTCACTCGGAGGAACGTTGCTGGACGAAGTACCCGCACCTGAAAAGAGTCGGTGATGGTGCATCGCGTCCTGAACCGATGCCTGTTAACCTGGCCCTTCCTGGTACGCTTACTCCAAGGCAACTGTCCTCCTTGCAGGCTCAGATTGATGGGTTTGCTATGCAGAAGTAGGAGGTAAGCTCTGTCCTATTCTCCTGCACCTCAAAGTTCTCTAATGTGTGTAGCCCGAGCCTGTCTGAGGGTGTTTGGCATGTGGATTCTGGAGCTGGAATGTCCATCACAGGTGATAGGTCTTTGTTCACTGTGTTTAATGTTTCTCCGAATCAGCCATCAGTTCGATTTGGTGATGGAGTGGTTCAACGGGCAGAAGGTATGGGATCCATTGAGTTATGTAGTGATTGGTTACCAACATCAATTACTCTAACTGATGTTCTCTACATACCTCACTGTCCGGTGAACCTCCTGTCAGTAAATGCTGTGGCTCATTCTCTCCACTGCAAGGTTTCTTTTGATAGTCTTAGTTGCACTGCCACTCAGGGCTCTACTGTTCTCTGGTCCTTCCCTGCCTCCAGTGATGGTGTTTACAAGTTTGCATGTAGGCCATGTTACACCACCAGTGGCTGTTTGTTTCGTGCTGACGATTACCCAGCTTTTGCACTTGATGTTGATGAGGACGGTGGAGTTGTTATCCCTACCACTCCTGAATGGCTGTGGCATAGGCGGCTGGGTCACCCCGGCTTTGATGCCATGCGCAGACTTGTCAAGAAGGGTATGGTTAAGAACTTACCCCTCTCACTCAAGCAGGTGCAGAAACTGGCTAAGATCCCTTGTGATGCTTGTCAGAAGGCTAAGGGCAAACGTCTCCCTTTTCCTAAAGAAAGCAAAACTAAGATCCGTGCACCTCTCCAACGCCTTCACTTGGATATCATGGGACCAGTTCATATTAGGGGTTTGCGTGGGGAGTTTTATATTCTGTGCCTCACAGACCAATACTCTGGCTATGCTGAGGTATTGTGCTTGCGGACAGGGATGAAGCTCCCTTAGCAGTCCAAACTATCATCCTCAGATGGATGAATCAGCTGCATGGGTTTGCCTTTAAGTGTCTGAGATCTGACAGGGCTAAGGAGTTTATAGTACAGTGGTTTGAGGATTGGCTGATATCGGTTGGGGCAGTGCATGAGTTATCGTTGGCATACACTGCACAGCAGAATGCAACTGTGGAGAGGTACAATGGGGTCTTACAGTCTATAGCTAGGAGCATCCACCTGGAGTCTAAACTAACTAAGTCTTTCTGGCCCTATGCCTTCCTAGCTGCTTGTTACCTTCGTAATCGTCTGCCCAATCAGGGTGATAAGACTCCTCACGAGCTTTTCTTTGGGGTTGTGCCTGATGTGTCGTTGTTGCGTGTGTTTGGTTGACCTTGCTACGTCACGTTAGTCAATGGGAAGAAACGCAACAAGCTGGACGAAAGGGCGTTATCTGGTAGACTGGTTGGGTATTCTGTGGTGAGTAAGGGTTATTTTGTTTGGGTTCCTAAGTTGCGCCAGGTAGTAGAGAGTCGTGATGTACTCTTCTATGAACTGTATTCCTGGGCTATCCCCTTATGATGGGTCTCCGTATGTTTCTCGCATCCCTGCCGCTATCAACGGACACATGCCTGAGTCTGCGGTTAATTCTTTAGACCCTTTGCCAACCCCAATTGTCGACCGCTGCCCTGGCCATGGGATGACCTTGCGTCCCATGTCAGGGGCTGATGGTGCTGCATTGCGTGTGAAGGTACTGGGCGGGCGGGATTCCGACGTTCTTTCAGATAAGATTTTACCTGAATCTCAGGGGGTCGCCAGGCCCTCCTCTGCGCCATGTTCCGTCGGTGAAGCTTTAGGATTACGACAGCCTTCGATCATAGTGGTACCTGGATCAGGTCCATTGCCTAATAGTCGCCAACCTCCGACCACCTCGGATGGCTCGCAGGTGTTGTTAATCCCTTCGCCTCCTGCCATCCCTGGTGGATTATTCGGGTCAAGCCCATATGATGATGTAGCCGTTGCCGATAGCGCAAGTGATGATCTTGAACACTGGTCGGGTTCCGATACTGCGTATGGCTGGGGTGTTTCGGTCGACCCAGGCTTCGTTGATATAGAGGCAAATAAGGCCGGCCTTGTTCAACCAGGCAGTAGTTCTGCACTGGGGGCTATACTACCGGTTACTGCTGATATTGCTGATATCCCAGCTGCTCATGTACAAGTAAACTGCTTGTACGTGGGAGCATACATTTCCACCTCCACTGAACTAACCTACAAGGCTGCCATGCTTCCCTCCAACCCTGACAGGGATCAATGGCTGCTTGCTATGAAGGATGATATGGCGTCTCTCCATGCCCATGGTACTTGGGCCCTCACTCCACAGCCTCCTAAGCAGAGGATCCTGTCTGGCAGGTGGTTATTTGTGAAGAAGGTTGGGGTTGATGGTTCTGTGCGCTTCAAGGCACGTTTTGTGGTCCGTGGTTTTCTGCAGCGTCCTGGGCTGGACTTTCATGATGTATATGCCCCCGTTTCTTCTAAAGCAGGTCTGAGGGTGCTCCTTGCTGCCATCAATCATAGGAAGATGTTTGTTCGGCAGCTGGACATCAAGACTGCATTTCTGAATGCTAAGCTAGAACCTGGTCTGGACCTGTACTGCCACCAGCCTGAGGGCTTTAAGGTACTTGGTCCTAACGGTGTTCCCCTTGTGTGCAAACTGATCAAGTCCCTTTATGGTTTGAAACAGGCGCCCCGGGCTTGGAGTATGGATGTCAAGCGGGTTTTGGTTGCACATGGGTTTACTATGTGCAAGGCAGAACCTGCTCTGTATTTTAGGAGGGATTCTATTGGTAGGTGGAGCTATGTCCTGACCTATGTTGATGATTTTATCTGTGCTTTTAGTGAGCTGGATAGGTATGCTTTGTTAATCAAGGCTATGAACAAAGCTGGCTGGGAGGTTAAAGAGATGGGTGTTCCGGTTCAGTTCCTCTCTTTGGACATGGCTGTTACACTTGACTCTGACGGCAGGTGTGTTCAGATCAACCTCTCCCAGCACTCCTACATTGTTGATCTAGTGGAGCAGTTTGGTCTTACTGCTGCTGCCAAGCCCAAGTTTGGTGCCCCCATGGCCAAGTGCACCGTCACTGACCCACCTGGAGACCCCCTGCCCTCTAATAGCCAGTACCTCTCTCTTGTAGGTGCTTTGCTATACCTGGCTACTTGCACCAGGCCTGATATTTCATTTACTGTGAGCTACCTGTCCAGGTTTTCTGCTCACCCTACCGTCCCCCTCTGGGGGGCAGCCAAGCGTTTGCTGTTGTATTTGAGGTCACATTCCCACCTGGGACTCACCTACACCCACAGCCCTGAGTTCTCTTTTACTGTCTTTAGTGACTCATCCTTTGCTGATGATGGGTCTGACAGGAGGTCTCAGACTGGCTTTGCTGTGCTCGCTGGGGGGTGCATAGTGAACTGGATGAGCAAGAGGCAGCCTACTGTTGCCATTAGCTCTAGTGAGGCTGAGTATCAGGCCCTGTCTCAGGCTGCCAGGGAGGTGCAATGGTTGACGAAGTTGAGGGTGGATCTGGGTCTGCCTTGTGATTTGGTTACCATTCAGGGTGACAACTTAGGGTCTCTGAGTTGGGCCAATGACTGGCAGCTCCTCCCTCGCAGCAAGCACATTGATGTTATTCATCACTACATCAAGGAGCTGGTGGAGGATGGTCAACTGGACGTTGCCTATGTTAACACCAAGGACAACTGTGCTGACCCCTTCACCAAGCCCCTTGATCCTGCTGTGTTCTGGAGGTTTGTCCGAATGCTTGGAATGACCGCTTCTTCTTAGGGTCATTTTTTTTCTCTCTGGTTACATCGGTTTCTTTGGTTATCATTGTTTGGCATTAGGTTCCTATTCCCGGATCGGGTTTTCTATACCGTTGTTACCCATCTTTGATATTCGGTTTTCATCTTTTACTCACTTGGCAAATTTGTGGTTTTTGCCTTGTTTCATTCCTTCCTGTCACCCTTTGGGTTCCATTTGAAGTTCTCTCGATTTTTCGGAGTTCTTTGATTTTTTTTTTAATCTGTTACATATAGTTCTATGTCACCAGTGCCATAGGTGGAGAAGTAGTATTGTATGTCACCTGTGTCATAGGTGGAGTGTCAGCATGAATTGCGGTGCTCTCACGCGTTTTATGACTTGGTGACTACTTCTGTACTTCCTTAGAACTATCGGCTCTCCCAGTCCTGTGCCAGCTTCCCGTAGTGACAGCTTCCCGTAGACTGTGTCCTCCCTGAGTGACTCAGTGACAGCTACCTGTCACCTGCGTCACCGGTCTAGCCTGTACCCTGTTAGGTTCCTGGCTGCCGCCTCCTTTCACCACTGGTGCCCCTTGATGGGTCTCCAGTGCTTGTAATGCTACTCTCGTCTCCGCATTTATAGATTGGCGTGTCTGCTCACACTTTGTCCACTCTCCGGAGTGTTATCCAAGCTAATAGCGACTACTGTTGGCCGCTAGTTTGGGGCTCTTGGCTGGGCGAGAGTTCATCTCCCCGCCGTCGTCGGTGGTCCTTAGTCCCTGCGAAGAGAAAGAATCAGTGTCAGAATCTGAGGGGGGGGAGTTGGTAAATTGGACCCGATTGAACGCAAGGTCCTTACCCGGGTATTTAGTATCCGCGGGGCGCTTGAATGGATACCTCAACTTCTGATTAGCGTAACCTCCCCTCTGATGGCGATCGTGCTTGTCTGTCAAGGATTTGCCACGAGCGGCGACAACTTTCCTCGCCTCGTCCAATTGCAGATAGCGGAACAAATCCTCCATCGTTTCGAACATAGTACCAGACTCGCGCCGAGAGTGTGCACCGGCGCGGAGTTCATCGGAGAGTCCCGTACGAAACAAGTTTAACTTCTCGCGATCGGTGAGATCGGGGACTTTGCGAAACTCCGACTTGATGGCGTGGTAATAATTCTGCAAGGATCGGGTATCTTGGCGGAAACCACCTTAGTGTAGTTTGGTGAGAGCGACGTGTGATTCCGTTAATAGCTCGGGCAGGAGGAGCGATTCCGCCCATGCCACGATTCCCATGAAATCCGACCCGTCCAACTCATCGCTAGCCCATGCCTCGTCGTAAGTGAAGCGGAGTTGGCCAGTGAATGCGCCCGACAGATGTGGAACAATGCGCTCGAACGGACCAAGGTAACCGTCGGCGAACTGGAGCTCCATGATCGTGGTCACATTGAATACCCATCGGCGCAACTTAGCCCTAGTGCATCTGTCCGACAGTTTGTGTTCAATGAGACGTAATTCCTTTCTCATTTCAGTAACACGCTTGGTGAACCCATTGTCGTGATCAGAGTGACGAGTGGCGCGGTTGGCGGAAGGAGGGTTGATCGGCGGGAGAGAACCGGGCTCACCTGGCGGGCCTTTTGGGGCCAGGTGTGTGTCCGCGCGTACCTGTCGCGTCGGAGAAGGGGTGTCTGCAGGCAGCGTAGCTGCGCGCTTTGCACGAGGTCGAACAGCGGCCGGGGAAGCCACCGGAGGTACTGCGGGCGTC
This sequence comes from Chlamydomonas sp. ICE-L, assembly GCA_013435795.1. Classification (NCBI taxonomy): domain Eukaryota; kingdom Viridiplantae; phylum Chlorophyta; class Chlorophyceae; order Chlamydomonadales; family Chlamydomonadaceae; genus Chlamydomonas; species Chlamydomonas sp. ICE-L. The sequence goes on along the minus strand of JACBWV010000730.1, from coordinate 471,149 downwards.
GTTGGGGGCTCGGGCTGAGTAGCCCGAGGAGCGCGATTCGAGGTCGGTTCGACAGGTGGAACCTGGAGGGGCGAACCTGGGGAATCGGCTAAGTCGTGGTCCGATGACGAGTAGTCGGAGACCGAAAAGGGGCCGTCGGGTGGTAAGGGAGCGGCGGTCGGACCGGGTGCTGTCAGCGGGGAAGGGGTAGCGCCCCCCCGCGGGATCGAACCACGTTGCATTTTGCCAGTAAGACCACCCGAAGGGGCATAGACGTCGGGGAGTCGAAAGGGTTCTGGATCAAACGCCGGGGCTATCTGAGCAACAGCTAGTTTATCAAACAACCCTGAATTCCCCGCAACCCGCACCTGCCTGTCAGGTGCACGAGGCAACGTCTCGTCCATTTTGTCGTCATTGGCCTCCGCCGCCAGGTAGTGCGGCCGCAGCTTAGTGCCCTTGAGGGCGGAGTCCTTGTCGGCGATGTCCTTGATGTTCAAAGGCATGAATTCCATCCACTTTTGCTTGCGCATCTTGGATGCCGCGTACAAACGGGTCATGCCGTCGCGGAGATCATCAACCGCCTGCAGCGATTCCACGATGTTCTCGGGATCGCATTCCAGGAGGAGCCCGTCAGCGTAAGCGTTCATATGCGCCGCCAACTTGGCGTCGGCATAAGGCGCGACGGGGTGGTCTGCGGAGTGGTAGTAGAGAAGACCATCCGACTTTGCTGCCTTGGCATGGGTTGGCGACGCCTTGATCTGGCGACCGCGCAAAAACGCCTGCTTGCGCGCAGAGATGGGGTCCAGAGCGGCGGCGTCGTCCTCACGAGACGAGTAGTCGGAGACCGAAAAGGGGCCGTCGGGTGGTAAGGGAGCGGCGGTCGGTGCTGTCGGCGGGGAAGGGGTAGCGCCCCCCCGCGGGATCGAACCACGTTGCATTTTGCCAGTAAGACCACCCGAAGGGGCATAGACGTCGGGGAGTCGAAAGGGTTCTGGATCAAACGCCGGGGCTATCTGAGCGACAGCTAGTTTATCAAACAACCCTGAATTCCCCGCAACCCGCACCTGCCTGTCAGGTGCACGAGGCAACGTCTCGTCCATTTTGTCGTCATTGGCCTCCGCCGCCAGGTAGTGCGGCCGCAGCTTAGTGCCCTTGAGGGCGGAGTCCTTGTCGGCGATGTCCTTGATGTTCAAAGGCATGAATTCCATCCACTTTTGCTTGCGCATCTTGGATGCCGCGTACAAACGGGTCATGCTGTCGCGGAGATCATCAACCGCTTGCAGCGATTCCACGATGTTCTCGGGATCGCTTTCCAGGAGGAGCCCGTCAGCGTAAGCGTTCATATGCGCCGCCAACTTGGCGTCGGCATAAGGCGCGACGGGGTGGTCTGCGGAGTGGTAGTAGAGAAGACCATCCGACTTCGCTGCCTTGGCATGGGTTGGCGACGCCTTGATCTGGCGACCGCGCAAAAACGCCTGCTTGCGCGCAGAGATGGGGTCCAGAGCGGCGGCGTCGTCCTCACGAGACGAGTAGTCGGAGACCGAAAAGGGGCCGTCGGGTGGTAAGGGAGCGGCGGTCGGTGCTGTTGGCGGGGAAGGGGTAGCGCCCCCCCGCGGGATCGAACCACGTTGCATTTTGCCAGTAAGACCACCCGAAGGGGCATAGACGTCGGGGAGTCGAAAGGGTTCTGGATCAAACGCCGGGGCTATCTGAGCGACAGCTAGTTTATCAAACAACCCTGAATTCCCCGCAACCCGCACCTGCCTGTCAGGTGCACGAGGCAACGTCTCGTCCATTTTGTCGTCATTGGCCTCCGCCGCCAGGTAGTGCGGCCGCAGCTTAGTGCCCTTGAGGGCGGAGTCCTTGTCGGCGATGTCCTTGATGTTCAAAGGCATGAATTCCATCCACTTTTGCTTGCGCATCTTGGATGCCGCGTACAAACGGGTCATGCTGTCGCGGAGATCATCAACCGCCTGCAGCGATTCCACGATGTTCTCGGGATCGCATTCCAGGAGGAGCCCGTCAGCGTAAGCGTTCATACGCGCCGCCAACTTGGCGTCGGCATAAGGCGCGACGGGGTGGTCTGCGGAGTGGTAGTAGAGAAGACCATCCGACTTCGCTGCCTTGGCATGGGTTGGCGACGCCTTGATCTGGCGACCGCGCAAAAACGCCTGCTTGCGCGCAGAGATGGGGTCCAGAGCGGCGGCGTCGTCCTCGTGAGACGAGTAGTCGGAGACCGAAAAGGGGCCGTCGGGTGGTAAGGGAGCGGCGGTCGGTGCTGTTGGCGGGGAAGGGGTAGCGCCCCCCCGCGGGATCGAACCACGTTGCATTTTGCCAGTAAGACCACCCGAAGGGGCATAGACGTCGGGGAGTCGAAAGGGTTCTGGATCAAACGCCGGGGCTATCTGAGCGACAGCTAGTTTATCAAACAACCCTGAATTCCCCGCAACCCGCACCTGCCTGTCAGGTGCACGAGGCAACGTCTCGTCCATTTTGTCGTCATTGGCCTCCGCCGCCAGGTAGTGCGGCCGCAGCTTAGTGCCCTTGAGGGCGGAGTCCTTGTCGGCGATGTCCTTGATGTTCAAAGGCATGAATTCCATCCACTTTTGCTTGCGCATCTTGGATGCCGCGTACAAACGGGTCATGCTGTCGCGGAGATTATCAACCGCCTGCAGCGATTCCACGATGTTCTCGGGATCGCATTCCAGGAGGAGCCCGTCAGCGTAAGCGTTCATATGCGCCGCCAACTTGGCGTCGGCATAAGGCGCGACGGGGTGGTCTGCGGAGTGGTAGTAGAGAAGACCATCCGACTTCGCTGCCTTGGCATGGGTTGGCGACGCCTTGATCTGGCGACCGCGCAAAAACGCCTGCTTGCGCGCAGAGATGGGGTCCAGAGCGGCGGCGTCGTCCTCACGAGCGGCCTGAGGAAGCGCATGCTTGCGCCCGACAGTCCTGCCGTTCCCAACCCCATGGAAGGCGGCGCCGCTGGAAGAACCGCCAGGGTCCTCAGTGTCCATCGGCACCGTCTCGTTGTGCGCCACAGTAGAGTGGTGCGCCGCGATCATGGCCATGACATCCGCTTGGGTAATGGCGGCGGTAGAGGCAGCCGCGGGAGCAGCGACTGGGCGCTTATCGTAGGCGACGTTCTCACGAATCAGCTGCGCGACGACCTCAGTCAAGCGAGCGTTCTCAGCGAGAATGGGGGCGATCTCTGCATGGGGGGAAGGACGTGGCGAGTTAGACAATGGCGTCGGCTTAGTGGGAAATAAACAGTGTGCGATTCACGGGCAAAAAAAATTGAGGTGTACCCAAGCGGGAAGGTGTGTCCTCAATATGATCAAATGGATTGCAAACCGAGAAAGGCAGGTTGGTTCTATACCCATCAGGCGTCAGACTGCGCTCACCTGCTTGAGATTGAGCAAGGTTGGTCTGCGTAGCCTCAAGCGCGGTCTCCTTAGCCGCTAGCTCTGTGCACAACACATCCATAGCGGACCTGGCGGTCGCCGCGGCCAGAGTGAAAGCGGCCTGGAGGTCGGACAATGCCTTGCGACTGTTAGTCAGATCCCTGCCGAGGAAGCAGTGGCTGTTTAACAGCTCTTGTCTCTCAGTAGGATCGCCATTGGCCAATGCGGCCTCGGTAGCCGCGGTGGAGACGGCGAGGCGCTGCACCAGGTCAGCGATTTCGGCGTCCTTAGCGGATACCCCCGTCGTAAACTGCTCGGTAAGGGCCAAGTTGGCGATGGCGGCCTGATCAAGCTGCGCGCGGAGGTGCCCAATTTGCTCCGCCGCGATCAGGTGTCCAGGCATATGCTCATGCCGCCTGCGCTCCGCGCCTGCTTCCCAGCGAGCGCTGAGCTCCTCGGGGCAAGGCTTGGCCAGCGGCGTCGTCGTCGTCGTCGGGGCCATGCCCGCGCGCATAGGCGGGGCAGCGGGCGGCGCACCCGAGGGTGCCGCCAGACCATCGAAGCCGGCAACCAGAGGCTGCAGCGTACCCACTGAGACAGAGGGCCGCGCGTCGGCCGATGCGGACTCATCCAGCGTAGCACCGAGCTTAGTGTCTGGCTCAGTGTCAGACGACGCCATCCCTTCAGGATTGGTGTCGACCACCGAAATCGTAGGCTGTTCAGCCGCGTCGTCGTGTACCTTGGTTGTTTTGTGGGATGCCATTCTGCACAGGCAACAGAACAAGTCAGTAGTCTGGACAGGAACGAGTGGTGGGCGGGAGAGGGAGAATTACTCGAAACTGCAAGAGGCCAAAAAAATCACCTGCCACAGGGACTAGTAAATTTTGCGAGCGTAACGAGCTGAGAATGCCTCAAGCGTAACTGTATATGACGCGTTCGTCCAGAATACGACGAGGGATAAAAGCACTGCCAAGGCACGAACCACAGGGCGACCAGGAAGGACAACGACGAACCGAATTGCGCGACAGGATGAGCAAACGTGCAGGTGGACAGCAACAAAAGATGATGCAGCAAGCAAGAAGAGTCGCAGGACAGGCTCGTGAAGTACGCTAATTAAAGCAAGTACGGCCTAGGTGGCAAATGGAGCCGATGCTGCCCAATTGATCAAACCCCGCTCAAGATGCTCGGGAATGGAGCTTTAGAAGCTATGACCGAAAGGACAGGACGTGAATGCAAGAATCGAGAGCGTAGGCCATACAGGGGGCGTGTCGAGCCTAACAGGACAGTTCACAGCGAGAACCTAACAGGCGCTACGTGTACTCGAAGCCTACAGGGAAGAGCAGGAACAGCGAGCAGCCAATGCCAGAAAGCCGACAGGATGTCCTGGCGGGTGCGATTAATTCGAAGAAAAATTCGTATGCGTGCGTATGTGTATGCGTGAGGTCCCTAAGGAACGAAACCAGCTCCGCTACCAGTGTAACAGCTCAGGATGCACTTAGCAGCCTGGGGGGTTATTCTAGTGTAACAGTCTACGTGATGTATGTTTATGTGTAAGCTAGCAGAACAGTAAGGGGGTTACCTAGGTAGGGGATGTAGAGTTTGCTCGGGAAGAACGTCTTCGTGGAAGGAGTAGAAGGGTTCGTTCCGAGTAGCTCGTGTCTATGTACGCAACGTGTTCGTTGTGAGAGATGAGGCAGTACATGGGTATGGTACTGTATCATGTGCGTTCGTCACGTGGCTTACGGGTAAGGTGTACCCGTATGCCTTGCTGGAAGGCCAGAGTACCCGTGAAGGGTTCTGTACCGTTACACTTCGTAGACCGTCGGGCAGCGATTTGCTGTTCGCGAACTTTGGGATCTGTTGCCTTTGTCCACCAGTGTTGTTTCCGACGGGTTTCCATTGGACTGGGGCTCTTCTCCTTTGGATCGGGGCCAAAGTATACTGCCTTCGTCGCGTCGTTTATAGCGTGTCAATCTTTCTTGATTCGGACAGCTCTTTCGGAGTCGGGGGGGTCATACCATACTTGTATGGCAACCTTATTCGAAGGTGACCCTTTCGGACGGGGTTTCATATGGTGGTCAAACGATTGGTATTCCTTGAATAACTCCATACCTTGGAGGAGACTGGATACATGTTTATCGTTACTTGCGTTTTTTGGGAGGATGAACATTCCGGACGTTGCGAAGGGTGCGTCGTTTTTGCATTCCCAATAATGTTCCAACACTGAAACAACGTATTCCGGAATGGGGCGCGCGTATATGAATTCGTTTGCGACGGAGACTCGCATGCCAAACTCCTTAGAGAACTTCAAGAGACAGGGGGACGAAAAAGCATTAGTCGATGTTACATCAATAGTTGGGGTTAAGGGTGTGTTTCCACAGAGATTTTCGCGTCCCCGGAAACAAAAAGTAAACCCTCCCCGGTGCCAGGTAGGCAATTTTGTTTCCACAGGGGTTCCCCGGAGTCTCCCCTGAGAATCCCCGGAGTTCCAGGTCGGCAAATCTTCGCGACAGGTCGTCGAATCTTTACCCCTGGGTATTTCGAAATATTTACGAAAAATGACGGTTAAAAGTACAAAACGGACGATTAACGACTTTCCCCTGGCTTTCCAGGAGAAAAGTTTCGGGGGAACATGCCGCCCACCCCTGGAAATTTTAGAGTCTCCCCGGAGTCCACATCAGCATTTCCCGGAGTCCACATCAGCATCCCAGGAGAATCGCCGCAGGGTCGACACACAAAATCGACAAGTGTCATTGTTAGCGTTGTGACAACTTCAGCTTTTACTTCATAGCGGCTCTCTCTTTTGTTCTGTCGCTTGGGCCTCCCGTGGATCGGGGTCCAGTAGTTGACCTTTTCAGCTCAACTAAACCCAACCGAAATAAACTCCCCAGAGAATCCCGAAGTCCTTCGGGCGAATCAAGGACTTCGGGATTCTCCGGGGATTGTCCGTTGGGTTCAGTTGAGCTGCCAGGTCGACTCCTTGAACCTAATCCACGGGAGGGCCAGAAAGTCCTGTGGAAACACACCCTAAGCCCAAGTTAGAAAAGAGTTCCTCCTGAACTTGCAACAAGAGCTCCAGTGGCTCGACAACTTCTACTTTATCGTCGCCTATTACACGATCTAGGCTCGTCAAGACCTGACCGGCCGATTCCTATTCCCAAACTGGGATGGGACAGTTGCCGTCAAGGGCCCAGTCGGGACACGTCGTCTCTTGAGGGCAGGCCAGTTAGGCAAGTCCCGCGTGCGGCAGCGCCGGTCAGCATTCAAATTCAGCGACAGCGTACATGTCTTCATCCATCGGAAACAGAAGAAGCAGCAAGCACCATTCTGCAGCCAAATGGATTGCCCGACGCTGACCGAGTTGTCCATATCATCCTCGACCACCTCGGCCCGTGCCGCAGCTGATAGAGCCTTTCCCGATCGGCACCTTGCAAGCAGAGGACCTGCGACGCGACCCTGGCGATCTACCCTGCTTGGCGGTGTGCGTCGGCTGCGTCGCACTACGTCCTCCACCACCTCGGCCAGCGGCCTGGTTGCGATTACCGTTAGCCTCCAGTTTGGGGCTCTTGGCTGGGCGAGAGTTCATCTCCCCGCCGTCGTCGGTGGACTTCAGCCCCTGTGAAGAGAAAGAATCGGTGACAGAATCTGAAGGAGGAGCACTGATAAATTGGACACGATTTACAGCTAGGCCCTTACCAGAGTATTTTGTATCCGCGTGTCTCGCTCTTGAACGGAGACTTCGACTTATGATTTGCGTATCCTCCCCTCTGATGGCGATCGTGTTTGTCAGCCAAGGACTTGCCTCTTGCCGCGACGATCTTTCTCGCCTCGTCCTGTTGCAGATAGTGGAACAAGTCCTCCATCGTTTCGAATAGCGTGCCCGACTCGCGCCTAGAGTGTGCTCCTGCGCGGAGATCGTCGGAGAGCCCAGTGCGAAAGAAATTTAATTTCTCGCGATCGGAGAGATCTGGTACTTTACAGAACTCCGACTTGATGGCGTGGAAATAATTCTGCAACGATCGAGTATCTTGGCGCAGGCCACCTTCGTGTAATCTGGTGAGAGCGACGTGTGATTCCGAAAACATTTCTGGCATAAGGAGCGATTCTACCCAGTCCACGATACCAGCAAAATCCAATCCGTCCTATTCGTCGCTAGCCCATGCTACGTAATGCGTAGTTGGCCTGTGAAAGCTGACGACAGGTGTGGAACAATCCGCGCAAACGGTCCAATGTATCCGTCGGAAAATTGGAGTTCGAGGATTGTCAAGACAGAGACGATCCATCGGCGCAACTTTGCCTTAGAATCCCTGTCCGAAAGTTTGTGTTCGAGGAGAAGTAACTCCTTTCGCACCTCAGTGATCCGTTTAGCGAAACCATGGTTGCGATCAGGGCTGGCGGGTGGATAGGATTGGATATACTCGTGGGAATATCGGTAGCCCTCGGCGTGTCCGCGCGAGCTTATCGCGTCGGCGAGGGAGCGTCCAGTGATAATTTTGCCGAGCGTTTTGTACTAGTGCGGACAGGAGCCGGGGGCTCCGTCGGAGGCACCGGTGGGGGCACCGTAGGGGGCTCCGTCGGAGCACCCGTTGGTGGAACGCGACCCGCATTCGGTTGGACAGGCGCAGCCTGTCGGACCAATTCAGGTTGGTCAGATAACTCGTCGTCCAAAGAGACGTAATCCGAGACGTGAACAGAGTTGTCGAGGGGCGTGCTACGTGAGGGTGCGACGGACGGTGTCGAAGGAGAAGCGCCCGAACGAGGGACTGAACCTCGTTGCATTTTACCCGATAGTGTACCCGACGGAGCGTATGCGTCTGGAATCTGGAAAGGTTCGGGGGTAAACGTCGGTGGGGCAATTGTCGGGGCTACCATCGGAACTACCGTTTGAGCAAACACCCCTGAATTATCAACAACCCGCACCTGCCTGTTTGCGGAAGGTTGGTCAGCGGGGCTTAGGCAGCTTCTCCTTGAACCGTTTGTCGTTGGCAGGAGCTGCCGGGCAGTGGGTGCCAAGCGCCTTGGTCCCTTGAGGGCATCGTTCCTGGCATAGATCTCATATATGGACTCAGGCATGTCCTCCATCCAGGAGGTCTTCTTCTTGAGTTGGTTCGAGCGGAAGAGGCGGGTGAGGTGGTCCCTGAGGTCCTCAATCACCTGCTGGGCCGCGACCAAGTCAGCGTCGTCGGGAGACGACAGGAGCTCATTGGCGTACTCCGTGAGGTGTCTGGCCAGGGGCGCGTCGGCGAAAGGTGCGATGGGATGGTCCTCGGAGTGGTAATGCAGCATCCGCTCCTTCTTCGCAGCCTTCGCGTAGGAGGGCGCAGTGGTAGCCTTGCGGGCGCGCATGAGTGCCAACTGCATGCGGGACTGGGGCTCCGTCGGAGCGGGACCATCCTCACGGGCACCCTGAGGCAAAGTGTGTTTCTGCCCCACGGCCCTCCCGTTGCCGCAGCCATGGTAGAGATCGTCGGCGCTGGTGGACCCTCTGGCTGCGCGATTGTCCAGTTCCATCGGAATGGCGGGGTCAGCACGAGGCTGCCTCGCTGCGATCAGGGCGAGCACGCCCGCAATAGTGAGTGCGTCTGCTCGAGCTGCAGGCCGCTTTCCATACTCCGAGTTCTGGCGAAGGATTTCGGCGTTCTCCTCGCGGAGTCTGGCGACCTCCTCTTGAGAAGTAGTCAGGAGGGCTGCGGAAGGAGGGGAACGTGGAGGGCCAATCCAGGCCTCCAGGAGGTAGTCGATTAGTGTACAAGGACTCGCCCGATCTCAAATTATCAAGATAATTATGTATAGACTATCCAGAGGGGGTATTCACAAACACTCTAGCACGAACTTAGGGCCCCTGCTGGTAAAACGATTGTTTGGGGTTCAGTTCGTCAGTGCTTTGTTCTTTTTAGCCCCTCCTGGTATTATGGTTGGGCGACCCTTTAGCCTATTTGGCTACCCCTAGCTAGACTGTTACAACGTACGTACAAGCATTAAAGAACTGGTCCCAAGGAATCAAGGCACTGGGGAGGAGCGGAGATCAAGGACACACAGGGACACAGTGGCATGTAGCTACACAGTGACACATAGCTACACATCATTGAGCTACACAGTATACAGTATACACACTCACAGTATACAGTATACACACTCACATAATACATTATACACATTCGAAGTATCACACTCACAGTTTTCGGACTCTCAGTACATGCACTCACAGTATACGCACCCAAAGAACAGTATACATGAATTATACACACTCACAATATATGCACTCACAGTAAACAGTATAGGCCCTCACAGTGAAGGCACTCACAGTATACAAATCCTCAGTATACATGTAACTCAATCACAGGATATGGTATACGCACTTACAGTTAATACACTCACAGTATACAGTTAATACACTCACAGTATACACACTCACAGTACACAGTAACGCACTCATAGTATACGCACTCACAGTATACATACACAATCACATTATACACACTCGCAGTATACATGTTACTCACTCAAATTATATGAACTCACAATAAACACACTCACATTATACTCACTCACATTATACAGTATACACACTCACAGTATACACAATCACATTATACACATTCGCAGTATACATGTTACTCACTCACATTATATGAACTCACAATAAACGCACTCACAGTATACTCACTCACATTATACAGTATACGCACTCACAGTATACCCACTCACAATATACAGTATACGCACTCACATTATATACACACACTCACATTACACAGTATATATATACTTACAGTATACAATATACGCACACATAGTATAAACACTCACAGTATACGCACTATCAAAATACAGTATACGCACTCACATACAACAGTATACGCACTCAAAGTATTTAGACTCACAGGAAACACACTCACAGTATACAGTATACGCACTCATTGTATACGCACTCACAGTATACGCACTCACACAATGTAGTATATGTACTTACTATATACAGTATATATACGCACACCTAGTATACACACTCACAGTATACGCACTATTAGAATACAGTCTACGCACTATCAGAATACAGTATACGCACTCAAAGTATATAGAATCACAGTAAACGCACTCACAGTATACAGTATATGCACTCATTGTATACGCACTCACAGTATATGCACTCACATAAAATATGATTTGTCCTTACAGTATACAGTATACGCACACATAGTATACACACTCACAGTATATGCACTATCAGAATACAATATACACACTCACAGTAGTGTATGCACTCATAGTAAACGCCCTCACAGTACATAGTATATGTACTCATTGTATAAACAATCACAGCATACGCACTCACATAATACAGTATATGTATTCACAGTATACGCACTCACATAATACAGCAGATAGATAGCCATTAACTAACGCCATTAACTAACTAGCGCACTAACTATTGAGACTAGGCAGTGTGGAATTTAAAATTCGAATTCTTCATTATTAGTTTAATTGTGCAGCGACAGGGTAAGTTAATTTTGGCATCCCCTAGTATACAGTATACACTCTCACATTCTACAGTATACACTCACACAGTATACAGTATATATACACACTCACAGTACATAACATTACAGTATACACACTCACAGTATACGCACTCACATATATAATACAGTACATGCACACACAGTATAGAATGTACACACACCCGGTATACAGTATACGCACTCACAGTTCAGGCAATCACAGTATACAGTATACACACCAACAGTTTATGCACTCACAGTATACAGTATACGCCCCCACAGTATACACACATACACATCCATGGCAGATTGGCAGGCCCCCCCCAACCCCTTCACAGCCATGACAGGGCCCCCCCAACTCCTACGCAGCCATGGCAGGGCCCCTCCAACCCCTCCAAATCCACGGCAGAGCCCCCTCACCCCTACACATCCATGGCAGTGCCCTTCCTCCCCTACACATCCATGGCAGGGCCCCCCCCACCCCTGCACAGCCATGGCAGGCCCCCCACCCCACCCCTACACAGCCATGGCAGGGCCCCACCAACCCTTCCAAATCCATGGCAGAGCCCCCTCACGCCTACACATCTATGGCAGTGCCCCTCCCTCCCTACACAGCTATGGCAGGGACCCCCCAACCCACCCACCCCCACCCCCACACATACAACCATGGCAGGGCCTTACCAACCCTTCCAAATCCATGGCAGAGCCCCCTCACCCCTACTCATCCATGGCACTATGGCAGCGCCCCTCCCTCCCTACACAGCTATGGCAGGGCCCCCCCAACCCTTCACAGCCATGGTAGGGCCCCCCCAACCCCTTCACAGCCATTGCAGCCTTGCAGGGCCCCCCCAACCCTTTCACAGCCATGGCAGGGCCCACCAAACCCTCATGCAGCCATGGCAGTGCCCCCCCAGGTTCGGCTATGCACACGTTTGGGCTGGTTGCGAGGTGGGGCGAACGTACAGAATGCATACGTTTGGGTTGGTTAATCCGTTGGACGAACGTATGCTATGCGTACGTTTGGGCTGGTTTCAAGGTGGGACGAACGTATGCCATGCATACGTTTGGGCTGGTTATGAGGTGGGGCGAACGTATGCTGCGCATACGTCTGGGTTGGCTTCGAGGTGGGACTAACGTATGCTAGGTGTACGTTTGGGCTGGTTTCACGGTGGGAAGAACGTATGCTAGGCGTACGTTTGGGCTGGTTTCGAGGTGGGGCGAACGTACGCATACCATACGTATGGGCTGGTTATGCGGTGGGGCGAACGTATGCTATGCATACGTTTGGGTTGGCTTCGAGGTGGGGCAAACGTATGCTAGGCATACGTTTGGGCTGGTTGCGAGGTGGGGCAAACGTATGCTAGGCATACGTTTGGGCTGGTTATGCCGTGGAGCGAACGTATTCTATGTTTACGTTTGGGTTGGTTTCAAGGTGGGCGAACGCATGCTATGCTTACGTTTGGGCTAGATATGCCGTGGGGCGAACGTATGCTATTCATACGCTTGGGTTGGCTTCGAGGTGGGGCGAACGTATGCCAGGCGTACGTTCGGGTTGGCTTCGAGCTGGGGCAAACGTATGCTTTGCATACGTTTGGGCTGGTTATGCCATGGGGCGAACGTAAAGAAAAGAAAAGAAAAGCAGTACGCCAATTCGGCGTGATTAAGGAAGCTGTTCAAAGGGGGTCCTCGGACAACACCATCAAACCGGGGGGGTGGCTAGGGGGGGCGGTACCCCCCACGAAAGCCGGTGGCGGAAGAAGGAGTGTGGGACGAGTGTGTAGCAGATTCCATGCGCCGGCGGGTACACACAATGGTATGTGCGCATCGGACGGCGTGCAGGTGGAGGGAGTGGAGGAGGCGGGTGGTGTCAGTAGGATGGATACCGCTAGCATACGTTTGAGTTGGCTTCGAGGTTGGCGAACGTATGCGAGGCGTACGTTGGGGCTATGGATGCCGTCGGGCAAACGTACGCCACGCATAGGATTTGTACCTAAGCGTGGCGTACGTTTACATCTGGTGAGTTAGCTGAGACGAGACCGAGACCGAGACCGAGACCGAGACCGAGACCGAGACCGAGACCGAGACCGAGACCGAGACCGAGACCGAGACCGAGACCGAGACCGAGACCGAGACCGAGACCGAGACCGAGACCGAGACCGAGACCGAGACCGAGACCGAGACCGAGACCGAGACCGAGACCGAGACCGAGACCGAGACCGAGACCGAGACCGAGACCGACACCGACACCGAGACCGAGACCGAGACCGAGACCGAGACCGAGACCGAGACCGAGACCGAGACCGAGACCGAGACCCAGACCCAGACCCAGACCCAGACCCAGACCCAGACCCAGACCCAGACCCAGACCGAGACCCAGACCCAGACCCAGACCCAGACCGATACACAGACGCAGACCGAGACCCAGACCGATACACAGACCGATACACAGACCGAGGCACAGACCGATACACAGAGTCAGACCGAGACACAGACCCAGACCGATACCCAGACCGAGGCACAGACCCAGACCGAGACACAGACCCACGAAACCACGACCGTGCGAGAGATGACCGCCCGATAGGGCGGTCACCTCAAGTTTTAGCTATCCTTATCATTCTCCATTCGGATCTATCGTGATCACCTATCCGTCACATCCCGACTCCCGAGGCGACCTATCAACCTTGGAGCGTGCTGTTGGACCGTTGCGTATAAGCGTTCCATCCAACATAATCCAACGTGGAAATTCTGAAACTGGTTTCTGCAGCCAAGCCGAGATCATTATCATTCTCCATTCGGGTCGAACAGGCAGGATGCTCGTCAACGTGCAAGAATCCGGCCTGGAGGTCGGCACCGCCAAGCAGGAGGCTCTGCATTCACCCCAAGTTGGGTTAATCCCATACCTGTACATTCCCAGTTCCTGTGTCGACACTCTGCTTGACGCCATGGACTCGGAGACTCGACAGGCCTTTCGAGCTGTGAGCAGAAGTGGTCGACAGAGCGTCCATGCTTACGCCACAACGTTGAGTCTGAAATCCTTGCCGGTGAGTTCCTGGGGTACGACTTGGTAGTGGCTAATATTCAACAAAGCGTCCATGCCTAACACCACAACTTGGTAGGGGCTAATTACACAAATCCGTGCTGGTGCGTACCTCTTGCAGGAGTACAACTTGGTAGGCTCGTTCTAATGCACTGCAAAACAAAATTGGGGGTGGGGTGGGGGTGGGGGGGTCTACGGTGCCCTTTCCCGCACCCATACCATATGGCAGTCTTCCAACCCTGAATGCACCCTTCAAACCAAATAATAGGGTGCTGTAGATTCCCCAAGTCCCAAAAATTGCAGTGCAGTTGATGCGGGGCCACAAAGAGCTGGCATACTTCCACCGGACCAGCTCCGCACTGTGCCATAGTTTTTCTAAACTGTCCAAGGTTAAGAGATAGCTGACAATTGTGTGTAGTCTGAGAGAGAAGCGCTGTATTTAACGAGCGCTGAACCAACCTGACCACGAAGGAAGACGAGAACGAGTTGTTACATCTTAAGGGAACCAAATCAATAGTGTAACACGGAATCAGAATCGTGCGATGGTGAATTAGGGAGATCAGTACGGCGATCAATGTTCAGTCAGGGAAAGATCAATCTAAGAGAGGCTTCGGCATGCAAGCAAGGCCATGTAACACAAGGCAAAGCAAAAGCAATAGGTGCATGTCAGATTAGCGTCTTACCTTGAGCAAAAAGGAAGACGAGAACGAGTTCCCATCTCAGCTCAGGTAGGTTACAGTATGCAACTGCATTAGTTATGCGAAATGCAAATAGGACATCAATATGCCAGACATGGCCGCGGCCAGCTATGAAATGCAACAGCATCGTGGCGCATGGCATGCGAGATGACAGGAAAAGACAGCTAGGACTAGTGAGGACTAGAGGTCCGAAGGGGTCCTAGGACGAGGGTTTGGGTGTCCGGGATCTGGGAGACCGGGTTGGGAGCCTGGGGTCTGGGATTCCGGGACACCAGGAGTCTGGGTGGGCCCATATACACACGGGAGGAGGTTCCATCACATTGTCTGTCTGTAGCCTAAGGCTGTGCCAAGTTGGTGTCTGACACAGTATTCTAATGTTTGGCGCCCCTCCATTCTTATGTTTGGCAACTCTATCGGCACCCTTCCATTCTGCACAACATGACCTGCACCCTTTATTTTACACCCTTTAGGCCTCAAAAACACACCGCCCTTGTGTTCATTTGGGCAAAATTGAAATCAGATTTGAAGGGTGCATTTGCTAACATGCTCCCTATCAAAATGCACCCTTTCAAGCCAAATAAAGGGGCGCCGGAGACTACCTTAATGTGCAGTGTATTATATACTGTAGACATGCTTTTATAATAAATATGATATTAAATTCATAGTAGAAGTCTTCAAGCTCACAATTTGAATGTGTTTTCTGATAGGGGTACCTCTCGTTATAATAGAACTTTCAGGTGTTGTGATACGGTGATTGATGGTAGAAGAGTGGTAGAAGAGTGGTATATGCATTTAAGAGTGGTAGAATAGAGGTAAATGCATTTGGTGTCAGAATGGCCTTTATAATCTGAGGATTGGAAAATGAATTTTTGAGACACTGAGCGAGAATTGAACCTGAGTCGGTTTGTAAGACCTATATAAAGACTATAGCATGAGGCTGGTCATGAATCATGGAGGATAGAAATTTCTTATAACATTTAAAAAAATATGCAATGGCGCATTTGGGATGTACCGTAACAGTAATTACATTATTATATAGTATTATTATTAATTTTTCACTGTAGAACGAAAGTCACGGCCCTCTTCTGTAAAACAATTGTTTGGGGTTCAGTTCAGTTCAATTTGTTTTCGTTTTGGACCCTCTTGATACATTAGTTGGGGAAGTCCCTTAAGCCCCTTTCGCTACCCCTGGACTGTAACATACATACTATTAGCCTAACTAGGCTGGTGTGTGTTCCTTTTATAAGGGCTCCTACACGGCTTGGGGCCTAAGTGAAGGGTCCCAAGACGGTAACCCAAATACTATCCTGAACCTGTTTTCATTGGCCTAAATAGGCTGGTCTTCGTTCCTTTTGTAGGGGCTCCTAATCCTCTAGAGGTAGGCGGCTCTCTAATAGCCTCTGTCTGCACAGGACAGTAACCAAAATACTACCCTGAACCTGGTTCTCCCCATTGATCATGTACTGACCTGACCTGACCTTTACCATGTTCTGACCTAATAAACTAACCTTGCAACCAAATGCTTTCGCACTTTCAGTACTATCCTAGTCAGTCGGTGGAGGTGATCACCATCCCCAAGTGCCCCAACGTCAGGAGCCTGCTGGCCACTTCCCATTTCCACGGCCGGTGCTTCAAAGGTCCTTTTCCAGCTTCAGTGCGCTCACTAAAAGTAACAGTTGGTGTTTATGAGCACCTCTGCAAAGGGGCCTTACTTGATTGCACTGATGAACTGGAAATACTCACACTGCATGCATGCAACTCGTTGGAACAAATGCCGCCGTCTCTTACCGGCTTCTGCAAGCTACTGACACTGAACCTACTTGAATGCTACCATCTCACTGATGTGTCTGTTTTGGGTTCCTGCCCCAACCTGCAGACGCTAGATCTGTCAGATTGCTATCAGCTTGCGGATGTGTCTGTCTTGGGTTCCTGCCCCAACTTGCATACACTGAACTTGTCGGGTTGCTGGAAGCTTGTGGCCGTGTCTGAATTGGGTTCCTGCCCCAACCTGCATACACTAAGCCTGACTAGGAGCGTAAGGCTTGTGGATGTGTCTGCATTGAATTTGTGTCCTAAATTGCAGACACTAGACTTGATTGGTTGCCAACAGCTTGTGGACGTGTCCGCATTGAGTTCCTGCCCCAACTTGCAGACACTAAACCTGTATTATTGCTCACAGCTTGTGGACGTGTCTGCATTGGGTTCCTGCCCCAACTTGCATACACTAGACCTGTCATGTTGCGAACGGCTTGTCGATGTGTCTGCATTGAGTTTGTGTCCAAACCTGCAGACACTAATCCTGTCTAGTAGCCAACAGCTTGAAGATGTGTCAGCATTGGGTCTCTGCCCCAACCTGCAGACTCTGAACCTGTCATGTTGCCAACAGCTTGTGGATGTGTCTGCATTGAGTTTGTGTCCAAACCTACATACACTAATCCTGTCTAGTTGCCAACAGCTTGAAGACGTATCTGCATTGGGTTCCTTCCCCGACCTGCGTACACTGAACTTGTCGGGTTGCGAATGGCTTGTTGACTTGTCCACGATGGGTTCCTGCCCCAACCTGCAGACACTGGACCTGTCTTATTGCCAAAGGCTTGTGGACGTGTCTGCTTTGGGTTCCTTCCCCAACCTACAGACACTGGACCTGTCAGGTTGCCAACAGCTTTTGTATGTGTCTGCATTGGGTTCATGCCCCAACCTGCAGACACTAAACCTGTCTGGTTGCGAAAGGCTTGTGGATGTGTCGGCATTGAGGTCGTGTCCTAACCTGCAGATGCATGTATGCATGACAAGGGTAGGGCACTATGGGGCGTTGGGCATTATCTTTAAGGCCGTTGTTTGCTGGTTAACCGGTACCCTCCGTCTACATACAGCATTACCAGGTCTTATTGATATGAGCACCTTGGGCGCATACCTGCTTTTTCCAATTTGCTTATTGCTCTGCCTCATCTTGCTTGCAACAGGTAATCTAAATGTATGACGGGGGGGGGGGGGGGGGGGGGGGGGGGGGGGGGGGCTAAAACGAACAAACACCGATGAACCCCAAACAATCGTTTTACCGACGGGGGCGAGTACATGCTACAGTGATAATTGCAACAGTGACACGCTCTTACCAGCACTGCACATGTCAAGTAGTGACAAGCTTGTGGACGTGTCTATATTGGGTTATTGCCCTACCCTGCAAACACAAGACCTGATGCCCTAACATGCAGACACTTGTTTCAGCCTAAACCTGAAAGTTCTTGTACATTTTGTTTTTTGCCAAAATGTAAGGAAATCATGTAGCATGATATATCGTGCAACAGCCTGATACATCATTTGTTTTTTTGCCCAACATGTAAGGGAAATCGTGCAGCCCAATTATAGACGTTTTTACTTTCTAAAGTTTACACCGAAGCAAATGGCATCCCAATTATTATAAAATCCTAAGGAACAATCCCAATTATCTGTTACCTACCTGTTAATTAACTGTTGTAACCTAACAATTGTATGACCTCATCAGCTGCTGACACTGAACATACGTGAATGCAACCGGCTCACCGATGTGTCTGTCTTAGGTTCTTGCCACAATCTGCAGACACTAAACCTGTTTGGTTGCGAAAGGCTTGCGGATGTTTCGGCATTGGGTTCAGGACATTGTCCCAACCTTCAGACACTAAACCTGTCTGATTGTGAACGGCTTGTGGACGTGTCTGCATTGAGTTTGTGTCCCAACCTGCAGACACTAAACCTGCATGAATGCGAACGGCTTGTGGATGTGTCTGCATTGAGTTTGTGTCCTACCCTGCAGATACCTAACTTGTCTCGTTGTTGGCAGCTTGTGGATGTATCTGCATTGGGTTCTTGGCCTAATCTGCGGACACTCAAAATGCGTGGTTGCGATAGGCTTGTGGATATTGCAGGATTGGGTTCTTGCTCCACTCTGCAGACACTGGACGTGTCAGGTAGTGAATGGCTTGTGGGTGTGGCTGCATTGGGTTCCTACCCTAACCTGCAGACACTTAAACTGTCTCGTTGCCGGGAGCTTGTAGATGTGTCTGCATTGGGTTCATGCCCCAAGTTGCAGACTCTAAACATGTCTTATTGCCTGGAGCTTGTGGACGTGTCCGCAGTGGGTTCCTGCCACAACTTGCAGTCACTAAACCTGTCTTATTGCCAGCAGCTTGCTGATGTGTATGCATTGGGTTTCTGCCCCAACCTGCAGACATTTGACTTGTCAAGGTGCACACGGCTTGTGGACGTGTCTGCGTTGGGTTTGTTCCCCAACCTGCAGACACTGGACATGTTAGGGTGTAAATGGCTTGTGGATGTGTCTGCATTGGGTTCCTGTCCCAACCTGCACACATAGATTCTGTCTCATTGCGAAAGGCTTTTGTATGTGTCTAAATTGGGTTCCTACCCCAACCTGCATACACTAAACCTGTCTGGTTGCGTAATGCTTGTGTTTGTGTCTTCATTATTGAGATCTTGTCCTAAACTGCTGACACTAAACTTGTCTGGTTGCCTTAGCCTTTAGGATGTGTCTGCATTGAGTTCTTGTCCTAACCTGCGAAAACTAAACCTGACCGGTTGCGGAAGTCTTGTGGATGTGTCTGCATTGAGTTCTTGTCCTAACCTGCAGACACTAAACCTGGCCGGTTGCAGAAGTCTTGTGGATGTGTCTGCATTGAGATCTCGTCCTAACCTGCAGATGCAAGTAATGATAACGCCTGTTAGGGCGTTGGATCCCCGTCTTATGGCGATCACATAGCGATAGCGATAGCGATCGAGATGCTACTTTACCTAGACAAAGCTACCAAGGCGGTTGACAGCTAGCGACCGCAGACAAAAAGCGCACCCGTAAGGAATCGAACCCCGCACCTTCTTGTTTCGACTTGCTCTACCATTGAGCCAATAGATGCATGGATGTATAACAATGGTAGGGTACCATACTGTGTAGGGCACTATCTTTAAGGCCGTTGTTTACTAGCGAACCGGTTTTGTTTCACTGCTAGGACATGAGCCCCTTGTAATTTTTTTTTACTGATGAACCGGTACCCTCCGTACCGTATGCGCCTTAAATATAGGCAAGATTACTTAAGTATTGGCAAATGTCATTTCCCCCCTAAAAGTGGGTCTCAGAAAAGCATGGCAAAACTAACTTGGCAAAGGGGTCTATGGCTTTGACTGTCTCAAACTTAGACTTGAAATCCAGTTGGCAAAGGGTCTTATGGTATTGCTACATTTTCTTTTTACATGTTCATCAAGTAGTCTGCCCAAGCTTGCTATAAAACCATGTATCCATTCAAATCAGGAGCATGAAATTTGCAAGGGCTTAGTAGCCAGACCGGTGCTTAGTAGCCAAATTTCTGGCTGGAGCCATGTAACCAAGTTCAAGGTCAAGTACATGTTAACATAGTAGTCTGCCGGTCTGCCCAAGCTTACTGAATGTGAAACCATGTAGCAATTCAAACCAGGGACATTTAACTTGCTAGGGCTCTGTAGACAACTAGACACTAGACAGAGTACCATGGTAACCGTAACTTGGCAAAGGCCAACCACCTGGAGTGGTCTCAAGCTGCATCCCTAACCCGGTTTGGCAAAGGGTCGTTTGCCAAACCGTTTGCCAATACTTAAGGCGTGTACGGTATGCACACAGCACTACCAAGCCTTATTGATACGAGCACCTTGGGCGCATACCTCCTTTGTACAAACTGCTTATATATTGCACTGCCTTATCTTGCTTGCAACCGGCTATCTAAATGAATGGGGAGGGGGGGGATCTAAAACGGAAAAAAAACGATGAAAAAATCGTTTTACCGACGGAGCGTGTTCGTGCATAAGTGATAATTGCTAAAGTGATGCGCTCTTACCAACACTGCACCTATCAGGTTGTGACAAGCTTGTGGACGTGTCTGCATTTGGTTCTTGCCCTAACTGAAGACGCTAGACCTATCTGATACCCTAACCTGTAGGCTCTATATATGTTTCAGCCCTAAATCTGAAAGTGCTTGTACATTATTTTGTTAGCCAAAATGTAAGGGAAATCATGCAGCCCGGTATATCGTGTAGCAGCCTGATAAAACGTACGTTTGGTCGCCCAACATGTCAGGGAAATCGTGCAGCTTGATACGGCATATTTTTATTTTCCAAAGGTTACACCAAGACACCTAAGCATATGGCGTTATTGGCATCCCAATTATAAGGTAAGAGCACAGGTCCAAATCCTTGGGAAATAAAATCACTATATATTGTGCTGGATGAAAGTTTGGGGTGATGTTTTTCAGCCTGACTGTCCGCTGTCAGACGGGGAAGTGTGGCTGTCCTCTATCATATTATTGGGCCTGCCGCTATTGGCATTCAATGATTACTTTAACTTGGTTACATGGCTGGTGATTTAAGTACAATCGTATAATTCAATTTTCACTATAGCACGAACTCAGGTTGGTAAAGCGATTGTTCGGGGTTCAGTTCACCTTTGTGTGCCTTATCGTTTTAGCCCCTGTTGTCACGGTGGGGTAAGTCCATTTAGCCTATTTGGCCTACCCCTGGACTGTCAAAACATACAACTGGCTCTAGCCTTTAAGGCTGATCACGGTCTTCGGTAGTAACATAACGGTAATCAATTCCGCTATTCTCATCGGATATAACTACGTTGCCTCGATGATTTATATATTATGTTGCTGCCTTAATCATCCATCTTTCTAATATAGTGGTTCATACACCTTTTACCTATACATCTTGGAAGACCCTCCTGGAAGTTGCGATGCGGGCTTGTCTAGGGTCAACACTAATCTGCCAAAGACAATCAAATTATCAATCCATAAGGTCTGACACCCTGACCAGAACAAGTCTTTAAACTGTGTAATCGGTCGCATAGGGGGACTTGGAATTGGAAAACGTGAGCAGGTGAGCAGCCCAGAGTAAGAAACCAGCTACTGTAACAATCACGTCCAATATATAGGGGCTTACATCCACACAATCACAAGTGCATGTGTAACGGTATGTTGTCACAGCCTAGGAGTAGCCAAATAGCCTAAAGGCACTCACCAAACCTGTCTAAGGCTACCGCAACCTCGAAGACTCCATTGTGTCCAAAGATGCAACGTGGGTTTGGTTGCGTCTCAGGACGCAGGCTATGAAATTTTGTGTGTGTCGGGACGCAGATTTTGGGTGCAAATCTTTCCTTTTATATTTCAGATGCACACCTACCGGTGTCAAGTCCATCACTGGTTGCCAAATAGGGACGCGCCCAACCTACAACAATCAAGATCAACTATATATAGATTTATATGAGGTTCTTACTGGAATAACATCTTGATGAATTGGAACCCTACATGTCTAATCCGCTTAGGGTGCTTCCTCGTTTCTGTAATAATAATGGGGGCATGGCATTGCAAGTGGGGACTTGGAATTGGAAGACGGTGAGCAGCCCAGAGTTTGCTAGAAAACCATGTATGTTTTTTTTTGTTTTTTTTGTTTAGTTGTGAAAGGACTTTCACCCCAGGAGGTGGGTCTCCCGAATGTATGTACTATGTTACAGTCGAGGAGCAGCCAATTAGTTTATAATGACTTGCTTGATCTCAAATAATACAGATAATTGATTATGGTGTAGGCTATCCGAAATGGGTAGACCGAATCACTCTGAGGATAGAGAGTCGGGGGTTCGATCCCCGTCAGTCGCACTTGGCGTTGAAGGTCGCTGTCAACCGCGATGGTAGCTTGTCCAATTGAGGTAGAAGATCGCTCCCTACCCGCGTACAACGGGTTCCCTTAACACCACGCCCCACCAGACGTTATCAGGGGGTATTAACAAACACTGTGGCATGGGCTCAGGGCCCCCGCTGCCTGGTAATACGATCGTCCGGGGTCCAGTTGGTCAGTTTTTTCGTTTTAGCCCCTCCCAAAATTGAAACTGAAATTGTTGCATCCGTTGATCCGTATCCGTGTACTGCAGTCACTCGACGTGAAATTAAGGACACCACAGCGTAAGCCGGAGCTAGTAGTAGTCATCGTAGGAACGCCTCATTAAAAATATCTACGGTGCCACGGGAAAGCCCCAGGGACCGTCGCCACATCATGCCAATGCATCTTACTACGGGATAGCCTCTATAGCAATTTACAATGGACTAGTGGTAGACCAGATTGCTAAAGAATGAAGATTCGGGGATTCGACTCCCCCTTCGGTCGTTCTTGACGTTGCAGGTCGTCGTCAACCGCGATGGTAGCTTGTCCAGTTGAGGTAGGAGACCGCTCCCCACCTGCGTACGACGGGCTCCCTTAATACCACGCCCCACCAGGCGTTATCATTACCTTTTATTACTACAGGATTTTTTTACCCCGGTTTGGAAGCACCAACACAATGTAGCACGCTACTAGAAAATGAGGGGGGGCAAGCCCCTCCTGATACAATATCATAGTTGAGCTGTTGAGCAGGCCCCTTTAGCCTATTTGGCTACTCCTGAACTGTTACGACATAAATACAAGCACTACACTATCTGGTCCCAAAGAAATCGTGCGGGCACTGGGGAGGAGCGGAGATCAAGGACACAGCGGCATGTAGCTACACAGTGGCACATAGCTACACATCATTGAGCTACACAGTGTTTGCATCTTGTTGCTCTCTTGACGCGCGACAGTCAACCTGCCCGAAGGCAGCATTCATCATAATGCCATTCATCTTAATGCCATGCACTCAGCTGCACAGGGGCATGTAGCTTCACAATTACACATAGCCACACAGGGACACAGCGGCATGTAGCTACACAGCGGTTTCATGCAGTTGATCTCTGCAAGTGCGACAGTCCGTAGACAGCACAATAGTATACAGTCTCAATGACATACACTCAGCTGCACAGGGGCATGAAGCAACACAATTACACATAGCCGCACCATGGTACTACATCCTACAATTTTGAGTAGCGCTCTTGACGCAACTTTCTCCTTTTGGGATGCGCTTTTGACTCAACTGAAAACGGAAATATGCGCGCTGCGCCCATAGGGGGTTTAAAAATTGCGTCAATCGGGCAGTCGGGCTCCAAAACCAAATGCGCTAGCGCGCAATAGCGGGCGTCATGTAGTACCCTGAGCCGCACTGCTTCATAGCCATTGAGCTTCACAGCAGTTACATCCCCGTTGCTTTCTACAAGTGCTACAATCCACTCGCCCGAGGCAGCGCGCTGGCAATACGTTTCATTGGCATACAATCAGCTACACAGTGACACATAGCTACGCAACAATTAGCTACACAGTGGATGCATCCACGTTTCTTCCACAAGTGCGACAATCCACTCGCCCCCGGCAGCGCACTGGCAATACGTTTCACTGACATACAATCAGCTACACACTGACACATAGTTATGCATCATTTAGCTTCACAATGGATGCATCCCCGTTTCTTCCACAAGTGCTTGCATCCAGTGCTTTCATCCGGTGCTTGCGTCCCCGTTGCCTCCATAGGTGCGCCAATCCACTCGCCTCCGGCAGCACGTTGGTACTCCGTTTCAGGTACGTAGGATGCGTGCAAAGGGACGTCTTCATACACGCGGCCATGCATTACACTGTGACATCGCTGTGCTTCTTCCACCGAGCCGAACCTGAGGCATGCGAACAGCGTCAGTTGTTATGTATTAGCCAAACCTGTTTCAGGTACGTAGGAGGCAAGTACAGGGATGTCTTCATACATATACAGGGACTGGCAAATCATATGATACTGACTAAAGGCAAGGATGATATCAAATGATATCATACAAATTGCACTATATGATACTGTTTACAAATGATTACTTAGCCTGAGCTAGCTGCCGACATTATGATGATATTCATACTGCCGTTTCCTCATACACATATAAGGATACCTATGAGCAAGGCGAGGGATATCTTCCGTAAATAGTATATGACTTATGTATAGGACAGGGCATTCATAGGATGTGTGACAGTCAAGGCAGAGTATGCTATCGTAGGCTATCATACAAATTGCATCATATGATATTGTTAATAAATGGTCTCTTTAGCCTAGTTAGACTGTCGACATCATATGCTATCATATGATGACATGATATCACATCGCCGTTCCCTAAACATATAAGATACTTATGTCAGGCACGTAGGAGGCAAGTACAGGGGCAAATAGCCTGAGGCATGCAAATAGCCTGAGGCATGCAAATAGCCTGAGGCATGCAAATAGCCTGAGGCATGCAAATGACTGAGTGGCAAGCAAATGGCCTGAGACATGTTTAAATACATGAGGATGCAAAATAGCTGAGGCATGCAAAAGCCTGAGGCCATGCAAATTAGCCTGAGAATTGCAAATAGCCTGAGGCATGCAAATAGCCTGAGGCATGCAAATAGCCTGAGGCATGCAAATAGCCTGAGGCATGCAAATAGCCTGAGGCATGCAAATAGCCTGAGGCATGCAAATAGCCTGAGGCATGCAAATAGCGTCAGTTTGTTTGTCTTAGCCAAACCTGTTTCAGGTACGTGGGAGGCAAGTACAGGGGGCATGCAAATAGGCGAGGATATGCAAAATAGCGTCAGTTTATGTATGTCTTAGCCAGACCTTGTTCAGGTACGGGGAGCGCAATGTACATGGGGGCAGCAAATAGTCCTGAGGCATGTCAAATAGCGTCAGTTTATATGTCTTGACCAACCGGTTATTCAGGTACATGGGAGGCAAGTACAGGGGAGCATGTATAATCGCCTGAGGCATGCAAAAATAGCGTCAGTTTGTTTGTCTTGTAGGCCAAAACGCTGGTGTTCAGGGGATACGTGGGATGTGGGCTAAAGAGTTACAGGGGCATGCAATAGCCTGAGCATGCAAATAGCGTCAGGGGTTGTGTTGTCTTAGCCAAACGGTTCAGGTACGTGGGAAGGCAAGTACTGGGGGGCATGACAAATAGCCTGAGGCATGCAATAGCGTCAGATTTGTTTGTCTTAGCCAAACCTGTTTCAGGTACGTGAGGAGGCAAGAAAGTGCATGCAAATAGCCTGAGGCATGTAACTAAATGAGCGTCAGTTGGTTTTGCTTAACCCAAACCTGGTGCAGTACGTGGGATGGCAAAGTACAGGGGCATGACCATAAACAATAAAAATAGCTGAGGCATATGCAAAATAGCGACAGTTGTTTGTCTGAGTAAAAACCGGTTCAGGTACATGGGAGGCAAGTACAGGGGGCATGCAAATAGCCTGAGGGCATTGCCATAATGCGTCAGTGGTGTTTGTCTTAGCCAACCCGTTTCAGGTACGTGGGAGTGTTCGGGCAAGTACAGGGGGCATGCATAATAGCCTGAGGCTAGCAAAATAGCGTACGGTTTGTTTTTGTTCTTAGCCAAAACGGGCAGGTACGTGGGAGGCAAGTACAGGGGGCATGCAAATAGCCTGAGGCATGCAAATAGCGTCAGTTTGTTTGTCTTAGCCAAACCGGTTTCAGGTACGTGGGAGGCAAGTACAGGGGGCATGCAAATAGCCTGAAGGGCCATGCGCAAATGCATTCAGTGTTTGTCTTAGCCAAAAACCTGTTCAGGTACGTTGGGATGGCAAGTACGGGGGTGGCATGCAAAAGACCTGAGGCAGGAGCAAAATAGCTTTGTCAGTTTGTTTTGTTCTTTAGCCAAACCGTTTTCAGGTACTTGGACTGAGGCAAGACAGGGGAGCAAATAGCTCTGAGGCATTAAATGCAAATAGCAGTCAGTTGGTTTGTGATCTTAGCCAAACCGGTTTCAGGTACGTGGGAGGGAAAGGATAACAGGTAGGAGATGGCATGCAAATAGCCTGAGCATGCAAATAGCATGAGGCATGCAATAGTGTCAGTTTGTTTGTCTTAGCCAAACCTGTTTTAAGGTACGTGGTGAGGCAAGGTACAGGGTGGCATGGCAAAAGCATGAGGCATATGCAACAATATAGCGTACAGGGTTGGTGTCTAGCCAATAACCGTTTCAGGATGCGTGGGAGGCAATGTACAGGGGGCATGGCAAATAGCCTGAGGGCATGCAATAATAGCGTTCATGTTTGTGTTGTTTACTTAGCCACAACCGGTTTCATGGTGACGGGGGAGTGGGTAGGCAAGTACAGGGGGATAGAAATATAGCCATGAGGCATGAAAATTAGCGTTCAGGTTGTTGTCTTAGCCAAACCGGTTTCAGGTACGTGGGAGGCAAGTACAGGGGGCATGCAAATAGCCTGAGGCATGCAAATAGCGTCAGTTTGTTTGTCTTAGCCAAACCTGTTTCAGGTACGTGGGAGGCAAGTACAGGGGGCATGCAAATAGCCTGAGGCATGCAAATAGCGTCAGTTTGTTTGTCTTAGCCAAACCGGTTTCAGGTACGTGGGAGGCAAGTACAGGGGGCATGCAAATAGCCTGAGGCATGCAAATAGCGTGCAGTTTGGGGGTCATAGCACACCGGGTGTGCAGGTACGTGGGAAGGCACAAGTTACAGGGCATGCAAATAGCCCGGCCATGCTAAATAGCGCAGTTGTTTGTCTTAGCCAAACAGGTGATATAGTAGGTTTAGGTACGTGTGGATGGCAAATAACAGGGGGCAGCAAATAGATGAGGCCATGCAAATAGCGTCAGTTGTTTGTCGTAGCCCAAACCTTGTTGTTTTTTTTTCCCCCAGGTACGTGGGATGGCTAGTACAGGGGGCTATGCAAATAGACCTGAGGCAGCAAATAGCGTCATGTTTGTTTGTCTTTAGGCCAACCTGGTTTGTCAGTACGGGGGATGGCGTATCAGAGAGGGCAAGTAGAAGGGGGGTGGGCAAATAGCCTTGAGGGCATGCTAAAAAGCTAACGTCATTTGTTTGTCTTAGCCAAACCTGTTCAGGTACGTGGGAGGCAAGTACAGGGGGCATGCAAATAGCCTGAGGCATGCAAATAGCCTGAGGCATGCAAATAGCGTCAGTTTGTTTGTCTTAGCCAAACCTGTTTCAGGTACGTGGGAGGCAAGTACAGGGGGCATGCAAATAGCCTGAGTAGGACGATGCAAATATGCGTCAGTTTTGTTGGTCTTAGTCCAAACCTTGTTTTAGGTACGTGGATAGGCAAGTACAGGGGGGGCATGCAAATAGCCTGAGGATGCAACTAGCGTCAGTTTTGTTTTGATCTCGCCTACACCTGTTCAGGTAGTGGGAGGCAAGTACAGGGGGCATGCAAATAGCCTGAGGCATGCAAATAGCGTCAGTTTGTTTGTCTTAGCCAAACCGGTTCAGGTACATCCGCTGGAGGCAAGTACCGGGTGGCATGCAAATAGCTGAGGCAGCAAATAGACGTTCAGTTTGTTTGTCTAGCCAAACCGTTTCGTAGCGGGGAGGCAAATTGACAGGGGGCCTTGACAAATAGCCTGAGGATGTCCAAATACTGCGGCAAGTTTGCTTGTCTTAGCTAAACCTCAAACCGTTTCAGGTACATGGGAGCAAGTGACAGGGGGCATGCAAATAGCCTGAGGCATGCAAATAGCGTCAGTTTGTTTGTCTTAGCCAAACCTGTTTCAGGTACGTGGGAGGCAAGTACAGGGGGCATGCAAATAGCCTGAGGCATGCAAATAGCGTCAGTTTGTTTGTCTTAGCCAAACCGGTTTCAGGTACGTGGGAGGCAAGTACAGGGGGCATGCAAATAGCCTGAGGCATGCAAATAGCGTCAGTTTGTTTGTCTTAGCCAAACCGGTTTCAGGTACATGGGAGGCAAGTACAGGGGGCATGCAAATAGCCTGAGCTAAAATAGCGTCAGTTTGTTTGTCTTAGCCAAACCGTGTTTCAGGTACTGGGAGGCAATTACAGGGGCGATGCAAATAGCCTGAGGCATGCAAATAGCGTCAGTTTGTTTGTCTTAGCCAAACCGGTTTCAGGTACGTGGGAGGCAAGTACAGGGGGCATGCAATAGCCTGAGGCATGCAAATAGCGTCAGTTTGTTTGTCTTAGCCAAACCGGTTTCAGGTACGTGGGAGGCAAGTACAGGGGGCATGCAAATAGCCTGAGGCATGCAAATAGCGTCAGTTTGTTTGTCTTAGCCAAACCTGTTTCAGGTACGTGGGAGGCAAGTACAGGCATGCAATGCCTGAGTGCAAATAGCCTGAGGCATGCAAATAGCGTCAGTTTTGTTTGCTTAGCCAACCTGTTTCAGGTACGTGGGAGGCAAGTCAGGGGGCATGCAAATAGCCTGAGGCATGCAAATAGCGTCAGTTTGTTTGTGCTTAGCCAAACCGTTTTCAGGTACGTGGGAGGCAAGTACAGGGGGGCATGCAAATAGCCTGAGGCATGCAAATAGCGTCAGTTTGTTTGTCTTAGCCAAACCTGTTTCAGGTACGTGGGAGGCAAGTACAGGGGGCATGCAAATAGCCTGAGGCATGCAAATAGCCTGAGGCATGCAAATAGCGTCAGTTTGTTTGTCTTAGCCAAACCGGTTTCAGGTACGTGGGAGGCAAGTACAGGGGGCATGCAAATAGCCTGAGGCATGCAAATAGCGTCAGTTTGTTTGTCTTAGCCAAACCGGTTTCAGGTACGTGGGAGGCAAGTACAGGGGGCATGCAAATAGCCTGAGGCATGCAAATAGCGTCAGTTTGTTTGTCTTAGCCAAACCGGTTTCAGGTACGTGGGAGGCAGTAACAGGGGGCATGCAAATAGCCTGAGGCATGCAAAACGTCAGTTTGTTTTGTCTTAGCCAAACCTGTTTCAGGTACGTGGGAGGCAAGTACAGGGGGCATGCAAAAGCCTGAGGCATGCAAACTAGGCTGCAATAGCGTCAGTTTGTTTTGTCTTAGCCAAACGGTTTCAGGTACGTGGGAGGCAAGTAGGGGGCATGCAAATAGCCTGAGCATGCAAATAGCGTCATTTGTTTTGTCTTAGCCAATCCGGTTTCAGGTACGTGGGAGGCAAGTACAGGGGGCATGCAAATAGCCTGAGGCATGCAAATAGCGTCAGTTTGTTTGTCTTAGCCAAACCTGTTTCAGGTACGTGGGAGGCAAGTACAGGGGGCAATGCTACAATAGCCTGAGGCATGCAATAGCGTCAGTTTTGTTTGTCTTAGCCAACCGTGTTTCAGGTACGTGGGAGGCAAGTACAGGGGCATGCAAATAGCCTGAGGCATGCCA
>JACBWV010000730.1:393019-440968 GCA_013435795.1 Chlamydomonas sp. ICE-L | reverse complement strand
TACACACCCACACGCGGTCCACACACACAATACACACACACACGCGTACACACACACCAACAAAACACACACTCTACACACCACTCTTACAACACACAAACACAACCACACTTACACCCACACAACCCACACACACACTCTTACACACACACAAACACCCTACATACTTTCCACACCACACAAAACCACACCACACTTTACACACACAAAAACACACCACAAGTTACACACACACAAGCCACATCCGACACACACACACGCTGTTACACACACCACAAACACACACCACACTCTTATCACAGCAAAACACACCACACACGTACACACACACCAAACCACCACACACTTCTTACTCACGCACAAACCACACACCAACGCTACACACACACAAAACACCACACTTTACTCACAGCACAAACTACAAAGCGTACCCACACACAACCACACACCCACTCTTCCTCACAGCACCAAAACACACACACAACCGCTTTACACCAAACACAAACACACACATACTCTTACTCACAGCACAAACACACACACACGCTTACACACACACAAACACACACACTCTTACTCACAGCACAAACACACACACACGCTTACACACACACAAACACACACACACTCTTACTCACAGCACAAACACACACACGCTTACACACACAAAACACACACACACACACTCGTACCAACAGCACAAACACCCCAACGGCTTACACACCCTACCAAAACACATACTTTACTCACAGAGCAAACCACTCACACACTGCTTACCCCACACACCACCACACCCTCTTACTCACCAGCAACAAACACACCCACCGTGTCCACACCTCAAACACCCACACACCTACTCACAGCACCAACCACACACACCGTCCACCACCCGCTTACACACACACACTCTTACTCACAGCACCACACTCTCCAAGCCTCTGAAAGAAGAAGCTAGCACATGCACCACTGCCCTAGTGAAGGTGTTGTAGCCCAGCAATCATACCCACTTACACACATATAAACAAGCATACACACACACAATGCACAAGCACATGCATACTCTTACACGCATCACCTTACCTCCCAAGCCTCCGAAAGAAGAAGCTAGCGCTCTTGCACCACTGCCCTAGTGAAGCTGGTGGAACCCAACACTCATACACACATCCACACAAGCACACACACACACACAATGCTCAAGCACATGCACACATACTAACGAGGCAAACACAAACACACTCTTACACACACACATCCACTGGTAGGACCACACCTGCACCGCACCCTCTCCCAGCTCGAAAACAATAATCGAGCCGCTTTGCCACCACGCCCAGGGGTGAGGGCGCCCAGCAAATCATACCCACATACACCACATACAAACAAAGCATAAACACACACAATGTTACACACACGCACAACACGCTCCACAATCACTCACTCCCAGCCTCCGAAAAACAAGAAGAAAGCTAGCGCTGCACCACTGCCCTTAGTAGTGATGAGCAAGCAATACTACACCCATTACACAACACAAACAAGCATACACACACACAATGCACAAGCCATTGCACAATGCAGCAACAGCTCTTACCTCCAAGCCACCAAAGGAGACGCCAACACGCTGCACCACTGCCCTAGTGAAGGTGATGGAGCCCAACACTCATACCCACATACACACAAGCACGCACACAGCCATGCCAAGCATGCATCAACAAGAAAAACAAGGCAAAACGCACGCACGAGCCTCCACCACACGGGACACAATACCAGCAGACACACACGCATTATCCGCCCAAGCACCACAAGGAGAAGCCAACCGCGGGCACCACGGCCCGAGTGAAGGGGGAGGAGCACAACACGCCGACCCACAACACACAGCAAACACACCCGCACGCGCAAAGCAAGGCACACAAAGCAAACAAGGCCAAAACGCAACACACACGCTGACACACACGTCGACACACGACCCGCAGACCTACACAGCCTCCGGAAGTCCCAGCGCCAAAAGGAGAAGCAAACGCTTGCAACACTGCCCTATGAAGTGTTCGTACCCAGCAAGCATGACCCACTAGGACACAACAGAGAAACAAGAGACCCACACAACAATGCACAAGAACAGGCTAGGACCTGACTACGCCACCGACCGCCAAAGCCTCCGAAAGAAGAAGCGATCTAGCGCTGGCACTCAATGCCGGAGTGAAGGGGGGACACCCAACACAGACACACACACACATAGGCACACACACACACACAAGTGCAAGCCCACATGGCACATCATACTAACGAGGGGCAAACACAAAAACACACTCGTAACAACACACATGCCCACTGGTAGACACACTGCACCTCACACGACAAAGCAGCGAAACAAGAAGCGAGCGCTGGCACAAGGACAGGGAAGCGGAGGGAGCCAGCAAGAACCTACAGAACACAGACAAACAACGCAGACATAAAACAATGTTGACACACACGCTGGACACAACACGCACACACACGCTTACCCACAGCACCGCACGCCCAAGCCTCCGAAAAACAAGCCGCGAGCGCGTGCACCATGGCCCTAGTGAGCTGCGGGGGGAGCCCAAATATCAGACCCAAGGACACACATACAACACAAGGCATCACACCACACAAGGCACGAAGCACAGGCAGACTGCAGCCACACACCTCTTGCACGCCCAAGCCACTAAAAGAGAAGAGAGCTTGCCCCATAGGCCCCGTAGGAGTGAGGGAGCCCCAACACTCAGACCCACATTACACACACGCAGCCACCACACGCAAGGCGCAAGCAAGTGCACACACAGAACCACAAGCAAAGCACCCCACCGCTTATAACACAGGACCAGCGACCACACAGCTGCGCGCAGCGCCAAGCACAAAAGGATGAACGCAAACGCGTGCTATCCCGGCGAGGGAAGGGAGTGGAGCTCAAATACTCCTACCCACATACACACAAAGCAACACTACACACGCATAGGCTAAGCACAGGACATAAAGGAAAACAAGGCAAACGCACACACACGCTTACACACACGCTTACACACATACCAACAGACACACAGCTCCTCATCTCCCAAGCCGCCAAAAAAAGAAGCAAACGCTTGCACCACTGCCCTAGTGAAGGTGATGGAGCCCAACACTCATACCCACATACACCCAAGCACGCACACACGAAATGCTCAAGCACATGCACACAAGAAAACAAGGCAAACGCACACACGCTTACATCATCTCATCTCTCAAGCCTCCGAAAGAAGACGCTAGCGCTTGCACCACTGCCCTAGTGAAGCTGATGGAGCCCAACACTCATACACACATACACACATGCAAAGCTTTAGCGCACGCTTGTGTGGTTAAATCCGTGCATGCATACACACAGCTCATCACCTCCCAAGCCTAGGAAAGCCCTCCGAAAAGAGAATCTAGCGCTTGCACCACTGCCCTAGTGAAGGAGACGTAGCCCAGCAATCATTCCCACATAGCCACATACAAGCATACACACACACACAGTGCACAAGCACATGCACACTGGCAGTTACAAAACTCCACACCTCCCAAGCCTTCAAATGGAGAAGCTAGTGCCTGCACCACTGCCCTAGTGAAGCTGATGGAGCCCAACACTCATACCCACATACACGCATACAAACAACCATACACACGCAGGCAATGCACAAGCACACACACATATGAAGAAGGCAAAATCACACACACACACACTGGCAGCCACACAGCTCTTCACCTGCCAAGCCTCCAAAAGGAGAAGCTAACGCTCGCACCACTGCCCGTGTGAAGCTGATGGAGCCCAACACTCATACCCACATACACAAATACAAACAAGCATACACACACAGGCAATGCACAAGCACACATACAAACAAGGCAAACACACACACACACGCTTGGACTGGCAGCCACACAGCGTCTTACCTCCCAAGCCTCCAAAAGGAGAAGCTAACGCTTGCACCACTGCCCTAGTGAAGGTGATGGAGCCCAAGCCAGCGGGGCCGATTTTGAATGCACATGCCACGTTGCTGCAAGAGTGGGGTAGGTTGTGGGTTGGGTGGTGGGTTGGTGGGTGTGGTGGGTGGGTGGGTGGGGAGGTGGGTGGGCGAAGGGGGTGGGGAGGGGAGGGTAGGTTAAGGGGGGGAGGGGGGGGGGGGGGGGGGGGGGGGGGGGGGGTGGGGGGGGGAGGGAGGGTGGGGGGGGGGATCTTGAATGCCACAGCCACGTGCCTGCTGCAGCCGTGGTTGGGTGGTGGGTGGTGGGTGGTGGGTGGGGAGAGAGTGTGTAGGTTTGGGTGTGGGTGTTTTTGTGCGGTAGGGTGGGTTTGTGTTGCTGGGTGGGTGGGATGGTCCAGGATGGGAAGGGGGCGGGTGGGGAGTGGGAGTGGGTAGGTTAGGGGGGGGTAGAATAGAGGGGGGGAGAAGGGGGGGGGTGGGGGGTGGGGGGTGTTGGGGGGGGGGGGGGATCTTGATGCACATGCCCCACGTTGCTGCAAGCGGGTGTTAGGGTTGGTGGGGGGTGGGCGGGTGGGTGGGGGGGAGCGTAGGGTGGGAAGGGCGGGGGGGAGGGGAGGGGGTAGTTAAGGGGGTGGGGGGGATCTTGAAATGCCACATGCACAAGTTGCTTGCAAGAAGGGGTTAGGGTGGTGGTGGTGGGGTGGAGGTTGGGTGGTGGGTGGGTTGGTGGGGGCGTGGGTGGGTGGGGCCGGGGAGGGTAGGTTGGAAGGGGGTGGGGATATGTGGGGATGGGAGGGGATGTTTTAAGGGGGGGAGGGGATGTGGTGGGGGGGGGTGGGAATCTGAATGACATGCCACGTTGCTGCAGAGTGGGTAGGGTTGGTGGGTGGGTGGGTGGTGGTTGGGGAGGTAGGGTCTGGTGGGTGGGTGGGGCGTGCGGTAGGGTTGGGTGTGTGGGTTGGTGGGTTGTTGGTGGTGGGAGGGTGGGAGGGTTAGGGTGGGAAGGGGAGGGTGGGGAGGGGAGGGTTTTCTTTTATTTAAACTAGGTAAGGGGGGGAGGGTGTGGGCGGGGGGGGGTATCTTGAAGCACATTCCACGTTGCTGCAAGAGTGGGTGGTTGGTGGGGGGTGGTGGGGAGGGTTCCTTTTGTGGTGGGTGGGGGATAGGTAGGTGTGGGTGGGGTAGGTGGGAGGTTGGGTAGGTAGGTTGGGAAGGGGGTTGGGGTGGGGAGGGGATGGGTAGTAGTTAAGGGTGGGGAGGGGGGGGGGGGGGGGTGGGGGGGGGGGGCGGGACTTGAATGCACATGGCCACGTTGCTGAAACGCAGTGGGGAGGGGTAGGGTGGGAGGGGTGGGTGGGTGGGTGGGTGGGGACGTTGAGGTCTATGGTGGGAAGTGGTGGGGATGGGAGGGTGATGGTTAAGGGGGGAGGGGGGGTGTGGGGGGGGGGTGATCTTGAGCACATGCCACGTTGCTGCAAGAGTTGGGAGTGTGTAGTGTTGGTGGGTGGGGCGGGTGGGGAGGTAGGGTGGGTGGTGAGTAGGGGGTGGGTGGGTGGGTGTGGGGTATGGTAGTTGGGAAGGGGGGGAGAGGGGAGGGGTATGTTAAGGGGGGGAGGGGGGTGGGGATCTCTGAATGCACATGCCACTTGCTGCAAGAGTGGTAGGTGTGGGTGTGGGTGCGGGGGACCGGTAGGGCTGGGTGCGGTGGGTTGGTGGGTGGGTGGGTGTGTGGGTGGTAGGTAGAGTGGGAAGGGGGTGGGGAGGGGTGGTTGGGAGGCGGCAGGGGTGGGGAGGGGGAGGGGTAGGTTAATGTGGGAGGGGGGGGGGGGTGGGGGATTTGCATGCAATGCCACGCTGCTGCAAGGGTGGGCGGGTGTGTGGGGGTGAGGTTGAGGGGATATGTTGGTGGGAAGGCGTGGGGCGGAGTATAGGTTGAGGGGGGGAGGGAGGCGGAGGGTCCCCTGCCGTGTCCCCCTCCTCTCTCCTCTCCCTCCTCTACTTCTTCCCCGGGAGGGGGGGGTGGGGGATCTTGAAATGCACATGCACGTTTGCTGCAAGATTGGTAGGGTTGATGTTGGGTGGTGGGGTTGGGGGTGGGTGGGTGGGTGGCGTGGTTGGGGTGGGTGTAGGTGAGGGGGTCGGGGGGGGGGGCGGGGGGGGGGGTTGGGGGGGGTGGTAGGTTGGCGCTCACGATAGTGGAATGCCAACATGCCCATTGACGCAAGGGTTCGGAGTTGGTAGGGAGGGATGCTGTGGTGAACCCAACTCGAATGCACATGGCCACGTTGCTGGCAAGTGTGGTTTGTGTGTGTTTGTGTGTTTGTGTGAGTGTGGTGTGCGGTTTGTCTTGGTGGTGTTGGTGTTGTTTGGACGGGGGGGGGGGGGAGGGAGGGAGGCGTGGGGGGGGGGGGGAACCAATCCTTCAAATGGCACATGCCACTTTGCTGCAAGGTGTTGTTTGTGTCTGTGTGTGTGTTTGTCTGGTGTTGGTGGTGGTGCTGGTGGGGTGTGTGGTGGTGGTGGGGGGGGCGGAACCAATCTAACTGCACATGCCAGTTGCTGCAAGTGTGTGTGTGTGGTGTGTGTGTGTTGTGTGTGTGTTTGTGTTTGGGGTGGTGGTGGGGGGGGGGGGGTGGGGGGGGTTTGTGGGGGGAGGGTGGGGTGCAGCATACAAACCCCACTTGATGCTGTTGGCCGAACCTGCTCATCCATACTGCTCCATGCCTTTTACCAACGATGTTGTATGAGGGAGAATGTGACAGAGTTGTGATTTAGCATTTTTTCTATGCTCTGTGTCTGTTGTCTTCGTGTTCTCCCGCCCTCTGCTTCTGGGCAGAAGATTTGTCTGCAGACGTGTTGGGGGGTTGGGTGAGGGAGGCTTTGGTGAGTTGCAGTGGTGGGCGTGTGGGCAGAAGAGTTGCTGTGTGGACTGGCCTGCAGGACAAGTTGGTGGACGGGGTGAGGTGTTGTGGTGGGGGGTATGGGGGAGGGTGGGAGCATGGGTGGGTGGAGTTGGTGGGAGGAGGGGGGGCGGCCGGGGTGAAGTGCGTATCTGGTGAGGTTGAGTGGATGGCGGTGTGGGAGATGGGTTGTGAGTGCGTAGAGTTTTTGTGTTGTGAATTGGCCTGCACAGGACACGTTGATGGGTGTGGAGGAGTGGGTGGGTGGGGATGGGGCGGGAGCATTGTGGGTGAGATTTTGGGCGGAGGTGGGTGCGGGGCGGGTGAGTGGGTGGGGTGGGTCGGGCGGAGGGGGGTGCGTGGTAGAGTTTTGGGACTTGGCCTGAAGGCACGTTGGGGGGTGTGGGGGGCTGGGTTGGTGGGTGGGTGTGGGGAGCTAGGGTGGGTGGTTGGTGAGTGAGGTGGTGTGGCAGGGTGGTAAATGAGGTTGAAGGTGTGGGTGGGAGCATGGGGGGGTGAGGGGGGGGGTTTTGTGTGGGACTGGCCTGCAGACTGTTGGGTGGGTTTGGGGGGATGGGTGGTGGGGTGGGTGGGTGGGGTGGTTTTGATTGCACTTCTCTCCTGCCCTATGTCGGGTCTTAGGGTCTTGCCTCACTCTTGCTCCTTGGCAGAACATTGATCTACCGAGATTGTCGGTGGGGTGGGTGTGTGGGGTGAGTGGGTTGGTGCGGGGGAGCATGGGGGGAATAGTTGGTGGGAGGAGGCGGCTTGGGGAGGTGAGTGGGTGTGGGAGGGTGAGTGGGCAGAGTTTTTGTGTGGACTGACCTGCAGACATGTTGGGCAGGTGTGGGAGGGTAGGTGGGTCGGTGGGTGTGGTTTTGATTTTGCACTTTTATCTGCCTCAGTGTTGGTGTGTCTTAGCTTTGACCGCCATCTTGCCATCTGGGTAGCGGATTGGTCTGAAGGCAGTCGAAACAGGTGATTGTGGGAGGGTTTGGGAGTGTGCAGGTGCAGGGTGAGGTGGTGGGTGGAGGAATGGTTTGGGTCGAGTTGTTGGTTGGTTTGGTTGGTTTGGTTGGTTTGGGTTTGGTTGGTTGGTTTTGGTTTGGTTTGCTTTGATCTTGGTTTGGTCGGGCTAGCTGTGAACGATGTTTTTCGTGATGAGATTGTGGTTGTGAGTAGCACTGAAGTGCTGTGCTGTGATTTCTCGCTGCGCTGTTGGCTGTGCTGTTATGAGGTGTGATGTGATGTGTCATGCTGTGATGTGACTTGATGAGGTGAGCTGTGATGTCGATTGTGCTGAGGTGCCAGAATGTGGAGTTAGTGGGTTGTGTGGTGTGGTGTTGTGTGGTGTGCGTGTTGCTGGTGTGGCTGTGTGAGTCGCGTGGGTGTAGGTATGTGGTGTGGTTTGGTTGGTAGTGGGATGTGATTGTGGTTCGGAAGTGTGGTTGGTTGGTGTGGTGTGGTGTTGTGTGGTGTGTGTAGGTGTTGCTCGGGTGTGGTTGGTTGGTGTAGGAGTGGTGTGGTTTGTGGTGTGGTGTTGTTTGGGTGGCTGAGAGTGTTGTGTTGAGTGTTTTGGTGTGGTGTGGTGTGGCCCTTGTGGTGGGTGTGAGTGTGGTGTGGTGTGTTGTGGTGTGGTTTGGTGTTGAGTTTGGCTTGGTGTGTTGTGGTGTGGGTGTGTGTGGTCGTTGGTTGTGGTGTGGTGTGTGGTGTGGTGATAGTGTGGGTGGTGTTGTGGTGTGGTGTGGTTGTGGTGTGTGGTGTGGTTGGTGTTGGTGTGGTGTGGTTGTGTGTTGTGTGGTGTGGTTGCTTGTGGTGTGTGTGTGTGGTGTTTGCTGTGGTGTTGGATGTGGTTTGGTGTGGTGTGGTGTGGTGTGTGGTTTGGGTTTGTTGTACAGTGCCGTGCCGTGCCGTGCGTGCTGTACTGTACGTGCAGTGTTGTGTTGTGTTGTGTTGTGTTGTGTTGTGTTGTGTTGTGTTGTGTTGTGTTGTGTTGTGTTGTGTTGTGCTGTGCTGTGCCGTGCTGAATTGTGTTGTATTGTCGGTTTTGGTTGCATTGGGCCAGGTAGGATTGAGTGAGGTTGGGGAAGGGGGGGGGGGGGGGGGGGGGGGAGGGCTAATGAGGGGGCCTAAATGGAGATGGCAGTGGGAGCCCATGAAGAATCGAGATTGTGCATCGATTCTTCTGGCAGTGCGCATCAGGGATAAAACCC
Source organism: Chlamydomonas sp. ICE-L (assembly GCA_013435795.1). Lineage (NCBI taxonomy): Eukaryota > Viridiplantae > Chlorophyta > Chlorophyceae > Chlamydomonadales > Chlamydomonadaceae > Chlamydomonas > Chlamydomonas sp. ICE-L. The sequence goes on along the minus strand of JACBWV010000730.1, from coordinate 431,902 downwards.
GACAATATATGTTTGACGCAAATGCGTTTTGACCCGACCATCCAAACCCTTGTTCAAGTCGCATGAAAGTAAGGGAGGCATGTTTTGGACAGGAGGGGAAGTCTGACCAGATCTTGCATGATGCGTGCGCTTCATGGTAGATTAATTAGAGGTCGATGCGCAGAGTCCCCTCGGATTGGCTTGGCGCAGTGGCGGTTAATCCAGACGAGCTGCTGTTTGTTTACGAGGATTGGCAGCAGCGGCCAGAAACTAGCTGCCTATGGTATGCTAAGTATGGGTTTGGAATTCTGAGTCGCAATGGCGCGCATGCTGCCTCTCGTGGGGAAGAAAGAGTGAGGAGGGAAGGGGTGGGGAAGGGTTACTTCGGTTTTTGAAGTTATGGGACGAAGAGAGGCATGGAAGGAGGGAGGAGAATGTACAAGGCGTCAACGGCAAGGGCCCTTGCAAGGGTGGGGGAGGTACGAGGTTGCAAGGGGGCAGAAAACCGAAGTGGCGCTAGCCATGTTACACAGCGTGGCGTAGTCGCCGTCTGTAGATGGTCGGAACCAGGGTTCGGACGGATCGATGCTGGGATCGATGGCGAGGCTCGATGTGTGTGTGGGGGGGGGGGGGGGGGGGGGGGGGGGGGGGGGGCAGGTCAAGGCCTGGGGGGCGAACCATAAGGTCGATTTTTGTGTCCATATTTGTTTGAGACAGTGTGTAGAGGTCAATAAACCCTTATTTAACCCCCCTTTGAAACAATGGTGAGCCCCAATTTAAAAAGTTTCAGTCGTACATGTTCCAATCCAAACAATAACACCAGGATTTCAATCCTGTTCAATTTGTAAGCAAAGTCTTTGAAGTCCATGTGAGCCTGATGTCGAGTGCGAGTGCGAGTGGTTGGTTACAAACCAGGGTTTCAAACAGATATCAGCTGCATGTCGCGAGGTGGGGGGCTACTGCGGGCGATTGTTGGAGCGGAGTTCGCGACAGGTATTTTCAATCTCAGTGTTAAATCCATTTATATTTGAATTCGGGACCCAGTTTGATACCCGATAAGCAATTCTACAGCTGGGCACTTGTTTGCCCGGTCCCCCATGTGGTTACTCATTTGCAACTCAGCATTCACACTGTGTGTGTAATTAACACTGTGTGGGGGGGGGGGGGGGGGGGAGGGGGCTGTGGGAAGGCTGTGGGAAGGGCTGTGGAGATCGCTATGGGGGTGAGGTGGAGCTGGGCGTGGGAGGGGGGTGAGGTTGATGGTGGCCATTTGGGCTTTGCATTGAAACTGTAGGGGGTCCTCTGCACCCTTTTGGGCGGAGCCCCCTCTTCAAGGGGGCGGGAGCCCCCATGTTTACCCATTTGTCCGTCCGACCGACAGTCTGACCGCGCTGAAGCCTGACACGTCAACCAAGGGTCTCGTAACTAACTCGCTTCCGTTACCACCTACACCTGTTGCTCCCTCGCGATCTCTCTCCGCCAATTTATAGCGTCGCAGGCGACGCTGCATAGAACATGTCTGCACCCTTTTGGCACCCCTTCCACCCAGAATGCACCCTTTCAACAGCTTTCAAGCAAAAATAAAGGATGCCGATAACCTTCCAAATGCGCATGTTGGTTTGGTTACATGAGGTGTGGGTGTGATGGTGATGTGGTGGTGGTGGTGTGTGTGTGGGCACCCAACGAGGTCATAAGGATTGGAAGGCCAGGTGACAACATGGCTTTTATTATCCGCTACGAGCGAGCAGCAGTTTCTAGGCAGCTTCCCTGGCTTGCTACCCAGCTAATCCTATTGCAACGCAGTGCAACTGGAAGCTGATAGAATCATCATTCCAGTTCTATTGAAATCTTGGGGCTTAGCCCAGTGACTGGCTCATGGAGCTGCCTAGAAGCTGCTGCTTATAGCAGAACAGAAAAGCTATTGGTGATAACATCGCAAAAAACAAGTAATGACAACACCTGGTAGGGCGTGGTATTAAGGGAGCCCCGTCTTATGGCGGTACATAACGGGCTGCTACTTTACCTGAACAGTGCAACCATGGCGGTTGACAATATCGTCAACAACATCAACAAGGGGGTGAACAGGTGACAGGCGGACAGGAGGAACTTGCCATGTTAAAAAACAGTTCAACACGTCCTATGCAGCATCGCAAGCGACGCGTACAATTGGGAGAGAGCGTCGGTAATAGAACGACAGATGGCAACGGAATGGGAGCTGACCGAATAAAATTGACATTCCACATGTGATGATAATTGTGTTGTGTGATTCTTATTATGTGGACACATGATGTTACGAACTACCCTTACCAAGGCCTACTTATGGGTGGTCTCAGAATGTCATTTGGAGGTCTGGGTAAAAAGTTAGCAAAAAAGCAAATGAGGGCTGTCCCCCCCCCCCCCCCCCCCCCCCCCCCCCCCCCCCCCCGCCTAAATGAGGCGCTTAGAATGACCTAAAAAGTAACTCAAAATATCGCCATGTGACATGCGATTACAGCCCTGTTCTCAGAACAAATTGATCGGCATGACTGAACAAATTGAGGCCTGGGCTCCTCCTGGAACACATGATGTTAGCAAAATGTTTCCAAGCCTGTTTCAGTGATACGATTGGTCTAGTGGTACACCAAATCGCTTTAACGACGAAGGATCGGGGGTTCGATTCCCCCTTACACCACGCCCCACCAGGCGTTATCATTACCTTTTTATTCCAACCCATCATGCACAAAGGTGGCTCCCCAACCGTCCCCCAACCGTCCCCCAACCGTCCCCCAACCGTCCCCCAACCGTCCCCCACCTCCAACCGTCCCCCAACCGTCCCCCACCCAACCACCCAGTACTGTTTTTTTGTGTGCGACACGTCGCCATTCCATCGCTGCATGGCGACACATGAGTCTGGATAAACTAGTCAGAAATGCCCCCCCGAACCCTCTAGGCTCCCCCCTTCACACTCATTTCGTTTTATTCTCCCTGCATGTTTGTGTGAATATGTGGGTGGGAGGGAGGGTGGGGTCAGTGGGGGCCAAGTAGGCTGAAGTGGCTTGCCCGAACTCAACAACCATAATGGTGCTGCACATGCTGAACCCTGCATGACTCCGGATGTGTGTGTGTGTGTGTGTGTGTGTGTGTGTGTGTGTGTGTGTGTGTGTGTGTGTGTGTGTGTGTGTTTGTGTGTGTGTGTGTGTGTGTGTGTGTGTGTGTGTGTGTGTGTGTGTGTGTGTGTGTGTGTGTGTGTGTGTGTGTGTGTGTGTGTGTGTGTGTGTTCGTCGCAGCCTCACACCAACTCCATTACCCAGCCACAGGGCCAATCTCAAAGCTTTCAGCTGCATTCGAATATCCTTAATATCAGCTTTCAGGCACACTAGCTAGCTTTAGGTTTGGGCCCAAGACAGGGAAAGGGAGCTGCCTAGAAGCTGATACTTGTCGCCCCCCAAATAAACAGTGCTGAACCCCGCATGACCCCGGACACTCTTTTCGCACCTGAAGGGCCCAACAGAGGCGCTCTGATCCCATCTCGATTGCTTTTATCCGCCATCGTCCCTCTGTGCTACGATGCGCAGCGCGCAGCGTGTCGAGAAACGATCTCAGGGGGGGCGCCTGGCGAGTGCCAGAGACAACGAACGGTTGAGGTGGTTAGGGGAGCATAGTGGGACCGTACATGGTGAATGAGAAGCCGTGGATGAGGAGAGATGTGGACTCGCGTCTTCGCAGCGCATGAGAGAGCGTCGCGACAAGGTAGGGTTTCGGGGAAAGGCTTTAGGTCAGCTGCCGCCAACAAGGGCTTTTTTGACCGGAATTGAAATTGAAATTGAAATTGAATATTCATTCCTTCATTCACCTCGCCCGGGATATTCATTGATTCATTGATTCCCCTTGCCCGGGATTTGAATTCATTCATTCGCCTTGTGTGTTCCTCCAAGTTCCAAACAAGTGATACCTGGTATTCTGGTGTGCTTGTGTGCTAATAGAGTGAGATTCCCCTTCTTCCCCCCTACTCAAAACGTATTAGTCCCTATAATCACGAAACGTTTCAATCGCATCTTGAGTGATGACTACCCTAGTCAATGTGCAGATAGTGCCATTACCCCTATACCTAAATCCAACGGATCCCTCACTGAGTATGAAAACTAGAGAGGAATTGCGGTTGCGGCTTTTGTGCTGCACAGTGCGTGGAGCTGTGCCAATAAATTTAACACGGTATTTTGTGATTTCATTGACTTCAGGAAGGCTTATGGCAGTGTCAACAGAATCATCCTTTGGAGCAACCTCGAACATATGGGTATTCACGGCAACTACCGGTACCTGGATACCCCGAGAAAAAACATGTACCGGTATAAACAATTCCTTGTGAGAGTGCGTGTAGGCAATCGAATTGGCTCTTATATATCCTACTAATATATACCGTATCGGGTTTGATAAGTTATTGCTATTCAGATAAGGGTTTAACTATTAATAGTAACTAGCTGTAAAACTAATTAAGACTTCAAAAATAGTAGAAAATTAGATATTTAGAAAACGTTGAATTCGAGGATTCGAGCAATTGAGCATCGCCATATCCTACTTATATATATCCTTCTAATATATTACCGTATACAACTATACAAGGAGATAATCTCTCCCCGCTTTTATTTGGTCTCTTTATTGACCAATTGGAAAATTTATGTACCGATAAATGTGTTGAAGAGGAAGGTATCAGAATTGCTGATACTCCTGATAACATTTGCAGGCTAATCTTGTATGCCGATGATCTTGCTATTATAAATCAGGTTCATAAACTTAACTCTCGAATTAAGTAAGCCTCCGTCATTAGGCTTAAAAAACACGTGATTTTCATCTTGAGCGGTTCAAGAAATCCAGAATCACATTAACGTACCTGGTTTAATACCTACGCCACCAAAACGGTGGTTGGGAGTTTGGTTTGTTTGTCATCGACACACCCCTGATGTAATGGGGTTTTTTGCTTTGTAGGTGCTTTTTCTTTTTGTTTTGTTTAAAGCACAGAGTCTCATACACCCTCGCAGTATCAGGTAGACTTTAACATGTAATGTAATGTAATGTAATGTAATGTAATGTAATGTAATGTAATGTAATGTAATGTAATGTAATGTAATGTAATGTAATGTAATGTAATGTAATGTAATGTAATGTAATGTAATGTAATGTAATGTAATGTAATGTAATGTAATGTAATGTAATGTAATGTACCGGTAGTTCACACACTCGTTATTTTCAGGGGACAATGGGTCGTTTCCATCTATACCTTTACAGGTAGTGAGAAGAAGTTCTGAATATATACATATTACAGCTGCGGCGAATGGGAGGGTCCCCTTAACACCACGCCCCTCCAGGCGTTGTTTTTACATATTACGAACCACCTGGGAAGATAAGTCTCTGACGATATAATAAGGCATCTCTGGCCTGTCACTCTCATCCCATGAAGAGGACATTCAATTATGGGTTCCACGGGTATCACGGTATGGTATCACATATAACACGGGGACTTCAAATAGGGAGACGGGGACCAGACCAGACCAGACCAGACCAGACCAGACCAGACCAGACCAGACCAGACCAGACCAGACCAGAAGCTAGCTACTGTCTCTCCTCGCGCAGTGTAGCGCAGTGGCGTAAGGGGATGGCCCAGTCAACCTGCTGTTTAGGAGGCGAAGAGGAGACATAGCAAACCAGAGCTGATTGCTGTATAATGTTGATTGCTGCGGGAGGCTGACATTCGAATTCTGGTACCCCCCCAAAGTCGGAAGCGTCAAAAGGGAGTGGGTGGGGCGGATTAAGATGAAACCTAGCCCATGTTGCGGCAAATCATCTTCTTTAGTATCCTGCATTTTTAAACCCCCAGAGAATGTTGTGGATTGTTTTTTAACACTATGACAAATTACTCCAATATGCACCCTAGATAACTCAATATTTCAGCTTCCCGGAGCCTCCTTATAGTTCCTCGCCTTCCTTTTATCATCCTTCATAACTGATTTGCCCATTATTGGCCTGGAAACTGAATGAGCTTTCTACACGAAGCCCTCCAAAAGGTCTAAATGTAACGCCCACCTACGCCCAACATTATTATGCCAGCTTCAAGGTGCACTAGCTTACTTAAGTTGATTTGGGCTGAATAGCCAGCCAGGGGGAGCTGCCTAGAAGCTGCTGCCTGTAGCCTAAAATAAAGCTATGTCTCAATACATTATATGGGCCTACATGGGTCCATAAATGGCTCTGATCTGAAAAAGGTACACATCAAGAAGCTATTGTTAGGTCGGTTAGGCCCCTGCCAAGCCTTCAACTTGCTATGGTCCCCGACATGCACATCAGACAAGAAAATGAGGCTGTCGAGGTTTCAACTTACTCATCACAACTGCCATGTGTGCCACCTCGTGAGCCCCAATCGTACCTTGGCAGTACCTTAGCAGAACTTTTTGTGCTGCTCGAACTGTTGCGACCCCGCGAATCCAGTTGCTGACCAGCACAAAGAGGGCAAGCATTGATCATCATCGTCAGGCAGCAGGTGGCCGGTCCACATGCTCCCTCTTGGATGGACTTACGTCGTCATTATAATCTTCAATGGTCGCATTCGACTCTGCAGTGCTAATATACACACCCATCCCGAAGTCAGACCAGGGTAAGCAGCAGATCACCGGCACAACAGGGTTTCGAACTCGAACTCGGAACTTGAATTACATAGCAGGAGTCTGAAAACTATGGGATAAGCACGCTTGCATAAAGACGAAGTCGTTGCACTTTTCCGGAGATGAAACGGAGAACTAAGAAAAAAGTTAGAGAAATGGTAGAGAAAAGTGGATCTGGGTCCGGGAGGGGGGTGGGGGCCTAGGGTGGGTGGGTGGGTGGGTGGGTGGGGCGGGGGGGCTGACGAGGTCCTTACAATGTCATCGGGGGTATCGATAGATCACGTGATCTCCTAACGTAAACCACTTTACAATACCCCTGGGCCGAGCCGGACTTTTTATGGCGCATGGCATCCTCCTGGTTTCAAGAAATGGAAACTCAGACTTTACTTATTGAACACAGCTAGCTATGGTATAAGTTATGTGATGACTCATGCCATCCCGTGTAGTGCTGACTACCCTACAGTACAATCTATAGGGTTTCCATGGGATGGCTCTCGCCATCCCATGTAGTGCTGGATGATCCCGTACAAGTACATACGTACATGGTAGAGCTTGCCATCCCATGTAGTGCTGGATGATCCCGTACAAGTACATACATACATGCCATCCCATGTAGCGCAGGATGATCCCGTACAAGTACATACATACATACATGGTAGAGCTTCCAGCATGGTACTAGTAGAGCTGCTTGGCCTTGAGCTATCGAGACATAGTATGTATATTTTTCTTAGGTACCAGGTGCTACGAAGCTGCTCAACTGTGACTGAGTAACAAAGCAGCTGCACGGCAGCGACAACAATAGCGCTGTCAAAGATAACAGACTCTAAGTAGCTCAATCCTGGGACAACAATAGCGCTGTCAAAGATAACAGACTCTAAGTAGCTCAATCCTGGGAAAACAATACCCAGGGTTGGGAAAACATTCACGGGTCCGTAGCCATTTCCCGGCTCGACTGTTGGCGCCTCAGTATAGCTAACGCCAACATGTGGCTCTAGGCACACTTATTTCTAACCTTTGTATAGCTAACGCCAACATGTGGCTTCAGGCACACTTATCTCTAAAAAGCATCAGGGAGAGGTATTCCAACAAATCCTCAGAAAAAGAATGGCAATATTGCAGCAAGCAAGCAAGCAAGATTGCAGCAAGCAAACATTATTATCAGCACTAATTCCATTATGGATTCCATACGACATATTATATTTATATATTCCATCATGAGTTCCTTATGACATTTTATATTTATATGTTCCACTATGGATTCCATATGACATATATTCCATACCGGTATACCATATCATATTTATATATTCCATTATGGATTCCATATGACATATATGAGATATTCCATATGGCATATTATTTTTATATATATTGCATTACGGATTCCATATGACATATTATATTTATATATTTCATTATGGATTCCATTTGACATATATTTCATATGGCATGTTTTTCTTTGCATTAAACAATTGTTTCACCAGGTTCTGCGTACTTTTTTCTTTTCGTCTACAGGCAGCGGCTTCTGGACAGCTCCCCTGACTGGCTAAGTAGCCAAACCTAAAGCAACCCAGCGCACCTTAATGCTGACGTAATCAGCTTTCTAGCGCTGCTGATTTCTGAAGGCTTAGCCCAGTGGCTGGCTCAGGGAGCTGCCTGGAAGCTGCTGCTAGTAGCTGGAAAAAAACAGGCAGTTCTGCGCAGTGCATGCTTTTTTAGTCGTTGGCATCTTATGATGAATCTATATGTATGCATATCCGTAGTATGCTGGTCGGTGTTTTCAATGGTTGGATGATAAGTATATTTGGATTAGAATACATACATTTTGATTCGTTTGATGATGCCGATAACAACTCATATTTGGATAAGGACACAAACATTTTGATTCGTTTGATGATGCCGATAACAACTCAAATTTGGATAAGAATACACACATTTTGATTCGTTTATAACTCATATTTGGATAAGAATACATATAACTCATATTTGGATAAGAATACATACATTTTGATTCGTTTGATGATGCCGATAACAACTCAAATTTTCCTGGAAATCGATTTTACTGCCTAAGACGGTGAGCAGTCAGATTGCCGGCTGGAGCCATGTTACCAAGTTAAAGTACAAGGTTTTGGTAGCCAGGTGAGAGATGGTGGCGTCATTTATGTACTGGATTCAAACAGGGCTGGGCCAAACCCTGAACCCTATTAGGCACCCTTTGTCCATAAAATATATAGCAGGAGGGAGCTGTACCAACCCTTAACTTCATTAGGCCCTCCATCACCATCAATATATGGCAAGGGGGAGCTGTCCCAACCATGCACCCAATTAGGCATCCTTTGACTATGAATATATGGCAGGAGGCAGCTGTCCCAACTCTGATCACTAGATGTCTTTTTTATTTAAGTGCGTGGTAGTGCTGTAGGGAAGTGTATTGCCTGCCCCTCTGCGCCCACCAGCCCACACCACTCCATCCTATGTAGCACTAGGTGTCGTTTGACCAAAGTGTGGAAGTGCCGTAGGCAAGCTTGTTGCCTGCTGCCCCTCTGCGCGAGACTGTTCCACCACTCCATCCCATGTAGCACTAGGTGTCCTTTGACCAAAGTGTGGAAGTGCCGTAGGCAAGCTTGTTGCCTGCTGCCCCCCTGCGCGAGACTGTTCCACCAATCCATCCCATGTAGCACTTGGTGTCCTTGGACCGAAGTGTGGAAGAGCTGTAGGGATGCTTGTTTCCTGCCCCTCGGCGCGAGACTGTTCCCCCGGTGGAAGGGTGGGCATCGGCAGAGGTGGGCGTGTCAAGGATCTGAACCAGGCGGAATAGGTCGACATTCCCCGACCTGTGAGACTGACGCCGTGCCTTTCTGCCTCCACCACTCAGCCCCCCGCCACGGGGGGCCAAGCCCTTGTGGGGGCTATCTGCAATATTGGCATCTGTCGGCACAGTCGGCACCGAGTGGCGAGAGGGGTTGGTCATCTTCTGCCTCGCCCCCCCCTGTGGAGAGGGTGGAGGGTCCATGATGGCCTCGACGAGGGGGTTGGGTGCTAGGGCGAGGTAGAAGTCCTCGGTCTCAGCATTGGTATTGTCCCCGAAGACTGAGCGGGTTACCCTGCCTGACCGTGGGTGCTCAGACGGCCCCGCGCCCTCGGCAAAGTTCCTCTCACCAGCGACAGAGTGGGTTACCCTGCTCGAATGTGGGTACTCAGACGGCCCTGCGCCCTCAGCAAACGTCCTCTCACCAGCGACGGAGCGGGTTACCCTGCTCGAACGTGGGTTCTCAGACGGCCCTGCGCCCTCGGCAAAGTTCCTCTCACCAGCGACGGAGCGGGTTACCCTGCTTGACTGTGGGTACTCAGACGGCCCCGCGCCCTTGGCAAAATTCTTATCACCAGCGACGGAGCGGTTTGCCCTGCTTGACCGTTGGTACTCAGACAGCCCCGCGCCCTCAGCAAAATTCTTATCTCCAGCGACGGAGCGGGTTACCCTGCTTGACTGTGGGTACTCGGAGGGCCCTGCGCCCTTGGCAAAATTCCTCTCACCAGCAACGGAGTGGGTAACCCTGGCTGAGCGGGGGCGCTTGGACGGCCCCGGGCCTGGGGGGTTGACGTAGGGGGTGTAGGAGGGGTTGTGACTTACATACGAGTTGGCGCTAGCCGCGCTGCCAGAAGAGACCTTGGAGAGGTAGGAGTGTTCGCGTTCTATACTGCGCCGAGTTTTGCCTCGCACCATGGTACTGATCCAGTTGGGATTCCTTAAGTGCCCTGGGATGAGCATGTGGCTGGAAGTCCTGGGGCTGGATGCGTTGCTGTGTGACCTCTCGGAATCGACATCCACACCGGTGCACGAGCCTGTGCGCTTCACCTTTGCCACTTTGTTGCTGTTGCCGTTGGTGGAGTACATGCTGGCAGAGGGAAGCGATTTACGACGGCTGCGCCAGACATTGAGGCTACCTACGTGGGGTGCCCCTTCGCTAGCAGGGAAGGAGCGGGGGGAGGGGGCGGAGCTGTCCACCTCGCCACTTAAGGGGCTCTTCATCCTGCTACGAGCGCTCGAGCCCGCGGATATCATGTCGTGGTTGAGAATCGACAAGCCCAAGGACAGACCAGCACCACTGGACAGGCCTGCAGCGGTGGTGGCGCGCACTGCACCAGTGCCGAAGCCGATGGGGGTGAGGGCGGCACTAGAGTTCAGGGAGGTGTTGCCGCGATGAGGGGATGGGGCACCTGGGGCATATTGGTTCACGTTGTTTGAGGTCGCTCTATGAAAGGAGGTGCTAGAAGCACGGGTGGGGGCCGAGCGTCGACCGAGGGAGAAGAGGTGGCTAGGGGGGCTGAGCCCCTCCCCCCGGGGGCTGAGCCACGGGTGGGAGCGGGCGGGTGCGCTACCTGAGGGAGTTAATAATGCTGAGCGGTGGAAGTTGGTGTCCCGGGGGAGGGGAATGGGCCAGCCTTGGGAGTTGCAGAGGGTGGGGGAGGTGGCTGCAGGAGGCTGCAAGCTGGGCCAGGTCGGGAGAGAGTGGCGGGTGCGGATCGTGGGGGAAACGGATTTGGGTCTGCTTTGTGTGAGGGGGAGAGTGATGCACCTCTCCTGCGCACCGTCTGACGGCGGGGGTGGACCAGCCACCCAGTCCCCCTGGGTGGCGGTGTCCGGCCAGCCCTCCTGGGCAGATTCAAAGCTCATTTCACCGGTCACCAGAAGTCCCTCAGTGCAGGATTCCTCCCTGTCCATCCAGGGCCGACCGCGTGGGTCGGTGAGCCCCAAGTAGTCGAGGGCAGAGGAGCGCTCGCGCGGTGACACAAGGGCGTATGCCCCTGCCCCTTGACCCGGCCCATACCAGGGGGGGGGCAGACCAGACATAGGGGGGGGGGGCGCCTGCCCCTGACCCTTGACCCGGCCTGGGCCAGGAAGGGGATGGACCTGCCATAGGGGGGGTGGCGCCTGCCCCTACCCCTTGACCCGGCCTGGGCCAGGAAGGGGAAGGACCTGCCATAGGGGGGGTGGCGCCTGCCCCTACCCCTTGACCCGGCCTGGGCCAGGAAGGGGAAGGACCTGCCATAGGGGGGGTGGACCCTGCCCCTGCCCCTTGACCCGGCCCATGCCAGGGGGAGGATGGACCTGCCATAGGGGGGGTGGCGCCTGCCCCTACCCCTTGACGCATCCCATGCCAGTGGCCCTGCCAGTGGCTCATGCCAGTGGGAGGCGGTTGATGCTCGAAGACCCCACTAGAGGCCCGTGTGTCTAGGGAAGTAGCAACACTCGTCTGCCTGCTATGCCTGCTAGAAGACCCACGGAAGAAGGCTACCTGGGTTGCAAGGGACGCAGCAGCCGCAGCAGCAGCGGGGCTCATGTCAGTGTCCAGGATACTCATATCGATCTCGGTATGAGGTATGCTTCCGTCGCTGCCTACAACAACCAAGCTGCCGCACTCGCTGCCCTCTGAGCCCGACAGTACCACGGGTAGCCCCCCAGCCATCCCCATGCCTACTGCACCGGCACTCCCTTGCCCGGCAGATAGCGTGGACCACGGGCCAGCTGGGCCCATCATGCGGGGCGGGTACGAGGGCGGTACACCTGTATCTGCGGGCATCTGCATACGGGAGAAACCGTCGCCGGGGACGGGATAAGGGTAGGGGTCGAGCTCAAAATAGCCGAGGAGCTCTGTGGCAGACCTCCGAAGTGAGAGGGCTCCACTTGGCGAGGTTGGGAGCTTGGGAAGGGGGGTGGACAGGCCTCCGTGTGGGGGGTTGCGGTGGAGGGCGATCATGGACTTCATCTTTCCGCTCGACCGTGACTGTAACTGGCGAGTCCCCGAGCCGCCTGAGCCTACATGAAAGCCAGCGTGCGTCCTTCTACTCAAAAGGGGGTCGCCGACCATCACTTGGGGGGCGCTGGGCCTGAAGTTGTGGATGGCACTGCTGGTGGGGCTTATGCAGGGCACATCGAGGTTGGAGGACGTTTGTCGGATCAGCGTATTGCGCAGGTGGCGCAAGGTGGTGGAGTAAGCAGGCATGGATGCTCGCCCCAGGCTATGGCTGTGGCCCTGTTACGAGAGGGGGTTTGGAGTGTGAGTTGGGGTTGGAGTGTGAGTTGGGGTTGGAGTGTGAGTTGGGGTTTGAGTTTGAGTTGGGGTTTGGAGTGTGAGTTGGGGTTGGAATGTAAGTTGGGGTTGGAGTGTGAGTTGGGGTTGGAGTGTGAGTCGGGGTTGGAGTGTGAGTTGGGATTGGGGTTGAGTGTGAGCTGTGTTTGAGTGCGAGTTGAAATTGGGGTTGAGTGAGTGTGAGTTGCCACACAGCAAGTGGCGCAAGGCATTGGTGTGTGGCACCAGGGTACTTCAGGAGGACCCCAACTCTGCTGCCTGAGACGCAGCCAATTGTATAGCCTGCGTCCTGGAACAGACCCTTCCTTCTGGTCAACGGACCCTCCCCATGGTGCGTCCTGCGACGCAACAGACCCTTCGACGTTGCGCCTGCGACGGAGGACGCAGCGTCCTGAACCTACCTGGTATAACATGCATGGATGCTCTCCCCTGATTATGACCTGGCCCTGCTATGAGAATGTGCACGCATGTTATTACAATCCACTCTTATGTGCCTGGCTCACGTTTCACTGCTCACCGTGTATTGTTCTGCCTATTCAAATGTGTGTTGCAGTCCAGGGGGTACCGTACCACACGGGCTACCGTACTAGAGGGCCCCGAGCAAACTGAAAACGTTGTGTATACATAAGTGTTTCGATAGAAGCTCGTGAACGAGTAACAATCGCAAGAGAGGCTCATGTGCAATCCGTAAACAGTGAGTACATATAAATGTTCATGACGTTTCACATTTACACATTGTGTTCATGAAGTTTTTACTTCGTGTTCATCTGTAAATTGTGTTCATAAACTTTTTACTTCGTGTTCATCTGTAAATTGTGTTCATAAACTTTTTACTTCGTGTTCATCTGAAAATTGTGTTCATAAACTTTTTACTTCGTGTTCATCTGTAAATTGTGTTCATGAAGTTTTTACTTCGTGTTCATCTGTAAATTGTGTTCATGAAGTTTTTACTTCGTGTTCATCTGTAAATTGTGTTCATAAACTTTTTACTTCGTGTTCATCTGTAAATTGTGTTCATGAAGTTTTTACTTCGTGGATATATGTAAATTGTGTTCATGAAGTTTTTACTTCGTGTTCATCTGTAAATTGTGTTCATGAAGTTTTTACTTCGTGTTCATCTGTAAATTGTGTTCATAAACTTTTTACTTTGTGTTCATCTGTAAATTGTGTTCATGAAGTTTTTACTTCGTGTTCATCTGTAAATTGTGTTCATGAAGTTTAACTTGGTTCATTGTGTACATCTAACTGTTCATGACGTTTTGTAACAAACTAAGAGCTTACATTGTCCTTGTGTGTGTGTGTGGTGGTGTGTGTGGTGGGGTGGGGGGGTGAGTGAGTGTGTGTGTGTGTGTGTGTGTGTGTGTGTGTGTGTGTGGGGGGGGGGGGGGGGGGGGGGGGAGGGGGGGCCTCCGGCCACACGGGCAATGTACTAGTACATACATACATACGTACATACATACATACGTACATACATATACTTACATACAAACATATCTATATATATAAAGAAATCATGGTCGTGGTCGTGGTGGTCGCGGTGGTCGTGGTGGTGTCATCATCGCGTGCCCACGTGCCATGGGCGTGCGAAGTGTAACCGACTTGCAACCGACTTTTCGTTCACCCAACTAGCAACTCCCCGCCTAGAGGAATTTTCAAACACCAAAACTGCAGATTCGCTAGGCTAAGCTCGCGCGCTCATAGGAAGTCCACAACTGCCTCCGATACTATGACGGCAAGAGATTTAGAATCAAAAGAACCTCTCCTCGGAGGTCACCAGCCGACCCTCATATGGCTTGGCATGGCGCTCGGAATAATAGCTTTCAGTTCTTCACGGATAATGCGACCATGATGCATGGCAACGGTCATAATGGACAGGAGGGCCCGCAAAAACGCCAGCCAGCGCTCAAAGCGAGCTTGCCAGAGCAAGGAAGACAGGGAAATAGCCAACAAGCGTCGACGTGATGCCCGCGCTGCCCGATCTGAGGAGCTACGTCATGCTGGTAATCTCGCAAGGAGTCAGGAACGAGCTACCGTGCCTGAGGAGGAACACGAAGCTGGTAACCAATCCAGGCGCTAAGACGATGCTGCCCAGCCTGAGGAATAATGCCAGGATCATAATCAAGCCAGACCTTCATATCGTAATGCTTTTTTTCTCCGTCTGCGAGCGTTGCCACCATTCATCTCACGCATGCGCAATTTTGCCATGCCATCGCATCACATTCGTAGTGATTGGCATCCAGTTGCGATTAATTACCTTCGTTCAGATCGCCATGGCCATTCCGTCCCCCTGGACACTCTCGCGCTTGCCACGATCATCCCATCTTTGCAAGCTCTTTTCGTTGTATAGAACATGAAGTACGTTGCTGCGATTTTTGCTGTTCTGAGTTGATCGAGTCTCGACTGGGGCACTGTACGAGAAGACGAAGCTGCAGGTTTGTAGCCATGCAATTGCACCGGTCCGGTGTTCACGGGGCGATCGGAATCTGAGCGACTGAGCGCTCGCAATGTTGGTAGGTTCGAAGCACAGCGGTTCCCTCTTTCTGCACGATTGAATCCCACAGGGTGAAGTGAAGGGTACGAGGTAGGGAGAAGAAGATTGTGTGTGCGTGTTGGTGGTTGGGGGAAGGGAGGGTGGTGGGGGGTAAGGTGAGAGAAAGAGAGTGCGTGTGGATGGGGTGGGTGAGGGGTAGGGAAAGGTCAGAATGGGGGGGAGGGGGGTATGGTATGTGTGTATGACAGGGTGGGAGGCCACACCTGAAGCAGAAGGGGAATAGGTAGGGAGAAGAAGTGTGTGTGTGTGTGTGTGTGTGTGTGTGTGTGTTGTGTGTGTGTGGGTGGGTGGGTGTGTGGGTGGGGTGGGTGGTGGGGGGGGGGGGGGAAGAGGGGGGGGGGGGGGGGGGGGGGCATACAAGGGCGTTCCCCGTTATGTAACCCAGACCAGACCAGACTAGGACCCATGGCCTGGGTGGGGGGGTGGGGGTGGGGGGTGGCCACAGGCCACACGGGCTACCGTACTAGTACATACATACATACATACATACATACAAACATACATCTATATATATGTACACATACATGGATTCCCTCGATTCGGCATGAGCCAGCTAGCGTCGGCTCATGCCGACGCTAGCTGGCCATTCCTTCTTGCTGAGCGTTCTCGCCCTTGCACCGCGCACGAGCGCGCCCATCCATTGTCTGAAACCTCTCCCCAATGCACGAGATCGTGCAACAGCAAGTGCGGGGCAGAGTCAAATCAGTGGACGGTCAACACCAAAGATGTCACGACCAACTGGGAAAATGCGCGCGAAGTCAACGGCTTGCATACCCAACTGGGAAACAATGCGCAAAGCAGAAGCTGTAGGAATTGTGGCCTAGAGATTGGTACCATGGTTCCGAGCTCAATTTTATTGTGAGAGAGTGACAGATCCTTCTAATGAACATTTGCTCCGCAGATCAAAGCAAGACTTTGCGCGCCCAGCTGAGTATCTGTGCGCGAGGATCCGTTCAATCGCTTCAGAAAAGTGGCTGACCCTGCGCGCGAGTCTGATGTTTTCAGGGGGGCAGGAACATTAACACTCGCAAACGTTTTCGAGTTTACTGTGGCTGGGAATTCCCAACCTGTTCTTTGTCACTTTCGTCTTTCGATACGAGCACATGCAACAGCTTGAGTGACGCAGAATAGATAGGGAGAAGCAGTGGAGTCGGTGTGTGTTTCTGTGTAGGGGGGGAGGTTGCAGAGGGAGAAGGTACTGTGTGGGAGGGGGGTGGGGGGGGGGGGGGGGGGGGGGGGGGGGTAGGATGGAAGGGAGGCAGGCGGGGTATGGCGGGGAAACACTTGGAGGGGAGCATGTGACTGTGGGTGGGTGTGGAGAGAAAGTTGAGGGAGGGTGAAGATGGCTGGGTGGTGTGGTGTGCAAGGGGAAGAAACAGAGTGTGTGTCGAGGGGATGGGGGGCAGGAAGATTTAGGGAAAAGTAGGGGATCGTGTAGGTCATGTGGGTGAAGGGGGAGGGGGGGGGGATATTTAGAGTAGGGAAAGGAAGCGGGCATGCGTTACATATTTTTGAAAGGGAGATGGGGGGGGGGAGGGGGGGGGGGGGGGGGGGGGGGGGGGGGGGGCATACAAGGGCGTTACCATTCTGTAACCTAGACCAGGGCCCAAGACGGGCAATGTACTAGTACATACATACATATATACATACGCACGCACCTCTGAAGCCTCAGAATCGCCACCAGCTGATCTGTACCCCTGGTACACGTTGTTGGGTACTGAGTGCACATCTCTTCCCGGGCTGTGCACGGCTCTGGAGGGAACATCCTGTGAGGGTGTGAGGGGAAGGATAATGGTTAAGGTTGATAGGTTCTGAGTGCTCATCTCTTCCCGGGCTGTGCACGGGTCTGGAAGGAACATCCTGTGAGGGTGTGAGGGGACGGATAATGGCTAAGGTTGATAGGTTCTGAGAGCTCATCTCTTCCCGGGCTGTGCACGGGTCTGGAAGGAACATCCTGTGAGGGTGTGAGGGGAAGGATAATGGTTAAGGGAAAGGTAGATATGGTGTGTTTGGATTGGTGTGTGTGTGTGGGAGTGTGTACGTGTGTATGCCGGTGAGAGGGAGTGTGTGTGCGTGTGTATGTGAAAGGGAGTGTGTGCGTGTGTGCAGGAGTGTGTATGTGAGGGGGAGTGCGCGATTATGTGAGGAGGAGTGTGTGCGCGGGAGTGTGCGGGAGTGTGTATGTGAGAGGGAGTGTGTGTGTGAGAGCGAGAGTGTGTGTATGCGTGTGTGAGAGCGAGAGTGTGTGTATGCGTGTGTGAGAGAGTGTGTGTGAGAGAGCATGCGCTGGTCAATACTGTTGCAGGGTCTAGAGAGCTCTTTGGCACATGGTGGGCTCATCACATGTTCTGAAAGGGAATCCTGTGAGGGTGCACAGGAAAGGGTAATGGTTAAGGGAGAGGCAGATATGGTGTGTGTGGAAGTGTGTAATCGATAGGGAGTGTGTGTGTATGGGGGGGGGGAGGGGGGGGGGGGGGGGTGGGGGGGGGGGGGGGGGGGGGACTGTGTATGCAAGCAGGAGTGTGTGCGTGCGGGGGGGAGGGGTATGTGTGTGAGTGAGAGTTTGTTTGTACGTGAGCGAGAGTGTGTGTGTGCGTGTGTGAGAGAGAACATGTGCTGGTAGAAACTGTTGCAGGGTCTAGAGTGCTCTTTGGCACATGGTGGGCTCATCACGTGTTCTGAAAGGGCATCCTGTGAGGGTGTGAGGGGAAGGGTAGACATGGTGGGTTTGGATTGGTGTGTGTGTGCGTCCGTGTGTGTGTGCGTGTGCGTGCCCGTGTGTGTGTGTGTGCGCGCCCGTGTGTGTGTATGTACATATGCACGTGTGTGTCTGTGTGAGTGTATGTATGTATGCACGTGAGTGTCTGTGCATGTGTGTGCGTATGCCTCACCTGAGGAGCGGTTCCACTGCCACCGTGCACATCCCTTGACGCCATCAACCAGGCGTAGTGGCCTGGTGCGGATAGATTGCAGCTTGGTTGTGAAATGCAAGTGTGTGTAGGGGGGGTGGGCGTGTGTGCGTGTGCGCGTGCGCGTGTGTCTGTGCGTGTGTGTGTGTGTGTGGGGGGGGGGGGGGCTAGTATGCCTCACCTGAGGAAAAGTTCCACTGCCACTGTGCACATCCCTTGACGCCATCAACCAGCCGTGGTGGCCTGGTGCGGATAGGTTGCAGCTTGGTTGTGAGATGCAAGTGTGTGTGGGGGGGGTGGGCGTGTATGTGTGTGTGTGCGCGTGCATGTGTGTGTGTGGGGCGTGGCGTGGCGGGTGGGTGGGGGGGGGGGTAGTATGCCTCACCTGAGGAAAAGTTCCACTGCCACCGTGCACATCCCTTGACGTCATCAACCAGCCGTGGTGGCCTGGTGTGGATACGTTTCGACATGGTTGTGGCACGGTATTATCACTGGAGGGTCCCAATTGAAAGTCTGGGAGCTCGTCTGGGGGGTACCAGATATAGGTTTGCATCATGCCCTTGCCCTTCACCTCCACCCCGCCGGTCGGGTGGAACTGAGACTGGCGGGGGATGTCCAGCAAGCTAAGGGTGACCTCAGAGACTTGGACACAGCCAGGCTTGGAGGTGGACTCCATTCGAGACGCCTGCGAAGGACACAATTCATTTGTTCATATTATATATATATATATATATATATATATATATATATACTAGTACGGTAGCCCGTGTGGCCTGTGGCCACACATCACCCCTACCCCAATCATAATAGGGTGCCCGTGGGGCTGGGTTACAGAATGGGCTACACATATGTCCTCACCTCCACCCCTCTCATAAACACAGTCATCATGTTTCCCCCACTTCAAATGCTGACGCATCTGCCACCCCCCCCCCCCCCCCCCCCCCCCCCCCCCAGCACCAACTACCCACACACTAATCCCTCCCCATGCATCCCCCCCCCCACACACACATCCCCCACTCTGCCCAAACCTCGATCCAGGACCAATCTCAAATTTGCCTCACCCCTTTACCCGCCAACACACACGCACTTCCCTGCACTTCCCTGCTTCTCCGTTCCCATTAATCTGATCTTCTTTCGGCCACTTTAGTAGATGGGTTTAACAGAAGCGATTATGATGTTTCCAGCTGAGTTCGAAATCGCGCAGACGTTTGGACGTTTCGTCAGACGACGCGGAAATGCGAAGACTTTTGGAAATTGCAAACGAACGTCTGCGCAGTTTCAGACTCAGCTTGAAAGATCGGAATTGCGCGAGAGCAAAGGGGCTTACCTGTAGCTTCCTCTTCGCGCATAGATACCTGGTTGGGCGTGCAAGCTGTTTCCCGAAAGGGCCTTCGCTCGGTCAACTCTGTCACGCACTCGCTACAGCTCAGCGCGAAAATAACCTTATCGTTGCAGGGTGTGAGTGGTGTGGGGTGGGGTGGGGGGGAAGATCTTGAAGAGGTATTGCACGCGGTGCAAGGAGCACGCAGCAAGAAGGAAGTCGGACGTCGGAAGAACGTCACAGGGTTACAGGGACTTAGATCGTGCAGAGATACCATGAGCCGCGCCAGTGTCTAAGCTCGCAGCAAGATGAATGTATCAATAGAGCCTGCAGAAAGGCTGGAGAATGGAAGTCAACTACCTCCAATCACGAATCAGGCGATGTGATAGCGACTCAGGCTATGTGATAGCATAATGCGATGACGAATGTAATGCTGAGATGAAGAAAGAAGTGCGCATGCGTGAGCCAAGTGAAAGTCAAGGGCCAGCCGAATCATGAGCCGCAGTGCCAAGTGAAAGTTCTAGAGCATGAGCCGCAGGTCGCTCCGTGAAGCAATACAATGAAAACTATTATTCCGAGCGCCGTGCAAAGCGATCTGAGGGTCAGCAAATGACCTCCGAGGAGAGGATCTCCTCACTCATTTCATTGCAATTCATTGCAGTCACAGTGTGGGAGGCAGTTGTGGACATGAAATGAGCGCGCGCGCATAGCTTAGCGCATCTGCTGTTTCGGCAAGTGAAATCGCTGGGCGAAGACTTGGGTGTACGGAAACTCGGTTGCAAGTCGGTTACGCTTCGCACGCCCATGGCACGTGGGTACGCGATGATGACACCACCACGACCACGACCACGACCGCGACCACGACCACGACTTCTTTATATATATAGATTGTATATCATTTATGTATACTTATTTATTTTCAAGTTATGGAACACAGTACCGCCAGCCTATCTGGCTACCCCTGGATTAAAGCACTCAAACATTCGGACACACATACATAGGAACACACATGTATAAGATCACACAGCCCGGCTTGGAGGTGGACTCCATTCGGGACGCCTGCGGTGGGTTGGGGCCAGGAGACAAGGGGCATCAGTGTGTGCGAGTGTGTGTGTGTGTATGTGTGTGTATGTGTATGTGTATGTGTGTACGTGTGTGTGCATGTGTGTGTGTATGTGTGTGTGTGTGTATGTGTGTACGTGTGTATGCAAGTTTGTGTGTACAAAAGGATGAATGAATTTGAGAGTAGCCTGTCGGGTGGTGAAAGTGAGGTTGGCGGGGGACGTCCAGCAAGCTATGGGTGACCTCGGAAACTTGGACACAGCCCGGCTTGGAGGTGGACTCCATTCGGGACGCCTGCGGTGGGTTGGGGCCAGGAGACACGGGGCATTAGTGTGTATGTGTGTATTTGTGTATGCAAGTAGTGTGTATGTGTGTACATGTGTGTATGCAAGTAGTGTGTATGTGTGTATGCAAGTAGTGTGTATGTGTGTTCATGTTTGTATGCAAGTAGTGTGTATGTGTGTATGCAAGTTGTGTGTATGTGTGTACATGTGTGTATGCAAGTAGTGTGTATGTGTGTGTGCAAGTAGTGTGTATGTGTGTATGCAAGTAGTATGTATGTGTGTATGCAAGTAGTGTGTATGTGTGTATGTGTGTATGCAAGTAGTGTGTATGTGTGTACATGTGTGTATGCAAGTAGTGTGTATGTGTGTACGCAAGTAGTGTGTATGTGTGTATGCAAGTATTTGTGCATGTGTATATGTGTCCCTCACGCCTATTTGAATATCCCCGGACAGTTGCATTCATACACGTGTATATACGAGGATGTATGACACACAAGCACACACACACACATCATCTCTGCGAACTAACCATGTTTGTGGTATCGCGCCACAACCTAAACGTGGGCAGCTTGATGCCGATGAGGCCTGACACGCATGCACACACTCTCACACACACACAGACAGACACATATACACATACATATAAAAACACACATTATCTCTGCACACTCACCGTGTTGGTGGTGTCCCCCCACAAGCTGAACTTAGGCAGCTTGGTGCCGATGAGACTGCCGACGAGACCCGACACGCATGCACACACACAGGCAAACAAACAAAAACAGACACACATATATAGAAGCAGACAGACACACATTTATATAAACACACACACATCATCTCTGCGCACACACACACACATCATCGCTCCACATACACACACACATCATCTCTGCGCACTCACCGTGTCAGTGGTGTCCGCCCACAAGCTGAACTAAGGCAGCTTGGTGCCGATGAGACCTGACACGCATGCACACACTCACACACACAGGCATGTTGTGTACCATCACACAAGTGAGCTCACTCGGTCATGCACACATCCAGATCCTCTCTCCCTCCCTCCACACACACACATCATCTCTCCACACACACATCATCTCTCAACACAAACACATCATCTCTCCACACACACACACACACACACCATCTCTCCACACACACACATTATCTCTCCACACACACACACACACACATACACATGCAATCCCTCTCTCCCTCCACACACACACACACACACACACACACACATACACACACACATGCAGTCCCTCGCTCCCTCCACACTCACACATCATCTCTCCACAAACACATACATCATCTCTTTACAAACACACACATCATCTCTCCACACACACTCACACATCATCTCTCCAGACACACACATCATCGCTCCACACACACACACACACACACACACACAAACATCTCTCCGCACTCACCGTGTTTGTTGTGTCCCCCACAAGCTGAACTTAGGCAGCTTGGTTCCGATGAGGCCTGGCATGCATGCACACACTCTCACACAGGCACACACACAAACAGACAGACACATATATATAAACACACACAACATCTCTCCGCACTCACCGTGTTCGTGGTGTCCCCCCACAAGCTGAACTTAGGCAGCTTGGTTCCGATGATGCCTGGCATGCATGCACACACTCTCACACAGGCACACACACAAACAGACAGACACATATATATAAACACACACAACATATATGCGCACTCACCGTGTTTGTTGTGTCCCCCCACAAGCTGAACTTAGGCAGCTTGGTTCCGATGAGGCCTGACACGCAGGCTCCTGTGTGGATGCCCACACGAACCACCGTGGGTTCGCCTGTGTGGGGGTAGTTCACCGCGTGCAACTGTGACATGAAAGCTTCTGTGAAATCCATCACATGTCGTGCGCCTGCCTCGGGGCTTGGGTGCTGTTGGAGGGTGAGTAGCCCGTCCTCATCCTCCTCCATGAGACCGCCAGCAACGATATAGCAGTCACCGGCAGTGTCCACCTTGTAGATCTGGTGGGGTGAGGTGGGGTGGTGAGAGGAGGGTTAGTTTAGTTTGATTTTGATAGGTATGGTTTGTCATGGGCTAGGGTGCTGTTGGAGGGTGAGCAGCCCGTCCTCATCCTCATCCATGAGACCGCCAGCAACGATATAGCAGTCGCCGGCAGTGTCCACCTTGTAGATCTGGTGGGGTGAGGTGGGGTGGTGAGAGGAGGGTTAGTTTAGTTTGATTTGGATTGGTATGGTTTGTTATGGTCTGTTATGGGCTGGGGTGCTGTTGGAGGGTGAGCAGCCTATCCTCATCCTCCTTCACGAAACCGCCAGCAACAATATAGCAGTCGCCGGCAGTGTCCACCTTGTAGATCTGGTGGGGTGGGGTGGGGTGGGGTAGGGAGGAGAGGGGAGGGGAGGGGAGGGGAGGGGAGGGTTGGTTTAGTTTGGATTGGAATGGTTAGGTATGGTTTGGTTTGGTATGGTTTGGTATGGTTTGGTATGGTTTGGTATGGTTTGGTATGGTATAGTTTGGTATGGTTAGGTATGGTTAGGTATGGTTAGGTATGGTTAGGTATGGTTAGGTATGGTTTGGTATGGTTAGGTATGGCTTGGTATGGTTTGGTATGGTTTGGTATGGTTTGGTATGGTTTGGTATGGTTTGGTATGGTTTGGTATGGTTTGGTATGGTTTGGTATGGGCTGGGGTGGGCTGGGGTGGTTTGGTGTGGTTTGGTATGGTTTGGTATGATTTGGTATGGTTTGGTATGGGCTGGGGTGCTGTTGGAGGGTGAGCAGCCTGCTCCATGAGACCGCCAGCAATATAGCAGTCGCTGGCAGTGTCCACCTTGTAGATCTGGTGGGGTGGTGAGGGGAGGGTTGAATTAGTATGGTTTCATTTGGTGTGGCTTGGAAACAATTAGTTGGGTTTGGTTTGATTTGCAATAGCAGGGGGCGGGGTCAAGGTCAAGGTCAGGGGTAGGGGCCAAAGAGGTCAAAGGCAAGGGTGAGAGCAAGAGCAAGGGTAACAGCAGCAGGGGGCGGGTCAAGGTCAAGGTCAAGGTCAAGGGCAGGGGCCAAAGAGGGCAAGGGCAAGGGCGAGAGCAAGAGCAAGAGCAAGAGCAAGAGCAAGAGCAGGAGGCGGGGTCAAGGTAAAGGGCAGGGGTAGGGGCCAAAGAGGGCAAGGGCAAGGGTGAGATCAAGATCAAGATCAAGATCAAGAGCAACATCAAGATCAAGATCAAGATCAAGAGCAACATCAAGATCAAAGATCAAGATCAAGATCAAGATCAAGAGCAACATCATGAATGCAAACAAAAATAGCAGTGCACACACACTCACCCCGAACTGGTCAACCAGGTCATCTAGAATGGTGAAAAGCTCGTTCAGGTAACCCATGACCTCCTTAGACGACACCTCCTTTGACATGCTCGTGAATCCCACAATGTCCATGAACATGATGGTGACACCGTCATGCGAGCAAGCTAGGGCTGACATGTCTTGACTAGGGTCTTGAGCCGCCACCATGAATTCCAGTACGTGGCGTGGGAACATCTGGGCAGAGGGGGGTGGGTGGGTTGGTTGTTGGGTGGTTGGGTGGGTGGGTGACGCCGTCATGCGAGCAAATTAGGGCTGACATGTCCGGACTATAGTCTTGCGCATTCACCATGAATTCGAGTACGTGGCGTGGGAACATCTTGGCAGAGGGGGGTGGGGGTGGAGGTGAAGGGGGTAAGGGCTGGTAGGGTGATGGGTGGGTGAGGGAAGGGTGGGTAGGTGGATGGGTGGGTGAGTTAAGGGCAGGTGGGTGGATGGGTGGGTGAGTGTGGTAGGGGCTCTAGACATGTAGGTGTGGGTAGGTGTGCGTAGGTGTGAGCAGCGCCACCATATATTCTAGTACATGGTGTGGGAACATCTGGGCAGTGGGGTGGGGGGGGATGGGTGGGGGGGTGAGTGAGTGTGGTGGGGGCTATAGACATGGTGTGAGTAGGTGTGAGTAGGTGTGCGTAGGTGTGAGCAGCGCCACCATGAATTCTAGTACATGGCGTGGGAACATCTGGGCAGAGTGGTGTGGGGAGGATGGGTGGGTGGGTGGGTGGGTGAGTGTGGTGGGGCCAAGCTAGGGCTGACATGCCTGACTAGGGTCTTGCGCAGCAACCATGAATTTGAGTATGTGGCGTGGGAACATCTGGGCAGAGAGGGGTGGGTGGGTAGGTGGATGGGTGGGTGGGTGAGGTAAGGGTGTGTAGGTGGATGGGTGGGTGAGGTAAGGGTGTGTAGGCGAATGGGTGGGTGAGGTAAGGGTGTGTAGGTGGATGGGTGGGTGAGGTAAGGGTGTGTAGGTGGATGGGTGGGTTTGGGCCTACCGCCGTAAGACAGGTCTCCCTTAATACTACGCCCTACCAGGCGTTATCATTACTTTTGACTAGGCACTTGCATTTTCCACCATTGTAAGCTGGGCATCTGTCAGCTCCGCCCTGCGAGCATGCCAGGGCTGACATGTCCTGTCTATACGGCATCATACTTGACGTTTGTTTCCACACATCCGACCACCCCCTATCCATCACCACCCCATGAACCACCCACCACTCCCCATCCACCCCTCCACCCACCATCCAACACTCTCTATCCACCACCCCACCCACCCCACCCATCCCCATCCCCATTAACCACCACCAGCCACCTACCCCACCCACCATCCACCACCCCACCCACCCACCATCCACCACCCCACACAACCACCATCCACCCACCAACCACCCACCATCCCCAACTACCGCACACCCATCCAACCATTCTTGTTTTCAGTCCCCCCCCCCCCCACCCCCACCCCCCCCCCCGTTCTTATTCAATTATATTATTAACATCGTTGCAACCCTCCTGTCCATGTGTGTTTCTGTCCACACAGTCCTGGCACACAGTCCACACTGTCTAGACACTTACATTTTCCAACATTGTGAGCTGCGCCTCTGTAAGCTCCGCCATGCGTGTTTCCAGCTCGGCTCGTATTGTGATGTCTGTTTGAAGGATCAGCATTGCTGGCTCCCCACTGACAGGGTCCTGGGCGGTGGATGGGTGGTGGGGTGGTGGTGAGGTGGATGGGTGGGTGGTGGTGAGGTGGTGGATGGTGGACTGGGCGGTGTGTGGTGGATGGTGGTATGGTGGGTGGATGGCGCGGTTGAGTGGATGGTGGGTGGATGGGTGGTGAGGTGGATGGTGGGTGGTGGATGGTGGGCGGCTCATATTGTTGGTGTTGTTGAAGGACAGCAGCTGGTACCCAATGAAAGGGTAATGGGCGGTCGGGGGGTGGGTGGTGTGGGGTTGGTGACGGGTGGGGGTTGGGTGGAGGGGTGGGTGGGTGGATGGGTGGTGGTGTGTGTTGCTATTTAGGGCAGGGTGGTGTGAGTGGTGGGGGTGTTGTGGATGTGGGTGGTCGAGGTAGATGGGGGTGGTGAGGTGGATGGGTGGTGGATGGGTGGTGGTGAGGTGATAAGGTGGATGGTGGGTGGTGGATGGTGAGGCGGATGGTGGGTGGTGATGGTGAGGTGGATGGTGGGTGGTGATGGTGAGGTGGATGGTGGGTGGTGATGGTTGAGGTGGATGGGTGGTTGTGTTGAGGTGGATGTGGGGGAGGAGGGTGGATGGGTGGGTGATGTGCGTGGATGCTGAGGTGGATGGTGAACGGTGGATGGGTGGTGGATGGTGAGGTGGATGGTGGGTGGATGGTGGGTGGATGGTGGGTGGATGGTGGGTGGATGGGTGGTGATGGTGAGGTGGATGGTGGGTGGTGGATGGTGAGGTGGATGGGTGGTGATGGTGAGGGGATGCGTGGTGGTGATGGTGTTGGATGGGTGGATGGTGTGAGGTGGATTGTCGGGTGGATGGGTGGTGATGGTGAGGTGGATGGGTGGTGATGGTGAAGGGGATGGTGGGTGGATGGGTGGTGATGGTGAGGTGGATGGGTGGTGATAGGTGGCGGTGGATGGTGGGGGATGGTGTGGTGGTGATGGTGTGCGGTGGAGGGTGGTGTGGTGAGGTGGATGGGGGGGGGATGGTGGGGTGTGTTGGCACCTCAGGCCAAACTCATGGGCTCCCGCAGGGTGGACTTCCTCCGCGGGCCCCACTCCCGCCACACGCACACACCCACAAACACCAACAACACTGTTGTACTCCTAAATAAACACTACCACACAAATAAACACACATTACCTGACCTCATAGGCATCTCATGCACCTCGTGCCAACACGTGGACTCCTCCGTCTGATTGAATCCCCCCCCCCCTCCTGCCACCCCTCCCGCCACCCACCCACACACACACAAACACCAACAACACTGTTGTTACTCCCTAAATAAACCTACCAAACACAAATAACAAACACTTAGACCCATCGCTACCTACCCTCATAGGCATCTCATGCACCTCGTGCCAACACGTGGACTCCTACGCTGATGAAAAATCCCCGCCCCCCCCCGCCACCCACCCACACCCACATAAACACCAACAACACTGTTGTACTCCTAAATAAACACTACCACACAAATAAAACACACAGTACCTACCCTATAGGCCATTTATGACAACGCGTGACAACAAGTGGCCTCCTCCACCTGTGTGAAATACACACACACCCCCCCCCCTCCCCGAACGCCCCCCGCCACGCCCCACACGGCACACCCCACAAAAACAACCTAGCAAAACTGGGGGGGACGCCGAAAGTAAACACTACCAAACAAAAAAAAAAACACTTTATCCCAACCACACTACAACCAACCTACCCCCCCCCCCCACCACCCAACAACAAATACGGGTGTTTTGGTTAAAAACAGGTGAGGGGTGATTTGGTGCTTGGTGTGTGGCGTGTAAAACAGTCCAGTCAAGGGGTAGCAAACGGTTTTTGGGGTTGTGTGTGTAAGCTACCCCATAGGCAATCACATGCACCTCATGCCAACATGTGGGCTCCTCTGCCAGGGTGGAATCCTCCGCGCCTTCATCCATCATCCCGCGGGGCGACGACAGGTTGGGCGAGTTGACATCTACGTCGAACATGGAGTTCACGAAGCCGCTGTTGGCCGACGAGTGGTTGGATCCGGTTGTGAGGTAGTTGGACCCAAGGGGGAATAATACAGGGGGGACTCCCATGGTGGCGGTGTGTTCAGCCAGGAGGGGGTTGGTTTCGACAGATAAGCCAGCTCTAGGCCGGCTGCCTGCTAGGGTTGGTGAGTCTTGTGGGGTCGTCAGGTCGGGACTCGGCGAGTAGGGAAACGGGAGCGCTGGAATGTTCGATGGAGACGGTTTGGGGTGGGTGGGGTGGGTGGGGAGCAGGGGAGCCGGGGTGGGGGGTGGGGGTGGGGGTAAAAGTAAGGTAGTGGTGGTGGGTGGGGGTGGGGGGGGTATATAAGCCGGGTGGTCGGTGATGATGGGTGGGGTGGGGGGGGGTGGGGTGGGGGTGTGGTTGGGTAAAAGCAGTGTGGTGTTGGAGGGGGTGAGGGAAGGAGGGAGCGACAGCCAAGTTCGATGGGGACCTGTTCGGGGGGGGAGGGCACCCATGGGTGGTCGGTGGTGGGTGGGTTGGGTGATGAATCAAGTACAAAGCAGGGAGGGTGGTTGTGGGGTTTGGTGGTGGTGGTGGGTGGGGGGGGGTGGGTGGGAGGGGTGGTACCTTTCAGGGTAGTGGGGCGGTGGTGGTTTTGGGGGCGGTAAAAGCAAGTAGGGTGTGGTGGGTGGGTGATTGTGGGGGGGGGAGGCGTGGTGGGGCGGGTCGAGAAAAAGCAGGTGGTGTAATGGTGGTTGGTGAGTGGGTGTATGTGGGAGTGGTTAAATCAGGTGCGGTAGTGGTGGCTGGTGGGTTTGGTGGGGGTAAAAGCAGGTAGTGTGGTGGGGCGGGGTGGGTGATTGGGTGGCGGGAGGGTGGGGGGGGTCAGGTAACCAGGGTGGTTGGTTTGGTTATGGGGGTGTGGGTGGGTGTATGGGGAGGGGTAAATGCAGGGAGTGGGGGGTGGGGGGATTTGGGTGGGGGGGTAAAGCAGGGTAGCGGTAATGGTGGGTGGGTGATGGTGGTGGGTAGGTAAAAAGCAGGGTAGGAGTGGGGATGGTGGGGGTGTAGTGGGGTAAAACACAGTGTATGTTGGGGCTGGATTGGGTTGATGTTGGGTTGGGTTGGAGGGATACGGGTTGGCTGCTGGAGGTGTTGTAGGGGGGGGGGGGGGGGGGTTGGCGTGTGTGCGTGTGTGTGGGGGAAACATGGCAGTTGGGGTTTGGGGGTGTCTGAGGGGTAAAACACAGTGTAGGTTGGGGCTGGGTTGGGAGGGATACCTGTTGGCTGCTGGGGGTACAGGACGTATTGCCTAAGCGGGAGAAATGGGGGCTGACAGGTACACTCCTCTGCCTGGTTGAGGACGGTAGCTGGACGGTAGCTGGATGCAGGTGGTCTCCCTTGGTAGCCTGCCAGGCCATCATCCCGAGAGCCATGAAGGATGGGGAGCCGAGGCCGTTGGGGGTCGGGCCGGTGTTACTCATGGGTGAGTTGCGGGGAGTGTCCAAGGGGGCCTGGAGGGGAGACGGGGGGGACTTGGGGTTCGTGGATCGCCTAGCGTACGGGCCTGCCTCCCCGGAACCACCGGTTGCTGCCGTGGAGGAGAAGGAGAGACCTCGGGGGGAGACAAGGTGAGGGTACTTGTCGGGGAGGTCTGGGCGAGAAACGGGCTCGTCTGAGGGGTCCCCAGGTAACGATAGCTGGCCCAAGGTCCGGGCGCGGCGACTCCGGAAAACGGCTGAAAGGGCTCCCGGCGCGGCGACCCCGGTCACGGCCTTGTAGACCATGTGTGAGGTGGCGGAGGTTTGCCAAGGTGGCGGTTGGTTGAATTGGGGAATGTCGCGCTCCGTCCCAGAGGCCGACATCCGAGAACGGGGGTTGCTAGACGAGCGGGGGAAGGAGCGGGGGGTGACGCCCACGCCCACGCTGGGCCTCTCATCCTCCAAGGGGAAAGTAACCCGAGGTCGGCCAGGGATACGAGGGGAGCTTGAGAGCTCTCCAAGGCTTGGCCACTGGTCACCAACGCCTACGCTGGGCTTCTCAGTCTCTGAGGGGAAGGTGACCCGAGGTCGCCCGAAGATGCGGGGAGAGCTTGAGGGCTCGCCAAGGCTTGGCC
Source organism: Chlamydomonas sp. ICE-L (assembly GCA_013435795.1). Classification (NCBI taxonomy): domain Eukaryota; kingdom Viridiplantae; phylum Chlorophyta; class Chlorophyceae; order Chlamydomonadales; family Chlamydomonadaceae; genus Chlamydomonas; species Chlamydomonas sp. ICE-L. The sequence goes on along the minus strand of JACBWV010000730.1, from coordinate 401,929 downwards.
ACTGGTCACTAACGCCTCCGCTGGGCTTCTCAGTCTCTGAAGGGAAGGTGACCCGAGGTCGCCCGAAAATGCGGGGAGAGCTTGAGGGCTCGCCAAGGCTTGAAGAATGGTCTATGATGTCCGGTGACCATTTTCGATCCCCCCCCATGGTAATAGAGACGGAGGAGTCCGAACCAGCGGTGGGGAGAGTAGCAAAGGAGACGGAGGCCCTGGGGGGCATTCTCTGTTTCTTCTCCGATTTTGAATCCGAAGCAAGTTTGTGGGCGGCAGAGGTGGTGGCTTGGGAGAGCTTGGGAGATGGTCTGATCACCCCCGCTGCTATTCCAGCCACTGTTGATGATGACGCTGGCACTGCTTCGAATGCGCCTGCACTGCTCAAGCCAAGAGATTTCACGTCGTCGGCCTCTGAGGTGGCAGAGGTATTGGCGAAGCTGGCAGCAACAACGCTGGAGGATGCTCGTGAGCTGGATTGTGGTCGCACTGGGTCGTCGCCACTAGCCCCCACTGCACAGTTTTGTGAGATGGAATTGTGTTGCCCTGCGTCGTCCTCGCTCGAGGCGACGGAGTTGCAGTTGCTGACCCGCAGGGGAGGGGGGCCTGGGGGGGATGCCACCCCCCCGGCTTTGGAGGGCTGGAGTGTTTGTGTGTGGCTGGGGTGTGTGTGGCCGTGTGCTAGGCCTGCCAGGATGGATGGAGGCGAAGTTTGAGGAGGAGGTGAGGATGGCTTGGCCTGCGCTGAGCCTGTTAGGATGGGTGGTGGCGAGGTTTGAGGATAAGGTGTTGGTGGCTTGGCCTGCGCTGAGCCTAGTATGGGTGGAGGCGAAGTTTGGGGAGGTGGCGAAGTTTGAGGAGGACGTGTTGGTGGCGGATGCGGCGGTGAAGAAAGCTAGGGGTGGGTGGGAAGGGGGGGCGAAGGCGTATGAGGGGGAGACTAGTGTGTTGGCACTGACTTTGGTGTTGGCTGAATTGATGAAAAGAGAGGCGGAGTTGGAAGTGGAGTGGGAGGTGGAGTTGTAGGCGGTGGCGGGATGAGTGAAGGTAGATACATAGTCAGATGCGGAGTGAGAGGCGGAGTTGTCGGCGGCGTAGGTGGTGGTGGTGGCGGAATTGGTGAAGGGGGAGGCGGAGGGGGTGGGGGGTACATCTAATGCAGATCCGCGGGCCATGGCAGTGGCGGCGGCGGTGTTGGCGGTGAGGTGGGAGGTGGAGGATAAGGGAGGCCCGTTGGCCATTCGAACCCTGATAGGTGCTGGGATAGTCATCCTAGGTGGATATTCATCATGCTCAGCCCCATAAGTGCCATTAGATAGCTTGCTTGGTAGTGGGGGGGGCGGGAGGTGGAAATCTGAGGGGGGGGCATTCCACTCGGGGACGGGTAGGGGGAGGATAGAGGTGGACGAGGCGTCGCAGTCCAAGGTGCTGATGATGTTACTATGGATAATGTCAGAAGCCATGTCTAAGGCACTGAGGTTGGAGAGGGTGCTCTCTCCGTGGACAGCGGCCTCCCCATGGCCACTCCTGAGTAAAGACCTGCTGTGCGGGTTTGAGCCATGCCCAACGATAATGCTGTTCGCGTAATTGCTGAGGGAGGAGGAGAGGCCAGGGCCCGTTGATCCAGAGGAGGTGTTGTTGGGGGACAATCCAGGGCGGACGGCAGGCTGGTATCTGCTTGAGTACAGGGCTCTGCTTTCGGGAAAAGAGCCGTGGGAGTAGACCGGTGTCCGGGACATGCCCCTTCTTAGTCCTGGGAGTGGTAAGTGGAAAGGGTGGGTGGGGGGGTGGGGAGGGGTGGAGTGGGAAGGTGGGGGTTTAGGTTTTTGCCCTATATTCGCGTGTATTCACTCTATACTCGCTCTGTTTTGCCTTGATCCGCCTTACATTCGCCTATACTGCTCGATTTGCCTGGTCTCGATCTCAATCGCCCTATACTCGCTCTTGATTGGCAGGTCTCGCTCTACATTCGCCTATACTGGCTCTGTATTTGCTGTCTCCGCTATACATTCGCCATATACTGGCTCTCGTATTTGCCCTTTTCTCTGCCCTCATGCGCCCTTACTGGTCTGTATTTGCCTCGTATCCGCCTCTAAATTCGACTATTTACGGGCTCTGTATTTGCCTTGTCTTGCTCTACATTCGCCCTATACTGGCCTATGGATTTGCCTTGTCTCGCTCTACATTCGCCCTTATCTGGCTCTGTATTTGCACTGTCTCGCTCTAAATTCGCCATAAGGGCTCGTATTTGCCTTGTCTTTCCGCTCTACATTCGCCCTATACTGGCTCTTGATATTCGCCTTGTATCCGCATACATTAGCCCTATACTGGCTGTATTTGCCTTGTCTCCGCTCTACATTGCCTATACTGACTCTGTATTTGCCTTGTCGCCGCTAGAAAATTCGCCCATACTGCTCGTATTTGCCTTGTCTCCGATCTATTGCCTATACTGCTCTGTATTGACTTTTCTCTGCTGACACTTCGCCCTATACTGGCTCTGTATTTGCCTTGTCTCCGCTCTACATTCGCCCTATACTGGCTCTGTATTTGGCCTTGTCTCCGCTAGACATTCCGCCATCAATAGGCTCTTGTATTTGCCTGGTCTCCGCTCTTACATTCGCCTATACTGGCCTCGGTATTTGCCTGTCGACGCTTTACATCGCCCTATACTGGATCTGATTTGCCTTGTTCTCCCTCTAAATTCCCCTATACTGGGGCTCTGTATTTGCCTTGTCGCCGCTCACATTCGCCCTTATACGGCTCGTATTTGCCTTGTCCCGCTCCACATTCGCCCTATACTGGCTATGTATTGCATTGTCTCCGCTCTACATTCGCCCTATACTGGCTCTGTATTTGCCTTGTCTCCGCTCTACATTCGCCCTATACTGGCTCTGTATTTGCCTTGTCTCCGCTCTACATTCGCCCTATACTGGCTCTGTATTTGCCTTGTCTCCGCTCTACATTCGCCCTATACTGGCTCTGTATTTGCCTTGTCTCCGCTCTACATTCGCCCTATCTTTGCACTATATTTGCCTGTTCTGACGCTCTAATTCCGCCCCTATACTGGCTCTGTAGTTCCTTGTCTCCGCTCTAATTCGCCCTATACTGGCTCTGTATTGCCTTTTCGCTGCTATACATGCGCCCTATACGGCTCTGTATTTGCTTGTCGCCGCTTACATTAGCCTATCTGGACCTGTATTTGCTTGTCTCCGCCTCAACATTTTAGCCAGATCTTTGCGCTATTATTTGCCTTGTCTCCGTTCTTACATCGCCATATTTTGCGTCTGTATTTGCATTGTCTACACTTCTACATTCGCCCTATACTGGCTTCTGTATTTGCCTGTCTCCGATCTACATTCGCCTATACTGGCTCTGTATGTGCCTAGTCTCGATCTACCTTCGCCCTATATGGCTCGAATTTGCCTTGTCTCCGCTCTACATTCGCCACTACTATGCTCTGTATTTGCCTAGTCTCCGCTTACATTAGCCCTATATACTGCTTCGAATATTTGATTGTTCCGCCTACATTCGACTATATAATGGCTCTGTAATTGGCCGTTTCTCTGCTTACATTTCGCCTATACTGGCCTCTGTATTTGCTTGTCTCCGACTCTACATTCGACCATACTGGCTCTGTATTGCTGTCTCCGCTCTACATTCGCCCTATCTTTGCGATATTTTGACTTGTATACGCTCTAAATTAGCCTATACTGTGGCTCTGATTGCTTGTCTCCGACTCTACATTCGCCCATATGGCTCTGTATTTGCCGGTCTACGCTCTACATTCGCCCTTACTGGTCTGATTTGCCTGTCTCCGCTCTACATTCGCCCTATACTGGCTCTGTATTTGCCTTGTCTCCGCTCTACATTCGCCCTATACTGGCTCTGTATTTGCCTTGTCTCCGCTCTACATTCGCCCTATACTGGCTCTGTATTTGCCTTGTCCCGCTCTACATTCGCCCATCCTGGCCTGTATTTGCCTTTTCCTGCTCTACATGCGCCATATACTGGCTCGGTATTTGCCTTGTCTCCGCTCTACATCGCCCCTATACTGGCTCTTATGTTATTTGCCCCCTGGGCTCCGCTCTTACATTCGCCCTATACTGGCTCTGTATTTGCACTTTGGTCTCCGCTCTACATTAGCCCTATATGGCTCTGTATTTGCCTGTCTCCGCTCTACATTGCCCTCTATACTGCGCTCTGTATTGCTTGTCTCCGCTCTTACATCGCCCTATACTGGCTCGTATTTGCCTTTTCTCGCTCTACCTTCGCCCCTATACTCGGCTTTGATTTGCCTTGTCCCGCTCTAATGTAGCCCTATACGGCTTGTATTGCCTTTGTCTCCGATACATTCGCCCTATCTTTGCGTATATTTTGCCATTGTTCCGCTCTTACATTCGCCCATACTGGCTCTGTATTTGCCTTGTCTCCGCTTACATCGCCCTTAGGCTCGTCCTGCCTTGTCTCGCTCTACATTCGCCCGTACGGCTTGTATTTGCCTGTCTCGCTCTACATTCTGCCCATATAATGGCTCTGTATTTGCCTGTCTCCGCTACATTCGCCCTTATGGCTTGTATTTGCCTTGTCTACGCTCTACATTCGCCCTATATGGCTCTGTATTTGCCTCTGTCTCCCGCCTCTCTACATTCGCCTATACGGCTCGTATTTGCCTTTTCTCTGCTCTAAATTCGCCCCTATACTGGCTCTGTATTGCCTTTGTCTTCCGCTTCCTTACATTCGCCCTATACTGGTTCTGATTTGCCTTGTCTCCGCGCTAAAGTCGCCAATTCTACTGGCTCTGTATTTGCCTTGTCTCCGCTCTACATTCGCCCTATACTGGCTCTGTATTTGCCTTGTCTCCGCTCTACATTCGCCCTATACTGGCTCTGTATTTGCCTTGTCTCCGCTCTACATTCGCCCTATATACGGGCTGTATTTGCCTTTTCTCTGCTCTAATCTGCCAGATAATGGCTCTGTATTTGCCTTGTGCTCGCCTCTACATTACCCTATACTGGCTCTGTCATTTGCATTGTCTTCCGACTTACATCGCCCTATTCTTGGCGCATATTTTGCTTGTCTCCGCTCGACATCGCCTACTGGCTCTGTATTGCCTTGTCTCACGCTTATACATTTGCCATATACTGGACTCTGTATTTGCCTTGTCTCCGCTCTACATTCACCTATACTGGATCTGTATTCTGCTTGTCCCTCCGCTCTAAATTCGACCTATACTGGCTACTGTATGGAATTGTCCTCCGTTACATTCGACCCTTATACGGCTCTGTTTGCCGTGTCTCCAGCTCTAAATCGCCCTATACTGGTCTTATTTGCCTTTTCTCTGCTCTACATTCGCCCGTATACGGCGTCGTATTTTGACCTTGTCTCCGCTCTACATTCGCCCTATACTGGCTCTGTCTTTGCCTTGCCTCCGCTCTACATTCGCCCTATACTGATCTGTATTTGCTTGTCTCCGACTCTACATTCGACCCTATACGGCATCTGTATTTGCCTCTTTTCTCGGCTCTACATTCGCCCTATACTGGCTCTGTATTTGCCCCTTTGTCTACGCTCTACATTTTCGCCCTATACTGGGCTCTGTTATGTGCTTGTCTCGCCTCTAATTCGCCCTTCTTGCCAGCTATATTTGCCTGTTCCAGCTATACATTCGCCCCCATACGGCTCTGATTTGGCCTTGTATCCGCTCATCATTCGCCCCTATACTGGCGCTGTATTGCCTTGTCTCCATCTACATTCGCCCTATACTGGCTATGCTATTTGCCTTTGTCTCCGCTCTACATTCGCACTTACTGGCTCTGTATTTGCCTTGTCTCCCCGCTCTTAATCGCCCTTTATGGCTCTGTATTTGCCTGTATCCGCACTCTACATTCGCCTATACTGCTCGGTATTTGCCTTTCTCTGCTCTACATTCGCCCATATGGGCTCTGTATTTGCTGGTCTCCGCTTCGACATTCGACATATACTGCTCTGTATTTGCACTTGCTCCGACTTACATCGCCCCTATCTTTGGCGCTGATATATTTGACTTGTCTCCGGCTCTACATTCGCCCTATACTGGCTCTGTATTTGACCTTGTCTCACTCTACACTTCGCCCCTATAATGGCTCTGATTTGCCTTGGCTCCGCCTCTACCTCGCCCCTCTATACGGGCTCGTTTTGCCTTGTCTCCGCTTACATTCGCCCTATACTGGCTTCTGATTGCCTTGTCTCCGACTCCTACATTAGCCCTATATGCTATTGTATTTTGCCTTGTCTCCGCTCTACATTCGCCCTTTACGGGCTCTGTATTTGCCCTTGTTCTCCGCTCTACATTCGCCTTACTGCTCTGTATTTGCCTGGTCTCCGCTACACATTCGCCTATTACTGCTCGTATTTGCCTTGTCTCCGCCTACATTCGCCCTTAAATGGCTTTGTCTTTGCCTTGTCTCCGCTCTACATTCGCCCTATACTGGCTCTGTATTTGCCTGTCTCCGCTCTACATTCGCCCTATACTGGCTCTGTATTTGCCTTGTCTCCGCTCTACATTCGCCCTATACTGGCTCTGTATTTGCCTTGTCTCGACTCGGAATTCGCCCTATCTTTTGCGCTAGATTTGCCTTGTCTCCGCTCTACATTCCGCCCTATTAATGCTCTGTATTGGCCTTGTCTCCGCTCTCATTCGCCCTAACGGCTCCTGTATTTGCCTGTCTTCCGCTCTACATTCGCCCTCTAAACTGGCTCTGTATTTCTCTGTCTCCGCTATACATTCGCCCTTACTGGCTCTGTATTTGCCTTTGTATCCGTCTACATTCGCCTATACTGGCTCTGTATTGCCTTGTCTCAGCTACATTCGCCCTGATAACGGTCTGTATTTGCTTGTCTCCGCTCTACATTCGCCCTATATGCTATGTATTTGCCTTTACTATCTTGCTCTACATTCGCCCCTATACTGGCTCTGTATTTGCCTTGTCTCCTGCTCATATACATGCGCACTAATGACTGGATTGCTATTTGCTCAGCCACCTTCTTAGCTCTTCCCCTTGTCTCCGCTCTAATTGCGCCCTATACGGCTCGTATTTGCCTTGTCTCCGCTAACTCGACCTATACTCGGCCTCGGTCCATTTGCCTATTGTCTCAGCTCTACATTCGCCCTATACTGCTTGACGGCCTTGTCTCCGCTCTACAGTCGCCCTATTAACGGGCTCGGTATTTGGCCTTTTCTATGCTCTACATTCGGCCCGATACTGGCTCTTTATTTGGCTTGTCGCCGCTCCCATTAGCACTATTACTGGCTATGTATTTGCCTGTCTCCGCTCTACATTCGCCCTATAGGGCTCTGTATTGCTGTCCTACGATATACACGACCATACTGGACTATGTATTGCCTTATTTGTCTCCGCTCGAACATTTCGCCCTATACTGCTCTGTATTTGCCCTTTTCTCTGCTCTACATTCGCCTTATACTGGCTCTGTATTTGCCTTGTCTTCGCTCTACATTCGCCTATAATGGCTCTGTATTGACTTGTCTTGTCTACATTCGCCCTCTTACGGCTCTGTATTTGCCTTGTCTACGCTATACATTCGCCCCTAGATGGCTCTGTATTTGCTGTCTCCCTTACATTCGCCTCATACTGGCTCTGTATTTGACTTGTCTCCCGCCTATACATTCGCCCTTATTAACTGGCTCTGTATTTGCCGTTTCTAGATATACATTCGCCTTATAGGGCTCTGTATGTGCCCTTTGTCTTCGTCACACATTCGCCCTGATACGGCTCTGTTATTTCCATTGTCTTGCTCTACATCGCCCTATACGGCTCTGTATTTGCCTTGTATCACGCTCTACATTCGCAAAAGACTGGATCTTTGTAGTTGCATTGTCTAAAAGCTCTACATTGCCCTAACTGGCTCTGATTGGCCTTGTCTCCGACTCTACATTCGCCCTATATGGCTCTGTATTTGCCTTTGTCTACGATCGACATTCGCCCTATTACGGGCTTTTGTATTGCCTTGTCTTCCGCTCTACATTCGCACTATACTGGCTCTGTATTTTGCCGTGTCTCCGCTCTACATTCGACCTATAGTGGCTCTGTATGCATTTGCCCGCTATTACATTAGCCTATTTTACTGGCTCTGTATTTGCCTTGTATCAGCTCTACATTCGCCTATACTCGAGTCTGTATTGGCCTTGTCTCCGCTCCACATTCGCCTCACCCTATCCACTGGCTCTGATATCTGCATTGTCTACCGCTCAATTCCGCCTATATGGCTCTGTATATTTGCCTGTCTCACAGCCTACATTCGCCCAATATCTGGCTCTGAGCCTTGTTCTCCGGTATACATTTGCCTATCTTTGCGCTATATTCGTCTATACTTGCCATGTATTATTCCATGCTGTTTTTCAGGATTAGAGAGTAGTTTATGCCCAATTGTGAGAAGAAAGGAATGGATAACTGGAATGAATCGCTCTGAGAGGGAACCCTAGCATGACGTGTGTGTCATGTTGTTGCAGGCTGGTGGGCTTGATGTCTCGGTTGGTTATTGCTGGTTTTGTTATGATTGTTATTTCAGGCTAGAGTTTATGCTTACCTTGTGAGAGGGGTCTGCTATATGATAAGCGCTGCTCTGAGGGAGAGCCTAGCAGGCTGAGTCATGTTGTTCCAGGCTCTTAATGGCTATTTCATGCTGTTTCAGGCTGTTGCATGCTGCTATTTCTGGTTATTTCATGTTGCTATTCCAGGCTAGAGTTTATGCTCACCTTGTGAGAGGGGTCTGCTACATGATAAGCGCCGCTCTGAGGGGGGACCTAGCAGGCTGTTTCATGTTGTTTCAGGCTCGTAGTGGCTCTTACTGGCTATTTCATGCTATTTCCAGCTGTTGCACGCTGTTGCATGCTAGAATTTATGCTCACCTTGTGAGAGTGGT